>CAJJDP010000113.1:6885-388688 GCA_905182995.1 Paramecium octaurelia
TATGTGGGGGCAGTATCAGAAGCCTCTTTAACTTCACTACCAGAAACTTTGGTGGAAACAACTCCCAAACAAGATGTGTTACTAGTGAAGCCAACCCTCATAAATATATTTATGAGTTAATTAAATTTACAACAATTATTCAATCAAACAACTTGAAGAATTGTTATGAATTGAATAAAAAAAATTGTTTGATTCATTTTTATAACAATAATAGTTTAAAGTCATATTATAATATCAATGTTATGCAATTTATTATTTTTCTAAAAAAATTGTTATATTATGATAAAATATCAAATTTCATGATTAGATGTAAGAATAAGATAAATAACAAATTATAAATAAATTATCAAATTATTTTTCAAAAAACAAATTATTATTGTTTTATCATAATCTCTGGTAGTTATAATAATGAACCAATTAAAATTCGGATTATTGGAAAATCTGTAAATTTTCCCCTATTAGTAATTTAAAATATATTTAACAATGATAAAATAATGAAGAAGAAGGGCTTTGAAGTAGTGCCAATTGAATTGAATGAAATTGCGAAAAATGAAAATAAAAATGTCATGTAAATTTTATTATAGTAATAATTAGGTGATGATGAATGAGGGGGAAAAAGTGAATGTTAAAATTTACAAGATAGTTCTTCAATCATTGTATTGCTTGATGAGAATCTAATAGGAATAAAGAGGCTAATCTGTAAATGCCTATATGAGTAGGAAGGAAGATTTAATTGGATTAATATGGACGATTGAAGATATAATAAAAATGATATTTTTGCTTTTTTTTTTAGTTAAAAGGTTCTTAGCAATAAACTTTAATAGTTTCTTAGTTTAAAAAGATTTATTTAATTATTCATTTAAATAATATAATTGACATTGTAATGGTGACTATTAAAACAGGCAACTATTGAATAGTAAGAAAAACTTTGATGGGTGTAAAACACCGGTAAAATGAATTGTTTTAGAAAAAATACATTTTATAGGTTTATCCAAAAGTTGAAAATAGCACAATCAGAAGTTGGAAAATGATTTAGAGCTAGTCCTCCTAGTACGAAATAAGTTGATGTCTTACTCAAATAGATTATGATTAAATATTAATTACTTTTATATTTACAAACAATTATCCTATTTCACATTATCTTTTTCTATCCTATAAAATTTCCTCTTTGGCTTCTAATATCATATTTCATATGATTAACGTTCAAATTCTCAAATAAATCTAAACCAACATTCCAGTTTCACTTCGTAGTTCCATGAATGATTACTAAGATTCTAAAGCTGATTTAGAAATTTCACAATAACTTTATATAGATTTTCTACTACTTTTATTTGCAATGTCCTTTTTTATTTAGCATTATTAGACTAATTTATTTTAATACATATATTATCAATTTGCGGATTATTTATTTTAAAATTAATCATTTCGAACCATGATAAAAAGGTACTTCTTACGAGGTGGAGGTTGTGCTTCATCTATTAATAATTAAGTTGAAACTCCTGTTTCTAAAATTGATAATTTAGACAAAAATGATTTCTTTAAAAATTCAACCAAAACATTAATATAATAGATTCTAAGGCTTAAGTTACAATTAATTCATAAGAATCTTAAGAGATTATGATAGCAATATAATGGTTTGTTTTCCAAGATGAAATCCTTTATAAACTCAATAAGAATCCTTTGAGTGTTTAGAAATCAAACGATTTAATCTTGGAAGGAATTAAAATATTATTGAAAAGCTGCCTGATCTATATAAGAACGGATTCATTTAAATGTTTTTATATCTTGTAAATCACAACATCCTTATCTAAAGTAATATTTAGCTTTCATTTGATCAATAATGAGAGATATATGAAATTTAATACTTAAAAGCAATATATAGAAATCATAGATGAATTATAGGTACTTATAGGGATTGAAAAGAATGATCTAATTTATAATTAATTGGAACTTTTTCTTTTATTAATAAAGACTTCTTTTGAGATGGCAGCTAATGATAGCAATGAAAAAAGTGAAATTTTAAAAGGTTGCCTAAAAGGTAAAATCATTTCTGTTTTGAAAATGAGCCCAAACTCAGATTTACTTGAATCATTATACCAAGGTGCTTGTCTCCTCTATAAGATGTTTAATATAAGTTCAAACAGAAAATAATATGAGGTTTTTTATTATATAGATTTGTTATATTTGAGATCGTTAGTTACTTTAAGGATGATAAATATTAAAATCTTGAAGAGATCATTTCCCAAATCGAGATGATATATGATAAATTAGTGAGAGGCTCAAACTGTTGGAGTGATCATTTTTGTTGGATCTAAATGATTGGAAAAATATTAATATACAATCCTATTTTAAAAAAAAAATAATTAGAAATGGCATATTAATTATTGAACATAGAGATTGAGTCAGTTTCTAATATTTGGAAAGAGTTATTTATAAAGGGGATTCTAATGTAATTGAATCATAATAATGATTAGGCTATTATACTTCTTCATCAACTTTAGAATTAAAAATTAAAATAAATTAATAGGTTAAGTATCGAGGTATTGTTTATGGATGGGAAAATTTTTTATTGCTTTAGACTTTTTAATGGATGATTAGTATTCAAATAAAGTATACACAATTGGATCGTATTTAAAAGGCAAACTCAATATTGGCAACTAAAACTTTACAAAAATGGAGAAATGTAGATGAGGATTAAATTGAAAAGCTTATGAGATTCATCATTCCAAGTAATTTATTGACCCTGTTAAGAAAAAATGATGATAAATTAGGAGTAGTTTTAAAAAATTTGAAAAAATTTAGTGAAGAATAAGAAGTTAAATAAAAGGATAACTTAAGTTACATTTAATAATAAATGTAAAATATAATTTGCAATTTAAAAGGTTATTTCGAAAATACAAAAGATATTCTCAAAATTATTAATCTTAATTAAAATACTAATTTAATTTAAGGCAAACAAAATGTTATTGATAATTTTACAAATCTCTATAATTTAAATTATGCAATGAGACTAATAAAATACATTTTAGAATTATTTATAGAAGAATGTAAAGAATATATAAATGATTAAACCAAAGAAGATAAATTATACGAGAAAATGAGTAATATAAATATCTTTTTGGAATTTATGGAATATATTTAAGTTGATTTAAAAAATCTCTACTATTAAGACCCAATTTCAATCTCCTAAGTAAATTCTTTACTTGAAAAAATAATTGTTACAAATAATTAAATTGGAGGGTTTTCTTCTTGAAGTAGTAAACACTTTTCCAAAAAAGAATTATTGATTATAATAATAATTTTTACAAGATTTCTATCACTGAATTGAAAACTCTTCAACTGTCTGAAGAAGATTTATCGAACAAATTATCTTTGTAAATTGGAGTCTTGGATTATTTACTGTTCTAAGCGGGTTTAGAAGAATAAATTAATGATGCGTACAGAGAGGATTTAGAGCTTATTGAAAAGGAGTTTGGCGATTTATTCAGAAATTAATCATCATCCAAGTATGTTGACAAAATTGAAAAAGTATTTGAAGATGTTTAAATTAATGAATCTTTAAAAATACTAAATGATAAGCCTATTTCACATCAGAATTTAGAGATTGAGAAATATGAGAATTTTTATAATTAATTGATACTTTTTTAAAAGGAATTTTCAATGAATATCAGCAACCATCTGTAGGTAGATGCATTAAATGAGTTAATTAATTAAGCTTAAATAGTCCTTGGCACTTTAAAGACCTCCTTATTTTTGAACGTAGAGATTTAAATAATTCTAATAGAAGAAGAAATCATAGATTTATAAAATAAAAAAGATGTATTCAAAAAGTAGTTTTAGTAATAAAATGATATGAAAAGCATCAAATTGAATGATGAAAAGGAAGAAAAAGCAGAAAATAAAATCGAAAAGAAAAATGTCAATTCTTCCCAAGTTTGATATTTTTGATTTCAATCTGATGAAAAATTTACTTTAGCACTATGGGTTTTTACTTCGAGTGTGAAATTATTATAAAAACTTTTAAAGAAGAAAGTAGATATTAATTAAAATACTTCAAGAAATAAAATAATATTCTTGTAGAATTTGTCAATTTCAAAAATATAAAGCAGAAACTTAAGTAAAATTACATAACAACTTTAATCTTAATTTGTTGTAGTTTATAACAACTATGAAAATATATAATGGATTGGAAAGATTTATAAAAAGAAAACGAAAATTCCAGGATATATTTTGATAAAGTAAAGATCTCTTTGGATAAAGTAAAGAATGAAAATAAGAAAATATGTGATGAAAATAATATTAATTTACACATCAGCATTGATGACTTTTTGAATGGGTTAAAAGTTTTTTCCCAAGAATAATCCTTTGACAAAGAATTTATAAATGAAAAGATATCTTTTGAATAAGAATTATTAATTCAAAAATTTTCTAAAATATATTCGTTGGACAACTAGGAGGTAGAAATAGATGATGAATTAAATCAAAAGCAAACCTGTTTTGAAACTATGATACAAAAGTGTAACGATTTTAAAAACAAAGATGAATGGAAAATTAAATAGGGATTAATATTTACAATTATTTAAATTTCATCAAATTGTTTTTCTGATATAATAACAGCATTTTGCCAAAAGGAATTGATTTAAATTTGAACTTCTGAAAAGGATTAAAGAGTTAGAAATTTATTAAAACACCAAGATATGATTGCCAAACAAGTTTAGATTTAACAAAAATTTTGGAGGACATAAAGAGGCAGCTTAAAAAAATGTAAAAAAAGTATATGTACCATTAAAAAGTCAAGACAAAAGGAAAAGTGATACAAATAATTTGATAATTTATCAGGAGAAGTGAATACATTTTTGTTAAAAGATAAGGAAACTGTATTGCTAATACATGGGGTAGCTGGATCTGGCAAAAGTACTGTTGCTAAAATTATAGAAGAATTTATTTGGAAATTAAATTAAAAGTAATATTAATATGCACTTGCACCAATCTATAGTTCTTTACCTTCTTTCAAAAATCCTGCTTTTTAAATCATAGAGGAGGCATTTCGTCAAGATGACTAAGGGTTTGATGATTTATAATTAAAAGAATGTAAAGAGTTGCTAGAAACAAGAAAGGTTCGATTTTTAATTTTGATGGGTAGTTAGGATGAAATGAAATTAGAGAATATCAAAAACAATATATATATTATTAATAAGCTTTATTCAAATTGGTCAAACCCTTTATTTATATTTACAACAAGAAGTGAGATTCTCACAAGCAGCGATTATTCCGATTGGTTTGCAACTGAAGATAAAAAAAAAACTAAAAAAAAATCTAAATCTTAAAATTCGACCAAATTTAAAAAATTAATACATAAAGTAGTTTACCAATTTAAGTATTAAAGTATTGGTTTTTGAAATTTATGAATGGTAAACAAAAATGCAAAGCAAAATTTCTATTGATATCTAAAAGTTTGAAATATTTTGGCACAAATTCCAAACTTAGTTTTTAAAGTTATCTCCAATAAAAATTCAAGCTGAAATTTACTTTAAAAGAAGTAGATAGAGGAAATTTTACTATTTTTGAAAAACGATTAATTCATTCTCTTTATAAAGCAATTAAGCACTCAGAAGGCTTGATATTAATTTATAGAAGCTTTGGAGTGTTGAAAAGTATGAAGCAATGATCAAGATGATTAATCTTGATAAATTGATTGATACCCCTTATATGATGGAAATTATTGTTTAGGTACCACCCTAAATGTTGCCCAAAGTAACAGAGATTCTCAAATTAAAATAAAATTTCATTAAAATTTTTCCAAAAGTTTTAAGAAGTATTAATGAGTCTATATCTGATAAAATCGTATAAATAGTAGACATTAAAATCTTCAAATTTGTTAAAAAATGCTTAAGATGAACAAGCTCCAGCTGATCTAATAATTGAAAATAATCAACAAGATTAATGTAATGAATAAGATATTGAAAATCTAAAAACAATCGATTATATTTAACTATCTATTGAAATTTGGAATATTTTAGAACAAAATTAGTTTTTTAGCTAATTTTAATTATCAGAAATAAATGAGTTAAATTAAAGGCTCATATATATAATNAAAGTGATACAAATAATTTGATGAACTTAGAATAATTTGATGATTTATCAGGAGAAGTGAATACATTTTTGTTAAAAGAAAAGGAAACTGTATTGTTAATACATGGTGTAGCTGGATCTGGCAAAAGTACTGTTGCTAAAAAAATAGAAGAATTTATTTGGAAATTAAATGAAAGTAATATTAAGGTTAATGAATATGTACTTGTACCAATATATATTTCTTTGCCTTCTGTCAAAAATCCTGCATTTTAAATCATAGAGGAGGCACTTCGTCAAGATGAGTACGGGTTTGATGATTTATAATTAAAAGAATGTAAAGAGTTGCTAGAAGCAAGAAAGTTTCGATTTTTAATTTTGATGGATAGTTACGATGAAATGAAATTAGAGAATATCAAAAAAAATTTATATATTATTAATAAGCTTTATTCAAATTGGTCAAACCCTTTAGTTATATTTACAACAAGAAGTGAGATTCTCACAAGCAGCAATTATTCCGATTGGTTTGCACCCGAAGATAAAACAAAACTAAAAGAAATCTAAATCTTAAAATTCGACCAAATTTAAAAAAAGGAATACATAAAGTAGTTTACCAATTTAAGTATTAAAGTATTGGTTTTTGAAATTTATGAATGGTAAACCAAAATGCTAAACAAAATTTCTATGGATATCTAAAAGTTTGAAATATTTTGGCATAAATTCCAAACTGAGTTTTTAAAGTTATCTCCAATAAAAACTCAAGGTGAAATTTTACTATAAAAGAAGTAGATAGAAGAAATTTTACTATTTTTGAAAAAAGATCAATTCATCTCTTTATAAAGCAATGAAGCACTCAGAAGGCTTGATATTAATTTATAGAAGCTTTGGAGTGTTGAAAAGTATGAAGCAATGATCAAGATGATTAATCTTGATAAATTGATTGATACCCCTTATATGATGGAAATTATTGTTTAGGTACCACCCTAAATGTTGCCCAAAGTAACAGAGATTCTCAAATTAAAATAAAATTTCATTAAAATTTTCCAAAAAGTTTTAAGAAGTATTAATGAGTCTATATCTGATAAAATCGTATAAATAGTAGACATTAAAATCTTCAAATTTGTTAAAAAATGCTTAAGATGAACAAGCTCCAGCTGATCTAATAATTGAAAATAATCAACAAGATTAATGTAATGAATAAGATATTGAAAATCTAAAAACAATCGATTATATTTAACTATCTATTGAAATTTGGAATATTTTAGAACAAAATTAGTTTTTTAGCTAATTTTAATTATCAGAAATAAATGAGTTAAATTAAAGGCTCATTTATATAATAGACTTTAATAGTTTTAAGAATATTCTTTTTAGTTTGAAGTTATTAAAAAAGTTTCAATTTTAAATGAAAGAATAGCCAATCTTATTTGCGATTCTTTAAGAGAATAAAATCTTACTAGTTTTGACTTTTATGAGGAATTTATTAGTTAATATCATTTAAAATAGTTTGAAAAATAAAGAAATTTAGGAAAATCTATTAATTCTGATCGTTTTCTTTATGATTTACAAAAATACTAAATAAAACTGGCTAAATAAATGAGTATTAAAGAAGTAACATAGATTTAATATCAGCAATAAGGGTTTTTATATAAAGATGAAACTGATGACAATAAATGGTTAAACGAGTTTTTCAATGATGGCGGACAAGATGGAAATCTCAAAAAAGATATAAGAAGTTGTTCGTTTGTTAAATAAAAGGCTACCAGCTTTTAATTTGAACACAAATCTATTTCAGAATTCTTGATTGCCTCTGGCATATTTGAGGTGTTAATGGCAACAAAAGATTTCGAGAAATCTTTCTTAGAAAGATGTATGAAAATTTTGGAAAAAAATGAAAAAGTAAATGATTGTTAAATTATTTCTTGAAAAACATGTTGGCTAGAATCATTATGAAATATGTATTTAAAATAATAGTCTATCTTTGTATGAGAAGAAAAAATAATTGGATCTTATAGAGCGTAACTTTAAAAAAATAATGACGCTTCTTAGAATTATAAAGTAACGCGACTTAAATAATGTTAATTACTCAACGTAAAATCACAGAAGAACTAGGAAGTTTCTTATCCAAAAGATGTAAAAAGAAGAAAAAATTATTGAATTTTTACAATTTATAGTGCATCTCACCGTATTAAAGTCTTAACTCTATGTATTGCACCCGACGACTCTACCTTAGCTTCAGGGAGTTTCGATAGATCTATACGTCTTTGGAATATTTAGACAGGATAATAAAGATGCTTGTTAGAAGGACAGAATGATTTTGTGTAATCTTTATGTTTTTCTCCCGACTAAGCGCCTTTAGCCTCTGGCAATTATGATTGTTCGATTCGATTGTGGGATGTAAAATCAGGATTAGAGAAAACAAAGTTGGATGGACATCAGTTAGGTGTCTATTCAGTTTGCTTCTCTCCTTTGATGGTAATACTTTAGCTTCAGGTAGCGGAGATAAAGCAATTCGCTTATGGGGTCTCAAGACAGGACAAGAAAATAAAAGATTAGAAGGGCATAGCGGATGTGTTTAGTCAGTAAAATTCTCTCCTGTTGGGGCAGCTTTAGCTTCTGGAAGTGAAGATAAATCTATTCGCATTTGGGACCTCAGGTTGGGACAAGTAAAATAAATATTTGAAGGTCATCAAAATTGGATTCGCTCAATATGCTTCTCTCGAGACGGCAATATACTCGCATCTGGTACTCAAGATTAATCGATCCGTATAAGGGATCTTAGGTCAGGTTAAGGAAAGAAAAGGTTAGAAGGTCATCGAAGTTGGATTAGTACAGTATGCTTCTCTCCAGATGGCACTTTATTTGCATTTGCCAGTTAGAGCTACTCCATCACCTTATGGGATTTAAATTTAATGCAAGAAATGTATATTTTGGAAGGCCATAATGATTCTGTATTTCCAAATAGGTTTTTCTCCTGATAGTAATCTATTAGTTTTAAGTAGTTATGACAAATCTATTCATTTATGGGATATAAGTTTGAAATAAGATAAAAAATTATAATACAGAGCTTTATCAGCATGTTTATCACCTGATGGCACTCCATTGGCTACAGGTTGCTTAGATAAATTGATAAGACTGTGGGACTTAAAGTCTGGAGATCAAAAAATGAAGTTGATTGGACATAACTAACTAATAGAGTCAGTCACTTTCTCCCCTGATGGAACAATATTAGCATCAGGCAGCTTTGATGCATCTATTTATGTATGGGATAGAAAGTCAGGAATCAGAAGTTCAGAATTAAAGGCCATAACAAATCTGTTTTATCATTAAGTTTCTCCCCAAATGGATCTATATTAGCTTCAGGTAGTCTGGATGGATCCTTAAGATTGTGGGATATAAATACTGGAAATTAAAAAGTAAAGTTACAAGGATTAACTAATTAGGCGTAAAGCTTATGCTTTTCTTCTGATGGAATTATTGTTGCTTAAGAAGCCTTAGATAAATCAATAAATATGTGGGATATTAATTTAGATTAGCAACTATTTCCTTCTGATAGCAGTTATTAAGAGATTTTTTAACGATTATAACCTAACATTGAGGAAAATCTACATTAAAAAAGGAAGTGTATTTTTTTAAAAATTTAGTTTCTGATTGTTTAACTGTACTACGAATTTCCTAATATGAACATTTTGAAGCCAAGGGAACTTAAAACTTACAAGGTTAATTCATCAATCATTTCAAAATGGATTTAAGGAGACTATTCTAGCAAAAGGGAAGCATTCTTTTGGAAGAATAAAGAATTAACATATGAAAAAAGTTGATATTAATATTTTTATATCTATATAATTCATAAACTCCTTTTAGTAAGTCATAAACAACTAACTAAAAGTAGTGCAATTTTTCTCTTCAGATATTTCGAGTATTTATAAACAAGTTTGATGCGAGTCTAAAGTATCATATCTTATATAGAATAGTCTGAAAAATTAATGGCAATACAAATTATTTTTTAAATGTCTAAGTATCTTAATCTTAAATTTTCTATATTTCTTGATAACAGAAATCAATATTAATGAATTACTGCAAATATGAACTTTCCCTTGTGGAAAATCTATATCTTATCTCCCTTTTAAGTTAAGTTTTGAATTCTTGAATATTTGCTTGTTGATGAAAACTCAAATTTCAGCTATTAATTATTTCAATTTTGCTTAGAAGTAAATAGGTGATTTTTAATCACTAAAATATTTTGAGGAACCGTTCAGGAAATAATAGCATTACCCAGAATAAAGTAACATATCTCCTTCTTACTTAAATGTCTTATCTTCAATAAATAAAGAATTGTTGCTCAATTTTCTAGCCATCAGAAAGTTCGATACAACAGTAGAGAACTCCTATATTACGATTTTTCATTAATACTTGAAAAAGGTGTTGATATAGGCTTGTAGCTTTAAATTGAAAACATCTAAATAATTGAACTTGTTTTAGATAAATTGATTCTGAAAGAGGTTTTTGCCCTAGCTTAGATTTGACCTTAGAATCCAAATTAGACCTTCATCATTTAAGGATTCTTAAGTATGATCCCCAAAATTTTAAATTCATCTTTAAGAGTTCCATCATCATGTTAATTCTGAAATTAAGTTTGATAAAAACCTACAAAATCGATCAGCAACGGCTGATAATTTGTTTTAGCTTTCGATTTACTCTGTTATTCAAGGTTTTCTTCTCATTGCAGAACATGACCAAAATCAGTTTGTTCCCTCTCTCAAATTTATTTTGAAAACAATTCTACTTAATCATTTAAATTAATTTTTCTAATCAAAAAAGTATAAACTTCAACTACATTTTCTTCTACGTATGTCACCTTTGTTATGACCTCTAGCTCTTATATAAAAGGAGAAAATGATGTTGATATGCAGGTAGGTAAATAATATTGTGTTTTTTTAAAATTAGAATTAATTTCAATAATTAAAAACTATTCTACTTAAGTTTTTTAAGCTCCATTCTTGCTTTATATTTGACAATAAATGTCCAAACATCTATGAATATTTGAATTACTTCTTTGAATTCTCATTTTTGGAATATTCTTTCTTATTTTAATAAAATCTTCAGATAAAGCCTCCAATATACTTGGCTTAAATATATGGCGTGATTCATTAAACTGGAGCAAGGAAGTAGAAGGACGTTTGACTATTTTTAGTCAACTTTTAAATGCATTTTTCAATTCTATAAATATATATAGGAAATTAAGAATCCTTCAATTTTCAATTGGCAGACTATTTATTAAGCGAGGATTAAGATTTCTAACATCTATAAACTCTCATTTTTGTTCTATGATGATAGTAATTTAAAAATTTGTATTTCAGAATTAATAAGAAAACCAAATCATTATTAAGTAGAATTGTTTTATTTTTGGGCATTTAAATTTCAAAAAAATTCAAGAAATAAGTCATTAATAAAAATAAAAACAAAATGAAATACATTATAATAGGTTTATGTATTTTAGCCATTGTAACAGGTGAAAGAATTAGTATTAATGATCAAAATTGCAATAAATATTTGCAAAAATTTGGTTCTGCAAATAATCCAGATGGAACTGGGGCAACTAAATTAGCATTTACAGGTGATGTGGCATTTATTACGAACTCAACAAGCTTGAAGGTAAACTTAAGATATTCAGATGTGGATTTGTTTAATGATCCAAAATATTTTGGTCTTGTTTAAGAAGATGGAAAAACACCAGAAACCACATGTCTCGACCTTAAACTATGGAAATTCACTTCAAATACTTATTCTGACCCAGTTTAAGTTACAGATTTACCCATAACAAATTCAAACAACTTTTAAAAATAATGGAGATATTATTCATTTACTATTCCAGGAGATCAATTAGCTTCAAAATTAGTGCTTACTTAAAATAGCGCACAATTTATTTACAAAGGGTATTTTGCTATTGCTTATTACGCTGCAGGTACTGATCAAGTTCAATATACCTTCTATTTCGAATTCTCAGTTACAGTCGAAAAAGCAAGTGGAGCTTCAGTTGAAACTGCATTCAAACCATTAAGTTATTCATCTACAGCAAGTTGTACTCCTTCCGCTAGTTGTAATGCAAAGGCAGATACTATTTTAAAATGGTGTACAGATTTGACATGCACAAAATTTAGTACTCCAGATTTACATTTGAATGATCAATTTGTTTTATAGTAAATTGTAATTACTGATGGAATGGATTACTATTTGATTGGAACTGAAGTTTGGTACACAGGTAATGGGTTGAATAAAAAAGCTACAATAATATCAATCAATAACTCAAAGAAAGGATAAGTTATTATCCAGCTAAAAGCTGAAATTGCTTGGACAGGAGTTATTATCAAAGTTACATCAACATTGTCAACAACACAAGGAAGAAGAATTTTGGTTTAAACTACATTTGATACAGTAAGTGGTGAAACATCAGAAATTACCTGCATTAAAGCAGAAGGAGCAAAAACTTGTCCCACTTGTGAATAATAAAAAAAGGCTAATGGATATTAGAGTGATAATTGTATAGAAGGTGGTGAAGAAGTAGAAGAAGAAGTAGAAGAAGAGGAAGAAGAAAAAGAAAAAGAAGATCCTGAAGTGCAGTGTTCAAATTCTGATGGATTAACATTATTTGGATTATTGACTTTTATACTGTTCAGTATGATTTGAGTATCATATATAATATAATATTATCAATTTATTATTGTTTTACATTTGAAATAATATGTACCATTTGTTTTAAATAAATCAATTTTATTTCATTATAGTAATATTTACTGGTAATATTGAATATATATCAAATATGTTTTGAATCATCAAATTTTTGAAAGAATGTTAAAAAAGTTTTTTGAATTGATCATGAAAAGTTTTTGGGCAAGAGTAACTGAGAATTAAGATCAATATCTTAAGTCTTCTCTTTCTGTTTTGACCTCCTTTCAGTTTTAATTATTAGCCTTTCTTTTTTCCTATTTTAGTTCCGATTCTATCAATCCATTAGCCAATTATCCTTTTACTCACTATTTTATTATCATCTATCCATCGTAACTTTTACCTTGATTTACAGTTCCACCATAACCATTCTTATTATTGATAAACCGATTTCCTGTTTTCTTTCCTATTATTTCAACTATATTTATCAACTTTTTTTTGATTATCCAATATCTATTTTATAAATAGGATAGGTTGGAAATAAAATTTCTATTCCATTACTTTTAATAAAACTAAACATTTCTTTGGGAGTCAAAGATTTCAATACTGCAAATTTATTCAATCATTCTTGCTTATATTTGGTACCATCAGTAATTACTATTTCTGGTTTCTATCCTTTCTTAATCAACATAACCTCAATCAGGCCAACATTATAAAGATTTTACAATTTTACATATATTTGATAATTTACAACTTATATTTGAGCCACTGTATTTCCATACATTCACTAATCAACTTTTTGGCTAAAAAGTTTTTTACACCTTGATGCTATGTTGTAGGATTACATCAATTATAATTTCTGAAATCTGTTTATTAAATTTTAATCAAACTTCTCTATAAGAAAAGGATATATTCTTTGTGAAAAACAGAGTTACTCTTATACATATCAAATTTCTCAGTAACATCTACGCTAATTCTTAATCTAAAAGTTTAAATCCTTTTATTTGTTTCTTATAAGGAATGTTTCCTCTTTAATATTTTCTTTTTTGTAACAACAATTAAATCAAATATCTATCATGTATTATTATTATTGGTTATTTTGGAGATTAATTATTATTTGATATATTATATTTTCAATAATAAATCTCTATATTATAATAAAATGTAATGATTTCCAAAATTGAGTTGACAATTTGTATTATGGGGCTTGTGAATAAAAAAATTAAATTACTGAGTTAACCATTAAGGTAAAACAGCAAATTATAAAATAAATTTCAATTATATTCTTAGACTAAACCTGCTTGAAATGTTCACTGAAATAATAGATAATTTGTTAAGGGTTTGGATGCCTTTCGCACATCTCTAATAAATTCATACAAAACTGCTGCTAATCCTAAATAAGAAGTACTGTTTTATATGAGATCTTAAAGTTTTTTCCCCAAAAAAAGTAAAAACAGTAGAATTATAATGAACTTTAAATATATAGGAATAATGTTTATGAAGAGCAATTCATCAATCCTTTACTTAAAAATCTAAAATATACATCAAGTTGTTATAGGTAAAGTATGATAATTACAATGGTGATAGTCAATTACGATCTCTTTGATTGATAGAATAATGCAAATTGACGTACTCTTTTAAGAATCGATTTACATATAAACATTGAGAAAAAGGATTTGAAAAATCCAAAATTTAATCAATTGTTATTCTCAAAAAACTACCTCAAGTGGATAATAAAATTTCAATTTTATTTTATTTTTTCAATAAATATTAAATAAATAAAATTGAAAAAATGAAAACTCTTGATCTTATATTCTATCAATATTCTGTAATAGTTCAATGCTTATACATTTGGACTCTGAATGACAAATAATAATTTTATGCGGTATCGTTTACTGGAACAATATAAAGTTTTGAATAAGAAGAAATTATGATTTATGGAATCTGGAGCAGATTCACACCTTTAAGTACAATTTCATAAACAGGATCTATTGGAATATTTGACAGTCATTGCTTCCATTTGAATTCAGCATTGGAAAGTGAAAATAAAAGAATTAATTTCGTGTATTACGATTGCATTAATAAAGAACAAATGATTGTGAGCAAATTTATTTAGTTTATAAGTAACGAAGGAAAATAATATAAATTTGAAATTATATTGGATTCAATGAAATACGAGTATTATTGGTACTTTTTTGCTGTTCACTTGTAACCTCGTTAGAATAGTTTTACTTATTATTTACTTTAAGGAGAAAACATAGTAGATATTTAAACATTACATATATAATTTCCTTATTTAGATGAAAGACTGACTATTGTGTTTGGAGGTAGTTTAATAATAGATGATTATCAAATTCTTCAAGTAGAAGATACCTCAAAACTTTCTTATTTTCCAGGAAAAATTACTTTATTGGAGCATTCGAAAGGCTATTTCGGAAAATTAGATATAGATGTAATCAGTTATATAGAAACTACATATGATGGGACGTGCCAGTGCTATGAAAATTAAATTAAGAATCTGGTTGACGTAGATATTGATTGGCTGGATTATAAAATATTTGCATCCACAAATGAAAATTGTGATTATTTTGCATTTTAAACTTGGATTAAAGTTTAATAAATAATTTCAGATTCTCCTGAATTTTTGTATTAGCTTTTTAAACTATCAGGTAATTTTGAAAATCAAAAATTAAGGGATGATAATTTATCTGCTCTTTAAATATTTTACTAATTTTCCAAAGAAACTTATTAAATAAAATTTACAACATATAGTTATACAATTCCATATTACAATTTAGATTTCACTAAAAATCCATTTTTGATTGAGTATTTTTATGATTTACCTAATATCTATTTATGGCAATTTGTGACAGTAGTCTTGAAAAATAATATCATTGAAATTAAGGTCACCTTATTTGAGGGCAAGAATTAAAATATTTTTTTTCGCTCTACTAAGGTTAACTAATTTCATGTTGTATAATACAAATTATAATTTGGAAATATCTTTCAATCAACTAACAATTATTTAAAAGTGTATTTGAGGGAATCAAAATTCTTTAATTGTGTTTAGGATGACTAGATGAATCAAAAAATAAATTGCCATTACAGTTGCAAAGATTGTGATGGCCCCACTAATTAGGATTGTTTATCTTGTCCTGAAACATCTAGACGCACCTATAATCCAAAGTATAAGGTTTGCATCTGCCCTTATGACACTATTGATGATGGGGATTGTAAAGATTACTAGAGTTTGAATCTGATAATATAACAAGACGCTGAATAAAAATGTAAGCAAGGATATTTTGATTATAAATCATATTGTTATAAATGGTATAAATTAAAATTAGACTAGTCCTTCTATCATAAGGGATAATTTGATTACTTGCCTTGAATGTATTACAGACCCTAAAAATTGGATCGATAATCCTTATTGTCAAACTAATCTATTTTTAGACGATATTGGAAGTCCAGTTGAATTCATAAAGGATCTCAGTTAAACTTATTATATATTTGATGGTGACAATTTAAAGGCATGCAGTCATAATTAAAATTACAACGTATAAACGATTGATGAAGTATTTGTAGACTATCAGTTAGAAACTAATCAAATACTTTCTATTTGTTCAAATTCAAAAGATCCCTATAAATGTTTACCTTGTAATTTTATCGGCTGTGTGATTTGCGGTGTTATTTCAACAACTTAGATTTGTTTGCAATGTGACATTGTGTATGTTTTGAGAGATGGATTATGTGTAGAATTAATTGTAGGACAAATCGAATAAGAAAAATGTGTCGCTCCATATTATATTACTTCAGAAAAGTAGTGCAGCCTATGTTAAATAGAGAACTGTTAGTATTGCTTTGAATATAAAAGCAATGACTTAACTTAATGCACACTATATAAGGACTTTTATTACTTCTAAATCGATGAATTCCACAAGGTGGGATGTGCTTTGTGTGAGGATGGATTTATTTTTGATTTTCTTTAAGGGAAATGTCATTATTAAAAACCATAGACAATTAATTGTTTGCGAGCTTTTATAGATCTATAAGGGAGAGAGATTTGTACATTATCTGCAGTGGATGATTTTAGTATTGCACCTGAGATAGTCAATTGTCAAAAATATATCTCGAATTGTAAATAATGTTATTAAACTCTATTATCTGTTATTAAATGTATTGTTTGTGAAGATGGCTATTCAAGCTCTATTATTACAGGCCATTGCTAAAAATGTAATTCTGTCTCTGCCAAATTTTGCATTGAAGGAGATTTTTTAAAGTTAGATGCATGGATGTAGTTGCTTTAGAGCTTTTTAATGTAATTCTTGCCAAATAGATATGTATATTCTTAATCGATATCGATACTAAATAATCAAGATTTACCAATAAAATGCATAGAAGGATATGAGCTCAATAAGATACTTTGCAAGAAATATTGTGACAGTAATTGTTCTGTATGCAAAAAAATGGAAAATCCTAATGAGGGGTTTTAATGTGCTAAATGTTTTTTAAATTATTATATGGAACCGGTTAGAGTGAGGGATTAAGGAAAATGTATTGCTTGTGCACAACTTTGTTAGGTGTGTCAACCTAGAACTGCAGAGGAAATTCAAGTATACATTATTAATAAATATTTAGAGAGTAAATCCATTTTTTATTGATGAATTGGATTATTCAACTTATACAATGAAATGTATTAAATCTATTCCTCATCCAAATATCTTTATAGATCCTAATATTCAGATAGCCAAATATTGTTATAACCAATAATGTAACTCTTTGTTTTAATATAAAGTAAAAATACCTTTAATTTTAGATTGAAATAGATTAGGTTTAAAGTTTTTTTGTAAATAATGAAAATTATTTCAATTCTCATTTAAACTTTAAGTATTTAAATGAAATGGCTTATGAAAAATTATCATTAATATTTCCCTTTTAAGTTATTTGCAATCAGTGCTTCTATTCTTAATAGGCCATTTTTGACAACATTTTGAAATAAAAGATATTTTCAATCTAATTTGTTGAATTAGTGTTTTAAGGAAATCATTAATCTTTGAAATTTTTTCAAATGATATCAATTATTGGTTATGACTCTTTTAAGATAAAAGAAGCAATATCAATTGTAGAAAATTTATTTGAATTAATTTTAAATAATTATGAAATGCCTTAAGATTTTCTCGTTGCAGACACAGAATTTATTGCTTAGGAGAATAAATCTATTAAATTCGAAATAACTTCTTCTAATTATTAGAATATACATTTATCAAATCTTAAATTTGTGAATCTGAACATATTAGATTCATCTATGTTTGAAATTATGCCTTTTGGAAATTAATCTGAGTTTATTATTAACAAATTTATTTTTGAAAATTGTACATTTACAAATACAACAATATTCAGATTTAAGAATAACATTAAGGTTACAATTTTGGATCTAATTGTAATTGATTGTAAATTTTTAAACTCATAATTTGCCATTTTTTAATTTGATTTGACTCTTTAATCAAATGTTTATATCCAATTCTTATTGATAAAAAATTCACATTTTCAATAATCATACATCATTAAAAATGCTACCTCTCTAAGTTTAAATAATATTTCATTACTTTACAACACTTTTCTGTTCACTTAAATAATAGAATTTAGGGATAGTTTATTAATTCGCAATATCTTGATTTAAGGCAACACTTTAATATAATCATAAATACTAATCAAAATTGCAACAACTCATGTTGAGAATAGTGTAATTATAGATTAATCAGTCTTTGAAGAAAATTATAATACTAACTCATCAATTTTGTTAACTGATTTTTCAGTACAAAATGGACTAAATATTTACCTTATGAATTTGAACCTCAATGAGAATAAGTAAGTACTATAAGAGAGCTTATCTACTTATCTTTTTGACATTAATTGTCTAAATTTAAGTATATATAACTTTTCGACAAGGAATTCAGATTATTTTAATTATTTTAATTTAATAGCTATTCCTTATATTAAAGTTTATAATGCCTCTTTTCAAAACCCAGAACTCAAAACAAAAGTGCCACTATATTTAAATTGTATCTAAGCTATGAACTTGAATTCTTAGTTGTTTTATGTTTAAGGATTTAATTACTTAGAACTCGTAAGCATAACAATTATGAATTATTAAAGTATTGATTAATCCTTTATTTCAATATTTTCAAATATCATAAAAACAATGAAGGAAAACGAAATCATAAATATATCGGATTTAAAATTTATTGGAAATACTTTGTTAAAAATCAATTTAAGAAATATATTTTCACTAATGTCAATTTATTCAGAAAAAAGCTAATTAATTAAAATTAACAATATTTAATTTGAGGAGAATGTATATCATTAATATATTGATGATTCATCTCAAAATACGGCAAGTCTGCTGTTTATAAATGCATAATAAAGCTCTGCAATTGTTTCTAATCTGTCTTGCTAGTTAAATGTATTAACAAATTCAACTAGCTCTTTTATTTTGATAAAAAGTAAAGTGATTAACTTATCAGAATTTACAATTAAAAATCATAACATATTAAATACAAAATTTCTCCTTTCACTCTTTGATTTTGAATTTAAGAATGACTAAAATCAAAACCAGATTAATCAAATATTATAGAGGATATTAAAGATTAAAAATAAAGAAGGAGTTCTATCTTTTACTGCTGAATATTGTTCTATCACAACTGGCACAATATAAAATATACTTTCTTTAAATAGTTAATTGTTTAATATTCATACTCAAGGAATAGGAGTATTCAAATTATTCAACTTGAATATTATTTCAATAGAAAGTTTAGATTTGTAGAATAGTGAAAGTGGTGGATGCATCACTATTTCTTCCTAAAACAGCTTATTACAATTAGAATTAGTAAATTTATATTTAATCGGTGTTTAAAATGCATTTGCTTCTCCGATCATTTTTATTTAACCATCTCAAAATAAAAATTCTATTATAATAAGAAATATTACTGCGAGTAATTGCTTCTCTCTTATGAACCTCCTACTTAAAACAGAATTTCCTTCTATGAATTAAAAAAATAATAAAGTCTTAATAGAGAATATCAAAATCACCTAAAATAAAATAGATTTATTCTAATATCTATAGAAATTTACTTCATTATCCTCAATTGATACATAAAGAGTCTTAAATGATAACGGAGTGATTATTGTGCATGGTTGCATTTTGACTGTTAGAAAATTCCTGTTTGAAGGTGTTTTGTATTCCTCAATTTTAAAGGTAGGCGACGCTTTTAGAGTAAATATAGAAAAAATACATCTTAATTAAATATCCATGATTCTCCAAGGTAATTTAATAAACATTGTGCAAAGTTCTAACAATGAATGTGTGGTTAAGATGTAAGATTTGGTTTTCTCCAATATTACTTTAATTGAATCACTTGAATTTAAAAATTTATCAAGCAGTTAAAATATAATAGAGATTTTTGATTCACAGTGTAGTAGTATAAATGATATTCGAATTTCAAATATCTAAAGCGCTGATATAGGATTTCAATAATTTTTTGACAAATTAATATCTGAATCAGTTTAATAAGGGTCCGTAATTTATTTTTAAAGTCAATCTAATCCCATTAAAATAATCTTAAGTTCTATTTCAGCAACATATGTCAGAGCTTAACCCATTTTTAATGCAATTCTGTATTTTAATCTTTCTGGTATATCATCTATTGATATAATCGATTTTCATTGTTTATGGAATAATTTAAATAGATATGGATGCATTTTTGCCCAATCTACTGACTAATAGCACTCAAATATTAAATTAAAAAACTCGATTTGTTATTCTAATAACGGTGGCTTTGGAACAGGAATATACACTAAAAATACCAGAGTAGTAATGCATAATTCAAGGATCATGAAAAATTATGCTGAAGTCTAAGGAGGTGGGCTGAATTTATAATCATAGAAAAATGATTTTTTAATCAAAAACACTTTCATTTAAGAGAACTAAGCAAATGAAGCTGGTGGAATATATCTTAATGGAGATAGTAATTTAAATAATTAAAATTTCATTAATTCTATTCTATGGTTTAACAAAGCAAAATTATCACCTTAGAACTTATAGGAAGTACCAACTCATTTATAATTATCTATAAATGATTTAGAGATGCCTTCAATTTCAAAGGCTTATGAAAAGATCTTAATCAATTTTCTAAACATAGATCCATATTATATAATTGAACAAGGGAAAATAATTAAAGTCAAGGTTTTGGTTCTTCCAAGTAATTAAGTAATAAAGAAGTACCTCATTTTCAATCCAAATAATTAGAAGTTCCAGAAGTATATTTATGAATTCTCTATCCTTTTTAAGAATAGCTTAAATGAGCAACTTATTAGTTTCACAAATTCCACATGTGTGATAAAAGAATAGATCTTATCTGAAGATAAACTTGAATTATCCAAAACTCCATAAATGACATCATTCAAAACAACTTATGGAAACTTTGATCTTTCAGAACTGTAATTTTCATTTGATCCATACATGGAGAACAATAAATAACAATAAATCCTAATCATCTGTTAGGCCAATAATACGTTTACTGAATTATATTATAATATTAAGATAGCTACTCTTAAGTGCTAACTAGGGGAATTTTATATGTCCAATAGTTGTCAACCTTGCTAATCAAACCAAGGGTATTATTCTGTAACATACAACACAACGAAATGTTCTATTTTCGATAAAAATAAATTCGAAAATATTACTTCTAATTAAATTAATCTAAAAGTTGGCTATTGGAGACCAAATCAATTTTCTGACAATATTGAAAGTTGTTTTAAGTATCCAACTATTTGTAGAGGAGGATGGTTTGTCGGAGATTAACTGTGTCTTTCTGGCTACTTAGGAGGCTTATGTGAGGAATGTGATAAGTATAATATTAGAGGTCATGGATATTATTTTATCAATTAATATAGTCTACTTTGCCATGAATGTGATTCGCCATCTAACAGGATATTGTTATTTATTGTGGCATCTATTTGGTAAAATATATTCTTATATGTTTTAGGTAGCTTACTTCAACACTTCTTACACTTAGTAGCATTGAAAAATCAAATAAGTAATTTATACTTTGCAAATTAAGATAAAAATTTTCTAATATTATTTTCAAACTTAATTTAGGTATTTGTAGAATGTAAATTAGATCACGGTAGTATTATCATAAAATTATTTCTTAATTACTTATGGATATTTTCCGCTATTTTTTCATTTAATATTAGCTTTACATTCTCTTTTAACTTTATTGATTAGACAAGCAATCCATCATATTTCATGGCTAATAATCTAGATTGTTTCTTATCAAAAATGAATGATATATAATTGATTTACCTGAGGATTATTACAATGTTTATATTAATGCTGTGCATACTACTCTTTATCTATATAGGATTTGTGATAATAGAACTACTTTATAAAAAATAATTTGATGCCAGTATTTTATCCATAACTGCCTTGTATTTATACGTTTCGAATTATGCTTCTTTGATTAAACAGTAAATGTTTTATTATTAATCAGATTTTTTTCATTATTGGCCAAAAGATAAATATCAGATATTAATTACATCTAAGGTGATGTATCGCTTATTTTTGGCACACCCAACCACATAAAATGGATACTAAGTTTCATTATTCCTGGTTTGGGATTGATAGGATGGTTATTACCATTTACACTTTTGGTTTTATTGTACGTTAGAAGGCATTAAATAGAGTCTATTAAGTTTAGAAAGCACTTTTGCTATTTGTTTAATGAATATAATAAAGAAAACTTTTTTTGGGAATGGGTTAAATTAGCCTAAAAAACATTTGTTATCGTTATACTAACTTATTTTGAGACAAATATATATTTAAAAGCTTCACTTTTAGGATTGTGCTTACTACTTTATTAGTTATATGCACTGGAACAGCAACCCTACATTATCTAGAATTTTAATAAATTGGATGTAAAAACTGGATAAATCTGTTCTATTTCAATATTTTTAGCAGTAATTAAATATATTTGTGAATAACATGATAATTATACAACTTCCTTTATTATTTAGATGATCTTAGTTATTCTTTGCATTAGATTAAGCTATCCATTTTTCAAAAGTCTAATTACATTATATCATAAAAAGTATAAAAAATAGATTTTGTTGCAATTATTAAATCTAACCAAAATTTTAAGTTGCACATCATGTATTGATAGATATTTAAGGAATAAATTGGTTTTATGGAACTAAAAGGAATAAAGGATAAAATCTATTTTTTATAAGTTAAGACACCATTTAATTTATATATCAAAACTACAATTAGAATAATAAAGGTAAAATCAAAAATTATTTAGATCTCTAACGAGTTTTATTCCACCAGAATCCCTACCAAGATATAAATAACTAAAAGGCTGTATTTCATCATCTTAACTTTGAGGAATATATATTGATAATATATTTAGTAATAAACAATAATCAAGCAGAAATGCCATAGAATTTTATGTATTTCTACCAATTATGTAAAAATAATTATACCATATTGATATTAATATATTTATAATAAGGCAAAAGCCATTCCATTTTTTCGGTAATTTACAAATAAATAGAATTGATTTGAACAAAGAAAGTATTTGTAAAATTGTCATTATTTTTAAATAAATGTATTCTTCTTAAAAACAAAAAGTACTTTATAAAACTTACTAAACCTAATTATTTTGATAATTTTTTATTACTTTATAATCGCAACATTTTAGATTTCTTCCATTGCCTGAAAAAAATGATAATCATTGCATCCTTATTAACCTTTTGGCATCTCAAAGTTGAAAATGCGTTCATCATGTCAAAAACTTTAAAGAGGAAGGCTTCAGAAAATGAATAACACGACTAACATTTGAAATTTGAATATAATAAGATTATCAATTAAGAAAATCAATATGTGTGTACTTAAACAAGATTGCCTCTTTAATTTAAACTCTTTGCTAAATTTTGTTTTCAATTAAGAATTCGGGTTGGCTGAATTTTTAATTAACTAACCATACTAATTTAATTAGCTAAAAAATGAAGCTAAAATATGAATAAAATAAGTTCAATAAATTCGTATTGAAGTAAATCAGTTAAATCTCATTCCTCTTAATATCTTCTGATTTAAATTTGCTTTGAATTTTAGTCCCAAGTGATTAAGTACTCTCCATCTTCACTAATTCCACCATATAATTAGTTAGTTCCAAAATGGATAAATTATTCATTTACAAAATCTCCGTTCTATTTTTTCCTTACAAAATTGATATATTCACCATTTTTGCTCACGAGTATACGTTTTGATTTTATATACTAATAAGGAAAAAAAGATTAACCGCCTTCTCCACACTTAATAGAAATATCTTTAGTTCTCACAAACTATTTATTAATATGATCCATCTCAAAAATATAGATAGATTCTTTATTATATGGAGAGAATGCAAACATATTATTTTCAAAAAAACATACTCGTTCTCCATATTATTCAACAGCGATCTTTTAAACAACAATCCATTCTTATTTCTATTCTTATCTTTAAATTATCAATATTGAATTATCAGAACTACAAGTAACAATTTGGTTTTAGTATTGATTAAAACTCAGTCCACATATAGAACTAGAATGATCTGTAATTGTTTAATTTAGGTACCATTCATTTTACTTCATCCAAAATTTAATCGTGTCATCAGAACTTCCTGATATTATTAAATCTTCATTGTCATTAATGATAATACAATAGATAGATCCTCCATGTCCATTTAATATTTGTTTAGAAACCCATTATTGATTTTCGCTTTTTTACCATAAAATGATAGAATTGTCTTAACCCCCAGATATAAATTATTTAGATTTTTTCATCATGCTTAGAGTGTATACATTCTTCTTATGTTTGTTTAAAATCTAAGTTTATTTCATGATTCCTTATATGAATTCATATACAATTATTTATGATTAACATCCAGCCAGGAGTTATGAACAATCTTGGCTAATAGCTATTATAAAACATTTGTTCTCTTAACATTGTTTTAAAAGCTTATAACTAAATGATTTATCATTTGATTATGGATTAGCTTAAATTATTTTCGATTGCTGAATATTTTATGCAAAATTTAATTATTGGATATTCTAAACTGACAGCTAAGGGTTTTTTATTTATTAGATCTCTCTATTCTGACTTGTAATTTCAATCTTGATTTATTTTGTTTTATATATATTTTGATTTTATTAAAGAAAGCTGAAATTCTCAAACTTCATTTATGGAAAGTCATTTAAAGATTCATTAAATAATTTTTAAAATGAACTTTGATTGCTGAAATTCAAAGAAGATGAAGCATTGTTAAAAAGTGAATCTAGCAATGCATCAATATTGTTGAAAGAACACTATTAATTTATAAATAGCTCAAATTTACTTCAATTTAATTTTATACCGATTTCAAGCATTCCCTTATCGCATCATTTGTACTTGCAATATAGCTATCCATTAAGAATTATATTTTTTAAAATTATTAATCATGGATATATAGATATTTATCCAGTTATTATTGATGAAATTATTTATTTGCAAAATTATGCTTGTATAAAAGGTATTTAATGTCCAAATCATATTCCATAAATTGATATTATTAATTCATAAATAATCTTTGTGGATACAGAAAAAAAAATTTGATTAGGTTACAAAATTGTACAAATATTTTACTAAAATTCATTCTAATATCCAATTTGGCAGCTTGATTTATCAGTCGATTAATAATTGAAAAGGAACTATGAATTTTGTCAAGATATTAATAATTATAATAATAGTTATCATATGAATAATCAAACTTAAAACATCAATTTCATATAAAGTCAATAGTAAACCTAAACTATATGGATTTGAATCTCAAAATAAAGGGAATAGCATTTCAACTTTTGGCAAACTAAAAGAACAATCAAAACCTTAAGTCTTAATAAAATAATAAAGTAGTCATTAAGAATAACTAAGATATTTTTTATTTAATATTTGGATATCAAATAGTTCTTAGGTTAGATTCAGAAGAATAATTTTTATAGTAATTAAATATTTTTCATTTGTCTTTTATCAACATCAAGCTTGGGAATTGAATTTAGATTATAATAATTGTTAATTCTATAAAACGAAGGAATTTCAAATATCCATAACATAAAGGCACACAGCTCTAGATTATTCCTCTATTTAAATAAAATCAAAATGTTCAAAAATACTGTTAACAAAAAGGTGAGTTTTATCATGATTGAAGGTCTATTGATGAAATCAACAATAATAATAAGGGCCTGTTCGTTACTGCCAGACAACAGAGAACCCTAAAATAAATGAATTTTGATTTGTACAACAAAAAAAAAGAACTTGTTTACCAAACAAGATCTGTGAAAATGTTGATTTAATGTAATAGCTTTTTTTATTAGTTAATATCTTTAAAGTATACTTTTTAGAAATTATTAATTCTAAGATCAATTCAATTTTTAATAGATATAGATTTATTTCAAATTTTAGCTTTAAACCACATTAATAGAAGTAAATTTGAAATAAAGCTTTGAATATAATTTTTTTTTCACAATAATTGAATTCAATAATGAATATTCCAACAAAGTTCTTAAATTTTCACTATGTTCTCCACTTTTCTTTTGTTTCTTAATTTATACTTATGTTTCATACATCTAGTTAACTCCTTTTTATGCATAATTTAATTTTAATTTTATCCTCTATTTTAACTACTTGATACTGATGGGAAAGTAGACAGCCTCAGGTTTTTTTCGATATTAAATTTATAGATTTAATTAATTCATGAAAATATCACTTCATATGCTGGATAAACTCTTCTAACATGCATCTAATATAGAACAAATATGTTGCTCCCCCTTGTTAATCCAGTAACACTATCGTAACCTTCACTTGGTTTTCTAATATCGACACTTTAAATTTTTTTTTCAGCTTTGCCTGTTGTAACTAGGCAGTATAAGAAAACAAGATTATTTGCGTACTTAGAATCATCTTCGTTTGTTAATTTATACGAGTAATTTCTTGAATAGGAGGCATTTTCAGCAAAATAAATACCCTATCCCCATAATCCAACCTAGTATAAATAAATTTAGTACTTTACTGAAAGTAACATCAAAGGCTTCTGCCAAGCTTGTATATATTACTTTTGGATGTTGCGATGATACTCCATGCCACAAATACCTCTTCTTTTCGATTGGAAGTAAATTTTTATTTTGTTTTTCACAAATTTCAAATAATTTATTTCTTTCTATTATGTAGTTATTCCATAAAGTTTTATTTTAAATCCTAAAAATAGCTTTTATTTTTCCTATATCCGTTTTCTTAAATTCACCTATAATTTTATTATATTCTTTTGAATTGCATTATAGAGGAACTTTGATGTAGTTTTCCTCTTGTTTAATCCATTTTTTTGGGTAGTAGCTTGCAAAATTCTTAATTTATTCCAATTGGTTCAACAGTTTTTGTTGTTTGTTTTTAAAAATTACAATTTGTATTTGTTACCCTTAGATAATTTTCCCTATAATTTTTTATGCAATAGTTTCTAAATATTAACAGAAACTGTTTAGATTTTTCTCGCTAATTTAAGGAATATCTACTTTTAATTTGATTGTAGATGATTCTAAAAATTGTTTAATCTCTTTTAAAATATTCTTATTTAAATTTTAATTGAATGACTCAATCTAAAATTAATTCTAACTTTCTTAATTGGAATTAATTGAAAGTTAATAGGCAATTTATTAGTTTGCAACTTTTATCTCTTATTATGAAGGAAGTTTTTATATTGCTCTTTAATATTGAGTTTCATTATTCATTTAGAAGATTCTTTGATTATTAATGACCACATTAAGGTTTTTCCAAAAGATTTCGAATTACAAATGATTTTTCTTTTTCATAGCATTAAAATATTATATAAGGTCTTCATTTAGTAATTTATTATTAATAAAATATCTATCTTAATTATTTTAAATGTTTTTATTATGAACTATTTCATATTCAATTTAAGAGGATAAGTCCTTTATGGTAAAACTTTGTAAATCTACAAAATGAGTGCTTGGTTTTTTTTCTAAAGGAAATTTCAATTATATTATTGTCTCCTAGCCAGATTAAAGAAATCTTTCATATGCTTCATCTATTTATTTATTAGCATCTTCATCATAATTAACAAATGCGTTGTAATGCTACCATTACCACTGATATTTAGGTTGGTAACATTTTGAAATATTCAAAAGAATAGAATTCATTTAGACAATTCTTGAATTCTTTTCTTCAGCTAAGTAAACCTTTTTGATAGTTTGGTTGTCATTAAATAAATGATTGATTATTGTTTTAAGGTAAATTTCCAGCGAATAATTGTCTGAATATTAATTTTCAGTATCATCGAGGATTGTCATAGCTAAACTTCGTATATCAAGGGAATCCTTTATATGAAGGAAAAGACCATCTAAAATTTATTTTATAGTTTCATAATGATATATGTTTTTTGTAAATTGTGGAGAAGTAACTACATTAATTATGTAATGGATGTTTCGAAAAGAACTGAATTCATAAGTATTGATATCAAATTATTTTTATGTTTTGTTGAAATTCTTTATTTAATTTAAAACGCTTTTTTGGTAAATTTAGCCTCCAAAATCTATAATTCTTTTTGATAAATCACTCATTGTTGTTTTGTCTTCGGATTAAATAATAAAATTGACTATTGCATCACATTCCAATAAAATAACATTCGTTTACACAAGTTAAAGACTTTTACTTGAGTTTAATACCTAAGATATTAAAGAGTAATTAATTTTCTTATGAAATTTGATTGAGGCTTTTCTATCATTTTCTAAATTATTGCAGTATTGCTTAAAATGTTTTTCAAAGAATTTGACTTATTTTTCTTAAAATGTGCAAGTGATACTTGTTAATTAATTTTCAAGTTATTATATACTTTAAGAAATGCTTTTTAATTTATTTCCTAATTCTTATTCATTTATTCCTTATAATATAATCTTTTAATTTTAAGAATATATAATTTAAATATCATCATTTGGAATGCTTGATTATTAGATTTGTTATTCTTTTAATAAATTAAATACAAGGATATTTGGACATTCAAGTATTTTGGTTTTCCTATTTTCTTTTTTGTACTTTTGTGTATTAATTATGATGATTTTAATTTAATCTAAATATTAATTTAGGGAAATAAAATGATATTCTTTCTAACACTTGGATACAACTACTTGATATTATTCTAAAAATTATTCTTTTGATAATCCAATAAATGTATATAAATCTTTAATTTCCAAATTCTTCTCTACGTGATGATTTAACTCACTAAAAAACTCTTACTAAAGCTGCTTTGATATATTCTCAAATTTTGTTTCGTCATTTATGTAAATATCTACTTCTATATTACTATCTTTTACTCCAACAATTTAAATTAGGCATTTACCAATTGATTATGCTATTATACCTAAACTTGATTTAAATCTCTTCTCATATTGTTGCTTTTCAGATAATATTTTGGCAATGTTTTCTTGAACTTAAAAGCTCATTCTCTTGCATTAAAATTCTTTTAAATCTTACTCTATTAGTTTATATTTTTCATCAATTAGATTTGGCTCTCCTTTAAGGTCTATTACTAATTCTGTATTAATATTGAAACCTTCTTTAGGGTTATTCTGATAAAATTAATATAAGAAATTCTACCACACTTTAATTTAGTTTGAATCATTCAGAACTAATTTCAAAGATGAAAAAAAAATTTAATTAATTTAACCTTTGATATTCATCACCTTTTATTCAACTTCATTGATTGTTTAAGTTTTAGTATTCATCCAAAATTGAATTGTGCAATCAACTGCGAACATCATTTTACTCCCTATTTTCAGTTAAGGTTAAGATACTATTATTTCAAACTACTCCTCCCTCAACTAAAGTTGTTTAATTTTTGGATCGATTATATTTGCATCTGGATTAAATCCAAGTATTATTTGAAATTACTCTTTAAATAATTAAAAGTATTTGGAATTATTAGCAAATTCTAAGAATTATAATTACATTGATTCAATGTTCACTGATAATGCAAATCGAGCAATTAAAATTATTTAACATATATTTGATTTTAACTTTGAGGCCTGTTTTTATAAATTTGAATAACATTAAAAATCATTTAAATCAATTTCAGAAGACAATATTAATTCAAACTCTTATAAATTTAACTGAAGACTAAATTATTTATTAATTTTATCCTATCTTAAGATAGTTACAATCTTTATTGCTTCCTGTTAGGATTAACAAGTAAAAAGAAAAATAGTAACTTAATCCAAAGCGCGTTAAATTTTCTAAAAAAATTCAAAAGTCTCAGTCTCTTTTTAAACTGACTTTGAACGAATTTAATATTAAAATAGTTTATCATCTACTCTAAAATTTATCTCTTTTTAAGCGCTTTCAATAAGAAACTATTAAATCAAATAACCCTATATATATATCATTTTGTCTTATTAACTTATATTGTTTTCATTCTGTGATTTTAATTGGTATATATGTAAGTTATTTTTTGGACCTTTACGTTAGGTTGCACCTTAAGTCTTGAATTGATTTTCATCTTCTTTTTCTTCATTATTATGTATGATTTGTAACTTTTATTCTTCCATTGACAAATCTAGTAATTTATTTTTTATTCTCTCCGTTCTTGAAAACCCTACTTTTGTTTAATTTGCTGTATTTGATCTTTTTCTATAAACTTCAAACAATTGTTAATTTTTGAATAACGATCTACGTTTGTCTACTTGTGAACCTACTCCATAGCAATTATAAATCTATCTTCTAGCATGATTTTATTTTTAATTGCTTAAATATCTAGTCTATCTCAAATTATCATTATTTATCATTAATTGTAAATTTTCTCCCATTTCTTTAGTCTTAGAATCATTAATTCCAAATAAGCTCTTACTAACTTTATAAGCTTTTTTTGAAGAATCAATGCATTAAACAATTTGTTTGAGACCAAGATATGCTTCAGCAACATTTTGAAGTGCCTCTATTTTATATTGTCCTTATAATGGAGCAGAATATTTAAAACAATTTATTACCTTCTCATATTTTTATTAACGTAAATATACTTTTTATATATTTATTAGTGGATTAGATATATCGAAGTTATTTTTGATTGCTAAATTAAAAGCATGCCTAAAGTTTTCAATTTTTTCATCATCATCATCTAAAATACAACCTAAATACAAGCTATATTATACCTAAAAGATTATAAGCCAAACATTTATTTTCAAGTGAAATTTCAATACTATTTATTATCCATCTGCAAACCATCTCTGTGTCAGATTACGACAAAGTATTTGCTCGCTCTAATAGAACCTTAGCTCCATCATTCTAAATTTTAAATTGCTCAAATTTTTGCAATGATTGAGGTATTTAATCCTCTTGTAAAATTCTTAAGACTTATTATAACATAAATATGATTAAAAATAACCAAAAATCTGTATAAAATTTAAAAGTTTATTATTAAAAAAAACAATTCTATTTGTTAATTATGAATAAATCCAAAAATAAGGCATTCTAATTAACTATTTTGAAGATGAAAAATTCATTTTTATATTAAAATCATTGAAGCAAATAATTAATTTAATAGATTTATTGAAATAATTAATAAAAATTTATAAATTTTTATTTTATAAAATTTCTATGTTATTTTTAATTAACATACTTAAATTATTAATAGTAATAAGAAATCCAAAGGTTTAATATATAGCTGAAATCATTGGTTTTAATAATTTCTCTAGTAATTCATTTGATTTTGAAAAGTAATTGTAATTTAACATTAATTGAAAGGATTTCTGATCTGGATCCCTACTTTCAAAGATTCAACCATGCTATTTCATTATTCATATTTATTCAAATGATTCGAGAATTTCTAAAATCCAGTGTTCCAGACTGCATATAAATACTCACATCCAGCTAATTAGAAACTCAATACTTTAAATCTTTTGCATTCTTCTTAGCAGCTCTAAATTAAGTCTATTGAAATAGTAAAATGGTAGAAAAACCAAAATAAATACAGTTTTAGACTTTGAAGTCATAAGAAAAAAAGGGATTTGAAAATGTATTGATACTTAATTATACATTTTGTTAAGTTTACTTAAATTTAATTAAAAGAGCATGTAATTAATCAAATAAAACGAACCCAGCGTATTTCACTATTTTCAAATTTATTCTTTAAATGCAGAATTAACTATTTTAACTCGATGTCTTTTAATTAATTAAAATTATCAAGTATTCCAACTATTTAACACTAATTGGTCCTTATCTCTAATATTTATTTTTGATAATTTATTATATTCTTGCTAGCAAAGTTAATAACAAATTTATTAAAAAGTGATGATAATTCAAAAGTTATTCATCCTCTCTAACTATTTAATTTATGAAATAAATAACATACTCCCCTCATTCTTCTGTTCAAATATACGAGAAAAAATCGAGAAGAATGATTTTCTTTGAGAAACATTTTCTTCAAATATCTAATTAAAGTTAATTTTTAATATTATAACAGAATTAAATTATTCCGAAAAAAACTAAGAAAATAATTTAAAAATAGATAGATGGATAAATCATAATCGAATTCTCCATTTGAGAACAAATTTCAACATTGAATGTCTGAAAGAAATGTATTTTTCTTATTATTATATACGTAATCATATATTTTTCTAAAGTTTGCTAATTTTCTTTCTGTTGTTATTCTAACCAATGAAGTACATGTGATGTATTGCAAAAATAATGAGCACTAATTAAATAATCCTACAAAATGTAATATTATCCAAATTTTTTTCTATAACTCTATTCATTATTCTAAACATTCCTAATGCCGTATACGGAATTAATATATAAGTTAGTATTCTTTTGATTTATGCTGTTAGATCTGATCTTCCTATATAATAAATAGAGTCAAAAAGTTCTTAGATTGCCCATCCGCTTATTGTGTTCCTAAAAGAACAAAAACATAGACCAGGAGTCATTAGATAGTATAAACATAAAGCCCTAGTAAGATAGGAGTAATATTTAACAATGTTTCGTTGATCAAAAATTTCATTAGGCTTGATAAATATAATTTCAAGCATTTTTGCCCCTATTAACTATCTTACTAAATTTGCAATCGTTGAAATGTCTTCAAGTTCTAAACTTGTTTGGTATATCAAAAAAATTATCACTTGACTCCAGCCAATCACTCTGAGTATATTATATATAAGAATAATCTCAATATTGAATTTCATAAAACAATTAATAATTGAATGATAAACCACTATTAAAATATAAAGCCTTAAGTTATAATTTAATTAAAAACAAAATTAATTATAGATTGGATCAATTCATAAGGCGTTTTTCAAATATAAAATATACTTTATTCATAAATAAAGTTGCTTAATTTATATTGTTATATTTTAAATATTATTTCTGTATTTATAATAACAAATTAATTAACATTTATTATTAAATAAATTAAAATGGAAGTCAGTACATTTTTATTGATACTTATTAAAATTAAAAAGCATAGTATATTATATAAGATATTTTCTTAAAAGCAATAAGATAAATACAAAATGTATGTATTGAAAAACATCAAAGGGATTCGATTTTGGAACGTAAAAGTTGAAGAGATATATTAATAATGCATCTAATTATAATAATATGACCAACAATTATCGATTCCTTTATCGAGATATTAGATCTTTTAACAAGAAGTCTTTTATACAAATTTAATAAATTTAATATTTAGAACATAAGGAATATATTTCTGATATTATTAACATAATTGATATTTAAATATAAAAGTAAAGTGGTTTTATATTCATGCAAATTTTCTCGTTTACACTTATTTTTATTACATTAATTAGTTGTTTTCTATTCAACATATTTTAATTTATTTTCCAATAAAATATGAATTAGAATCATAATTTTTAGAAAGGCATGTTAAGTATTGAACAACATAAGGCGAGTTATTTCAATTATACATTATACCTGAAAAAATATAGATAATTCTTATAGTTAGTGTAAGCCTTTAAAGAACATAAATTGCATCTCTCTGATAATATTAAATTATAATATCTTTATTATTGCCAACATTTTTATAACAAATTAAAGTAAATATTACTAAAATACTTCTCTTTTAATTTAAAAGATATCTAATTGATCTAAACGTATCTTATTTTATCAAATTTTGCTTCCTGTAAATCTAATATTTAGAGTTTGCTAATTGAATCTTCAGGATTGATTAATCATTTGATTGATCCTGCCCTCTCTTTACATTAGATTTATAATTCCAAGTATGTTAAATTAGTGTTTTATGATATATTTTCCATAAATAGTTTTGAAAAAAACATTGTTTTCTTTCATTAGATGAGTTTTTGGTCATCAACTAATATAAAAAAAATAGTTTTATCATTTGATATTAAATCAGGAGTAAATACTGAGCAGTCGTTTTAGACATTAAATACTGATTATTTTTATTAATCATTATTTATGTTACAATTAATAATTTTCTCAGTAATCCCTACATCATAATTAACTCTTTTAAAGTTGATATAGAGAGAAGAATTCATCCTCAAAGTTCTTTTGAACTAAATAGATTCATCCACTTTCAATACATGTGTAAAATTTATTTAAATTATCATAATTAGAATTGAACTTTTTAGAAAAAAAAAACTTAGGAGGAAGTTAATGTTTTAAAAAAAAAATTTATGTCTTAATTCTAGATATTAATTCAATTCTAAGCTAGGTACCTTCTTACTTAAACCTAATTTTATTTCTCATTCCAAGTAATTAATAGATTTCCATCATCACTAACTGTACCGTAAATGTATTCTTCCCTAAAATCATAATACTACATTAGTTCATATTTTTAAGAAGGCCCTTCTTCAATTCTAATAATATTTACGAAGTAACCATTTTTATCAATAAGTAGTTTTTTGGATGGAACATAAATTAAAGGAAATAAACTATTGCAAGATGTATCACCTCCTCTAACCTTAACCATACTGTAATTTTACTCATTCAAAGAGTAAAAATATAAATTATCATGAGGTCGAGATCCTCGTTCTTAAAAGGCGATTAAATCATTTGTAATAAAACACAATCTCAAGCCATAATCTTTGGTATCAATTGTTTTGATTTTAATCCACTCCTATCTATTGCTTCCTTTAAATACGTTGATTTTATTAGAAAAAGAACATTATACTAATGTGTCTCCATTTTGGTTGATGGATAGCCCTTAAGTATCATCATACTTCAGTTGTTTACAAACCCACTCTTATTAATTATTCTATAATGCATCTTGATGTGTATCTAGATTTTTAAACCAAAATTATATATTTCTCTAAGAGCCACATATGATAAGGTCTCCTTAAGGATGAACAACTAAACTCTTTATTTGAGTTGGCTTTTCTGCTTTCAAACTTTTTTGATTATGCCATTAACCACCTTATTCCTACCAAATAATAATTTTATTAGAAGCAGAGATAAAGGAATTACAAGATGAATTTTTAGATAAGAAAAGAAGGCAAAATACATTCTCCTTTTTCCCTTTTATTTCTTATACTGTATTTTAGGTTTAATTCTTAGTTAGATCAAATATTTTAATATCATACCCAGATCCAACTGTAAGTAAGTTGTTTTAAGAATTGATAGCCATTGCATAACTTCTTGCCTGTAAATCTATATTTATTAAAGAATTTTCTTCATATCTAGATAGCATCTGAGTTTGAACATTCTTTGATTCAATCATATTATTAAGAAATTAATCACTCATCATGTTAATATTATTAAATACTTTTTAGTAAAATTATTTCTAAAATAATAGCAAACTAGCTTATCAATTTATTCATTTGCTTAATAATTATAAATAAAATATATATGAGAGGATTTCATTTCATCAATGATTAAAAAGTTTTCTTATCTATAATTTATTTGAACTTTCATCCCAAATAACTAGAAATTGCCCATCATCGCTCATCTTCCCAAAAATATTATGAGAATTACAGTTAATAGATTATACAATTTGTATTTATTCTTTTCCTTTCACTTTTAATATCACTATCTTATCACCAATCTTATTCAAAATTATTTTTTTGTTTTTTTCAAATTACATTGGAAAAAATGCATTACATTCTGTATGCCTTTCAACTAATTCTTTTTCTGCAATTTTTTCCACTTTGCAACCATTATTTAATATTGAAAAGAGTCCTATTGATCTTTGAAATATAGGTTAATATAAAAAATAATCATCATCAAGAAAACACAGTCTATATCCATAATCCTTAACAGCAACCTTTTAAACTACAACCCAAATTTCATTTTTTTATCGTTCTGTAATTAATATCATCTTATCCCAACCACAAGATATTAGTTTGTTCTCATCTTAATTCAAACTTAAAGCCCAAACAGCACCTTTATGATCATCTATTGATTAAATGAGTAACCATTTCATTGGATTCTTCCAAAATTTTATATTATTATTACTTCCAGTTATAATAACATCATAACTTTCATTGTAAAGTAAACAACTAACTAAGGATGAAGGGGCATCAAATTTTTTGATAATTAATGGTTTTGCAATAGGAACCATTGACCAAACATGAATTTATCCTTCTTCGCTTGTAGAAATCAGAGAATTGAATTGCTACAAAACAGTAATTGTTGTTAGAAATGTTTTATGACTTGATAGCATCCTAATTTGATTCATTGCCCCTTCATGAATACACAATACTTTAATTAAAGTTTTAAACTAAGCAAACAATAGGGAATTTTCTTTTGTAAAGGCCATCGATTGACACCAACCTTTATGTTTAAGTTAAGAGTATATTTAATATTAAAAAAATTCCTAAGGGTCTTTTTCTTTGTCTGATATTTTTTAAGTTAATGATTTTTCTCTATTCATAATAAAATAATTTAAAATTAATAATGTATTTCATTGTGTTTTTGTAATATAAAGCGAATATTTTGATTTGTTATTATTAATTAAATTAGGGTGGTTATAAACAACTTTAAGAATAAATTAAGACAAGGCCTATCCTTTTTATAATTATTAAAATCATTTTAATAAACTAGGTTCTTACAGAATTAATTTGTATATATTCAAACTCTAAACAGTTTTTCTAATAAAAATATGCAAATATTGATCTTAATTATATCTTCCTAAATAATATAATCTCTTTGATCTTTGGATACTTTTTAATTGTAAATGAAAATAGCTTTTGATTAATTAAGAATATAAATTCAAAATCCATCACCATAAATAGAAATGCATTTATTTTTTATTAATGCATCATTAACGAATAAATAGCCAATTTTATAACGTTTTTCACATTTGGTGCTTTTAAGTTATAAATTTGAGACTTGATAGAGGCGCAATGGTTTTATTCAAATCCATGTTGTGTAAATATCTTTTTAGATTTCATATTCTCCATTCAAGCGCCAATTTGATTCCACTCATTGGTTGTAAAAGTACTCCAAGGCAGTTTTAATGGCATTTCTGATAATACTTTGCATATTAATTCTCACTAAGGTTTGCAGGAATTTAAAGGCCAAAATCAACAAAATTATTGAATACCTATATACGTATTAAAGATTACTATCAAAAGAGCAATTATTCGTATTTGATAAATAGAATTAAAAATATAAATCTCTATAAATATACTTTATTCGAAATAGTGCTTGAATGTAAAGTTATTTAATCAGAAATTAGATTGTAAAATAAAAATTATAAATATTATTCAAATGATAAGATATGTCAATAAAAATATTTCTAAATTTGATGAACTTATGTTGACTATAATAGATACTCGAAAATAGTATATAAACCTTTTACAATTAGAATAGCTTTAGAGTATTGATAAATAAAATGTCTTTCCAAATTTGATTAATATAATTGTTAGAATTATTTTGATAAAATGGATATCAAAAAAGTTTAATTTGAAATTTGAGATTTTTGACGATCTAACTACTTCAATCTTCATGTGTTTTGACTTAAAACAATCTTGTTGCAAGAAATAATTTATTTTAATTTATATGGTATAATCGCTAGAGCTAGTTTATAATATCTTCCTTTATAACTTCTCGACCTTTAGTTACGGCTTATCATTATGAAGGTAGTTAAATTTGACTTGATAAATCCTTCTAATCTTTTAATAGTTTTCCTTTAATTCTAAAATGAATACATTTCCATTTCTTATTAGTGTCTATCACTATTTTAAATAGGCAACGTATTTAATAAGACCAGACTTTAAGACTAGTGGCAATCATACTAAAATTTACTGCAATACACTACCTGTCCTTAGGTTCTTAGGCTCACAACAGCAAAATCTCTAGCAAGAGAAAATATTGTAGAGCCAGGCATTTACATGAAATTTAATACTTTCACTTGTCAAAAGTTGCAATTATGAGCATCACATGAGTATTCTGAATTTAAAAGATATTAATAATTCATTATCTTTAAGCTAAACTATATCCAAAAAAGATTGCATTAAAATTAAGGGTGTTTATTGAATCTTAATTTAAAATTTTACTAAATTTAATTGCAGTTTCAACAATTTAGGTTTAGCTGAAACAAATGGAAAAATAATTGATGAGGCAAATAAATTAACGTATTTCAGCAGATTAGGCAGTAGATTGACAAGTTTATGATTCAAATCAAAAAAATCATGATTATTTTATATATCATAAATACCTCTAATAATCGGTTCTTGAAAATAGATTTCCTTTACTTTTTGATTATGAAATAGTTGCCTTTTAATTATTAGCCCAACTTCCACTATATGATTCACCATTTGCCCCCTTAAATGTCCCATTTCCATGTTTTTAATCATCTTTCCAACCTCCAAAGTATTAGTCTCCATTAGCCCATATCAATAAGCCCATTCCATGTTTTGCATCATTTAAAAAATCACCAACATACTATGAACCATTAATAAATGTTTATTTTCCTTTAGTTTTCTTATCTTCAAACCAATCTCCTTCAAATTAATCCCCATTAACGTATTTTATTTTACCTTTTCCATGTCTCTTATCATTGATCCAATCTCCATCATATACACTTCCATTAGCCCATGTAAATATACCTTTTCCATGTTTTAAACCGTTAAGATAATTTCCAATGTATAGAGCCCCATCAGACCATTTTAAGCGGCCAAATCCAGTTCGTTATTCATTTTACCATTCTCCAATATATTCATCCTGGCTTGCCCATTTATACTTTCCCTTTCCGTGTTTTTTGTCTTCTACATAATCTCCTTCATAATATTCATCTCCATTTTTCCATTTTTAAATGCCTTTACCATGTCTTAAACCATTTACGAAATCCCCTTCATATTCATCATTAGCCTCTTTAAATTGGCCTTTTCCAGCTCTCTTATTTAAGTTCCACTCACCCTCATATACATCTCCATTAGCCCATGTAAGTTTTCCTTTTCCGTGTTTAACTCCTTCGAAGAAATCTCCTTCATATTCACCTTATGCCTCTTTGAATTTTCCTTATCCATGTTTTAGATCATTTAAGAAATCCCCTTCATATTCACCATCTACCCCTTTGAATTTTCCTTTCCATGTTTTACACCGTTTAATAAATAACCTTCATATTCACCATCTGCCCCTTTTAATTTTCCTTCTCCACTCATCTTATTATTCACCCATTATCCATCATATTTATCTCCATTCTTCCATTTTTGAACACCTTCTCCATGTTTCAAATCATTGAAGAAACCACCTTCATATTCATATTCATCTCCATTTTTCCATTTATAAATGCCTTTTCCATGTTTTAAACCATTTACGAAATCCCCTTCGTATTCATAACCTACCCCTATACATCTACCTTTTCCATGTTTTACACCTTCTAAGAAATCCCCTTCATATTCACCATATAATTCTTTAAATTTGCCTTTTCCAGTTCTCTTCTCCAATTTCCATTCTCCCTCGTACACATCTTAGTTCATCCATAAAAACTTCCCATTTCCATGTTTTAATCCATTAAAGAAATCACCTACATATTCACCATCTACCCCTTTATATTGACCTTTTCCGTGTTTTACACCTTCTAAGAAATCTCCTTCATATTCACCATAAGCCCATATAAATTTACCTTTTCCAGTTCTCTTATCCAACTACCATTCTCCCTCATACACATCTCCATTAGTCCATTTAAATCTTCCTTTTCCATGTTTTACACCATTTAATAAATAACCTTCATATTCACCATCTGCCTCTTTAAATTTTCCTTCTCCACTCATCCTATCATTCACCCATTATCCATCATATTTATCTCCATTCTTCCATTTTTGAACACCTTCTCCATGTTTCAAACCATTAAAGAAATCACCTTCATATTCATCTCCATTTTTCCATTTTTAAATGCCTTTTCCATGTTTTAAATCATTTAAGAAATCCCCTTCATATTCACTATCAGCCTCTTTAAATTGGCCTTTTCCAGCTCTCTTATTTAAGTTCCACTCACCCTCATATACATCTCCATTAGCCCATGTAAGTTTTCCTTTTCCGTGTTTAACTCCTTCGAAGAAATCTCCTTCATATTCACCTTATGCCTCTTTGAATTTTCCTTATCCATGTTTTAGATCATTTAAGAAATCCCCTTCATATTCACCATCTACCCCTTTGAATTTTCCTTTTCCATGTTTTACACCGTTTAATAAAAAACCTTCATATTCACCATCTGACCCTTTAAATTTTCCTTTTCCAGTTCTCTGATCATTCACCCACTATCCATCATATTCATCTCCATTTTTCCATTTTTGGACGCCTTCTCCTTGTTTCAAACCATTAAAAAATTCCCCATAATATTAACCGTTTTCATCTTCAAATCGACCTTTTCCTGACTTTTTACCTTTTTCCCAATTTCCATAGTAGTTTTTTCCATTAGGCCATGTTTGCTCTCCAACTCCATGTTTTTGATTAGATTCATAGTCTCCATTATACTTTTTCCCATTAATCCAAGTATATTCACCTTTTCCCGTTCTTACATCATTGACCCAATCTCCATAGTACATATCTCCATCAGGCCATGTGTATTTACCCTTTCCTGTTCTTTAATCATTGACCCAATCTCCATCATATATTTCTCCATTTTGATATTTCATTTCACCCTTGCCATTTTTTTCATTATGCCTTATATACCCAGTATATTCATCACCATTAGGATAAAATATCTAGTTTTTACTCTTTATTTCAGAAATCATTACTAATAATTCTATAATTGAATATATTTATAGTATATAGTTATTATAAAAAAGTAGTTTAAATATATTACAATATCATTCCAAGTTTGTAGAAGTATTTTTAAATCCAGTAGAATAGGGATGTAAGCATTTAGGGTTATGAATCAGTAAAATTGGAAATTAAAAAGCATATAATAAATCAGATCACCTAAAAGCTAAAAAGGATCTTATAAAAATTACTTGGAAATATTAAGATTATGGAAACCTTACATCATACCTAATATTTTATTCTCATTAGATGCGACTCCTACTTAATAATATAATAATTTTTATAGTTCGCGGAAAAATTCTCCAAAAATTTGTTGGCTAGCACTACTACGATATTTATAAGGCTGCATTCATCAAAAATAACAATATTCTAATTTGACCTCAAAAGAATTGCTTATTAATTCTCAAATTAAAATCTTCTCTTTGCTAAATTTGGTATGCTTACACTACTAATTAAACCACATGTATATAAACTAGTAGCTTAAACCATTCAAGTATTTTTTAATGAAAATATTTATAAAATGATAAGAAAATTGAAGAGGAACTCTTTATAAACTAATTTAGCATTACTTAAAACAATTCTATTAACTTAATTTCTATAATTATCAACCCAATGCTTGTGCTTGTTTAGAAATTAAAATTATGCTAGAGTAGCATATTTAAAAGCATTTCCTAATTTTGAGTATCACTCTTTAGTTTCAAAATCAATGTTGGAGAGAGCATTTTTATTTTCTCTTTCAGATTGCAAGAAATTTAATTAATTTTTGAGAACTTCTTATTTAATTGTTTCCTTTTTATTTTTAAGCATCAAAAATAAAAATAAATTCAACCACTTGTTATTTCATTTTTATTAGATTCCTTTTTCTTTATATGCATGTAAAATTATTGGCAAGAATCATTCCAATTCATGAATAACTGCATGGAGCTGCTTGTTATTGAAGCCTGCTAAATTTACATAAATAAAGATGTGCTTAATTTATTAGTATTTATTCCTGAGTTTCGATCTGAAATTGAAATCACTTTTATTCTAATTTCAAAGAGCAAATTAAATTACTTTAATTAAGGAAAAAAATAATTTTATAAAAACATAAATATTTCAATTTTATTGATTCTAAAATAATGACAGATAGTAAAGACCGTACAACGCTTATGTTATTGAATAATTTTGAAATATATTCAAAATTGTTGAAAATATAGTTAGATCTTATTTGATTGTTTAATAAGGAACAATTTAAATAAGACTAACTAGTCAGAGTGTGAAGTCTTAACTAATAGGTTGTTATTTCTGAACAGGATAATATGAATATAAGTTGATTATATTAATTTTATAAAACTTTATAATAATAGCAGAACAAATGTAATCATAGTAAGCATGGGATGGGTTGTAATCCTGTAAATTTAATTATTCAGAAGTAAACCTGAGTCAATATTATAGAAAATTCACATAAAACCTTAAGATTGTATTACTGATTTTGCAGGAGGAGAAATTCAACAACCATTGGGGAGGGTACATTTTGATCCAAAATATGGAGATCCTTACACTTGGGTACCTCATCTCAAAACAAGTATACCAAGACCAGGTGATGGCAAATCATAAGAATTTCCTCCCGGTATGCAAAAGCAGTTATAATTTTAGGAAAATAATTTATTGATCATCGTCCATAAGAGAAGAAACCTCGAGCATAAAGACTGCATCTCTAAGAAGGATAGTCAGGACATCTTGAGGATGTTCCATATGGCATTAAAACATTTCCACCAATTCATTGTGAAAAAAGACATGAGATTGAAGAAATGATGGGAAAAAAGTAAAGGTTAGAATACCTGTATTAAATGAGAAATGGGTAATTTTTGTATATAAATCAGTTTGCCAGTAGCTGCCTTAGGAGATAAAATTTATAAAAATCCAGAATATGCATCTGATTTTTTTAAAGAAGGAGGATTGATTACAGGATCAAGTAACGTATAAAGAAAAGTCAATATTAACTAATTGCATGAAAAAGAAATGGAAAAAAAAATTTAGCTAATTCAATCTAAGATTAAGAAAGGAACGCTATGGAGGGATAAAGTAAAAATGGATTAAGATGCAGAAAAGAAATAAGATATTGATGTAAGCATAGCATTTTATTATAGGACTTAGATACATGGATAGAAACTACCTTAAAGCCTTCGAATCCTAATTATTAAGATCCTGATAAATTTTTTGAGAATTTAGAAAAACAGTAGGCATAAGATCCAAAAAAGGCATAGGCTAACTAAAAAAAAGCTACAAAGAAATGATTTGCTGCCTATTAGAATTATTATTACTCAAAATTTTTGTTATTTATTTATTTTTTTAATTCTTAAATTAATATCAGCTTTTATTTCAAATATCTTTTTTTTTAGAAATAGTTTGTTAAAATTTTAATTGTTGATTATTCTTTTGGAACCTAGATATTTAGATTCAAATTTAGGCCTAATAAGAGTAACTTTAATATATCTTGGTTTTTACTTGAAATTTTTTTAGACAGGGTCACTTTTCTAAATAGAATCATAATGTTCTTTGCATTTTAACTGATTGAAATATATTGATAGTTCTATGAAAAGTCAATGGCAATTTGAGATTGAGGAGTCATATATGAATGATTCATCCTCTGAATTGTCCACTTAAAATTTAAAATTGATAACGTTTTATTTTAATTATTACTTAAGTCTTAGATGCGCTTATTAAGATCGATTATGATACACTACTGCAAGTAATAATACTATAAATACAGTTGCTTTTTGGTTTAATCAGTACATAACTTTTGTATATATATATTATAACCATATTGTGTGAAGTTCCATTTTCATTACTAATACTTTTCAAAATTTTCATTTAACAAAATTTCTGATATATCTTCTAATATAATTTAAGAAATGGAACATTATAAATTATGTATTTATTAATTCATTTTAATTGGAGTCTGTGAAAGTTTAAATTTATTTTATCATAAAATTTGGCAAAATAAATAGTGAAATACACATCATAAATATGTAATGGATTTGGTGAATAAAGACTGAAAATCATCGTTTGAGTAGTCAAATGAATCTATCCATCCAAGTGACATAATATATAAAATATAATTTGTATTGTGTACTGATACAGTTTGATATGAGGAATGTATAAATAATAATGGATCTAGTATGCAGATTAAACTAAATGCTAAGCTTTAAAACATATTTCTACTCGCCAAATAAGAATAGAAACATATCGACTCTTGCATGATATAAAATACTTTTTTTTAACTTCTATCGTATAACTTAGAAGGGAGATATAGCTATGTTACTAGTATAGATACTATTTAAGCAGGATAATAGAAATTTTTGGAAAATGATCAATTTATATTGAAATTATCCATGATTTAAAAGTTCTTAATATGAAATAGTTCCTAATAGTAAGTTAAATATCAAGTTAAAAATAATTACGCTTTGCTAACAAATTCATCGAAAAAAATTGAGAAACAACGAAAGATTAGATATCAATAGAAAATAAACTTTGATCATATTGGTAACTTCTGATATGTGTTCACTTTATAAGTATAGTTTATGAGGTATTTAAGGTTGCTTAGAAACTTTTGATAAGATATTACACTGCAATCTATATTTCGAGAAATTTTAAAAAGGAAGGAATATGATTGGCTGAACTTTAAAATCTTCTCGACAAACAACAATCTGAATATCATACGATATGTTTCATATGAAAGTAGTCTTTAGACTAAATCAGTTTAACTGAGTAGTTATGGTTACTTTTCATAATTATTAGAAGAGCATAAAAAACAGAGTTGATATATATGAGATTGGGACAAAATTTCTTGGCACAAATTTCATAGTAAAGTAAAATGAGATGAAGAAATGCTCAATAGATTTTAAGTTGGGTCACATATTCTGACTAAATAAAAAATCAAAAAATTATTTATGTCATTTTTGTATTATTAATTAAATACTTTCGTAAACTATGCAAAGGTTAATTAATAGATCTTCATTTATCATAATTCCAAAATCACTTACAATTATAGATATAAATACAATTGCTGTTTTGTTAATTTTTCTCTCTTTCGAATCAAGATATATTATGAAAAATGTAATTAAATTCCAAAAAATATTATTGTTCATGAATATAGACTAATATTAATACTAGAATGACTATCATATAAATCTAATTTCATTTTGATAACTTTGAGATTATAAAGTCTTATTTTACAAGGATTTTAATTATTAAATAATTTGATAAAGAACAATGCTTGAATAAAAATTTAAAGATTTGAGGGTCAAGATGAAGCCAAAAAAGGTTAAGAAGATAAGTCTCTCACTAAAATAATAACTCATTGAAAGTGTAATGACTGATCACTTATCTATTCATCAAGTAAGATAGCAATTTATATACAAGGCTTCTAAACTCCACTCCATCAATTACTCATCTGCCAAATATATTATAAACTTATATAAAAAATTAGGTACTGTGGCTCCTCAGTAGACAAAGCATAGGAGGAAACCTAAAGTTTATATTCTCAACACATCAGTTTTAGTCGACTACAATTCTGGGGAGATTTTACTATATAAATAAAATTAATTTAAAAAATAGAGGCAACAGGAGAACTAATAGATATCTATTCAAAAAGGACTGATCATGGCTTCAAAATCAATATTCAAGTCACTTAAAATAAACGAAAAAAATATTTCTTTATCGAAATCTGATTAGAAACATTATCCAACCTTTACCAACTTAATAGAACTACAAAATTTCATTTAAATCCAACATAGGTTGATGGTGTCATGATTGAGTATTATATTATTATTATTATTATCGATCTGATGAAACTTTTATAATTATTGAGTTCAACAACATTTTTTGTATAGTTATATGATTCGAACTCAGAGTTGCCATTATCTAATTGATAATGGATGAAATTTATTCTTAGTATTAAGAATAAAATCAATGAATTTAGTTCTTTATTAGAAATAATTTATTTTTTTATATATATTATTATATTACTGGTTGAATACTACAGGGTTTTTATTAATAATTATTACAAGACTTACGAACGATCAATGTGCTTCATAATGAAGGAGAATTAAAATGCTACAAGATATACTTGATTACCCGAATAGCTCTCTTTTTATTTCAAGGATATTTATCTTGGGATAAAATTTAAATTAATGAATTATCTATTTTTTTGCATTTAAAAGGCTAATAACTTCATGAGTTAACCGATTATTCCAAATTCAATAAAGATATCAAATATATTATGTTAACAATATTTTATAATGATTTTTTAAAAAGTTATATTAATTACATTAATATTATTTTATAACGTGTCGATGAAAGATTACTATAATAGTAAGTCCTATTTTAATTCTTATAAGTTAAGTATTAATCAAATTCATGAATATTTACTAAATTTATGCAGCTAATCTTCTCTCATAAATACTATTAATTAATTAACTATATTTTATGGATTGTTCAAATCTTGAAATTGATTAAATTTCTAAAGTCCCTCTAAAATTTGAGATGGATTTTAGGGATAGTCATTCCAAAATTAGGAACATTGATTCATCTCGATCATCATTTAGCAAGAAAGAGAAACGAAATAGAAAGTTTTTCCTTAAACGCTCAGTTTTTTTTGTTTCAATTTGTAAATAAACTGGAAAAATAGAACTGAATTTGGGATCAGACTTCTTGCATATCGAAATAATGCAAGGAGGTCACTTACCTCTAAATTAATATAATATTAAAGATATAAGATCAGAGAGTTTTATGAATGATGTTGATTTTAAAGAGTAAAATGTTGAGAGCAGTTTAAGATTGGCATCTACGTAAGTAAAGAAGTAAATTGACTAGATGCATAAGATCTAAACCCACCAGGCTCCCTTTTAGAGCTCTCAACCTAATGAACAAAGATTAAATGAAAATTTAAAAGCTAATTTTACTAATATTTTTGAATCCTTGGACTGGAATTTAAGAGATAGGATCAATAAGGTTTCAGCTATTGAGGAAGCCAAAAAAATATTACAGGCTCAGCATTAGGATATTAAGAAATTTTTATATTAAAAATGAGCCTTACTTAAAATCATTATTTTTTTTACAATTATTGATTTTCTTATTTAAGTATTATCAATATATATCCCCTCAAGCTTAGTGTTTGGTTAAAGCCTGAATAACTCTTATAATTTTTTTTTCTATTGATAATTTACTGACCAGATAATTCCAAATCGATATTCGCTCATTCATAACCATATTTCGGTATAGATCAAGATGAAGTGTGGTAACGAAACCCATTTATATGACTGAGCAATAAAATATTCAATAAAATTATATAGTTTATTTAAATATCAAATTTTTGATGTTCACCTCATTTGGGCAACATTTTTCACACTCGTCTTATGTGAATGGTCGGATCAATTTGTTTGAATTATTATCGCAAATCTGGTGGAAATGATTTTCTAAATATTTCGAATAACATTTTAGAAAATTATGGGTTCTTCATTTTTCACTAGTTCAACGTTTATTGATTTGACCTCTTATCTAATAAGCAAATTTAACTATTTTGCGACGAAACTAGAGGGTTTTTGCGATTTAAGTGGATAGATAATAATATTGTTTAATCAGTTAATTCTTGATGGAGAATGAATAAAAGATGAAGTATTTCATGTAAGTAGATTTAAAAGAATCTGTAAATAACAAATTGATTAAATGCTCTAATTATTTTAATACTTTTAATTAATGTTAATAACTAAACCATAATAATTAATCAGGTCATTAAAAAAATTTGTTTTAAAACTTAAAATTGATTTTTCTACTATTAATAATGTATTGAATTAAATTTTACTACACAATAAGAATATAAACAGAATTAAAATTATGAAGATGTTGCACAATCTAAATTATAATACAATCAGAAATCATTAATTTAAAATCACCAGTTCTGTGTTTTCCTAAGTGTCAATATTTTTTGGGTCTGTTGTGAAATCGTATTATATGTAAAATATCCCTAAGATTCCTGCAAATGAAAAGATGTAAAAGCAAGCGGATATGCTGAAAGAAGAGACCAGCATTGGGAAAAATTGGCCCACAACAGCTGTGCCCAACCAATTTACACTAGTCGCAACACAAACTCCTTTTGGAGAAACCATTTCTGGCATTACAACCTATGATATTAAAATCAACTTACCCAAAATGCAGGTCCTATTGTTGTAGAAAATAGCAATATAAAGAGAAATATGAATATCACAACTAGGATAGCAGGTTATTCCTATAATGATGTCATATATCCAAGGGGAAACTCAATTAACACGCACGATACAGCTCCTAATAAAAAGAAATTTTTTCTCGTTATTTTATTTAGCAGAAAACCCATCAAATAAGCTCCGAGAATGCCCAATAAAGGAATGAAAAGATTGAGAATATTTGATTTCTACACATCATTATTTGTAATCTAGTTAAAGATCTAGGTTGAGTAAAATATCACAGCATTAATGCCTAACAGTTATCCTATGCATGCTAATACAGAAATTCTAACTAAATTCCTAAATAATCTTCCGTAAAGTAAATCCTTATACGATTCTGTTGAACTCGTATTTTGCCTAAACATCAATGCATCATATACTTTTGATTTTGTTTTATTTATTTCAATACATCTTAAACGTATTATTCTTAATATATCACCTTTATAGATTCAATAGCATTTTGCTCATCATTTATACTGATATAATAATTAGGCGAATCTAGTTTAAAGTTGCTAATGAGATTGTAACTACGAAAGGCACAAACTAACAAAGGAAAAGAAAACCCGACTCTCCAATACTGATCATCTATGGTTGGGCTTTGCTTATACCTAAATAAATATATTTTTTGCAATATACCATAATCCTATAGTGAAAGAGAGAAATAAACCAAAGCTACCAGACATTGTCATAATGGAACCTAATACGCCTTAGAGTTCTGGAGGACTGAACTCATTTACATAAACTGGAACCTTAATGAAATTAGATTCATTATTTTACCAATGCCGAATTAAGACCAAGTACTACGCCTGCTACAAACCTTCCAATTACCAAAAACTTCCACTCTCCAATTAATTAAACTCCGTATCCCAAAATTCCAAAGAAGTCCAAAATAATTAATGATTGTCTTCTACTGAAATATTGCAACATGTTTGGCATGATCAAAACACCAATTGCAGCTCCAATAGTCATAATTGCTAAATAGGAGTATTCTATACCTGATAATAGGCCATTAAAATAATCAACATTTTCTGTGATTCCAAAAACAACGTCTACTGTTTATAATGCAGGATTCAAATAACCAACTGAGTATCCAAAATACACAAAACCTAAACTAGCATTAGCAACAAGGTATTTTAATAGAGTGACAGATTTATACATGAAACTATTAATTTATTTTATGGTAAAATAGAGAGTAAGGTATTATTTATATTAATTCAAAAAATAGATGTGTATAGATAATAATAGCCTAATAAATATCATTAAAAGATTAATGGATGATTTTTTAATTTTCATCAAAATTTTCATTTTGACTCTCTGTCAATTAAGTTGGGGATGATAATTGTCGAACTCAATGTATATTTCCTTGATAATAATTAATTTTATGTTATAATTGAGAAGGCTTCCAAAATTTTTATTTTGTTAAAATTAAAACATTGATAAGAAAAATGTGACTGTCAATATGGAGTAGATAAAACAACGAATAATGGAGAGGAAGACCGAGTTGCCTTTTAAGGATCCATCAATAAGCAAACCGAGAGAATTTTATGATACAAAACAAAATAAAAGGAAAACAGAATACATATTTGATTTTATCGATCCAACTCTGCATAACAAACCCTTTTTACAGCAGGTGTTTGGATTGGGCAATGGGTACTTTTCAGTGAATGATGTTTGGTATCCAGGGAGCATATTAATATTCCCTCAATAAATATTTTTATGGGATGTCTAAACTGCAGCTGATATCAGGGCTCACAGTTTTGATATTTTGGAAGTGATAAAGCCAAGACCAAGTAAGAAGTGATCAATTTATATATAGGCTATGTATTGATTGGGACAGGAAGAGAGAAGCAAGATTTGCCAGATTCATACTTTGAGAAATTTAAAAAGTTTGGTATCAAAGTGGATGTCGTTGCAACATTTGAAGCATGCAGTCATTTCAATTTTTGTAGTGAAGAACAAAGAGATGTTTGTGCTTTTATGATTCCCTAAAATTTATGAATTAATATTAATATATATATATATAAGTAGAAATGTTATCACATTAATTGTTGTCTTAATGGAGGAAGGGTCCAACAAATAGTGTACCCTTGGAACCTGGACGTATTAAATGATTAATTCGATAGATGGCAGAGGGATCTTCTGTATGGATATAATGAAGGATCATTTAGTTACTGGATCAGCTGATCATGGTTTGAGATGTTACAATTTGTCTTCCATGAAATACGAGAAAGAATTGTATGCAAAGAGATATGGACACACAGAATGGGTTAGTGCAGTGTAGCATTTGCAAAATGGGTAAATAATATCAGCTGGGATGGACAGCAAACTCTGTTTATGGGATGCTAAGGGAGTAAGATGTAATGATTTGGTTGGGCATCAAGGATCGATTACTAAATTGATGGTGGATGAATAGTCAGTTTGTATTTCAAGTTCATATGATTAAACATTGGCGATATGGCAATTGAGTTCAATGTAGGAGAGTAGGAAATTGTTTGGACCACATAAAAGTGCAGTGTTAGATTTTGATTGGAGAAACTCATTGTGCGTGAGTGGTGATAAGTAGGGCACTGTTGTGTTTTGGGACATAAATGAGGGAGAGCCTGTGATGTCCAAACATGCTCATCAAGGAGCTGTTTCTAAATGCTTATTGTATTCAGATGGAGGAAATAATAATCTTGTGATTACGGCTGGGATTAATGATGGGACATTGGTGATTCATGATATGAGAACCAATAAGTTGGTGAATTAGAGTTAGATTCATAAGGGATCAATCAATGGTCTGGCAGTGAATCTATAGAATTTTAGTAAGATTTTGGATTAATTTCTTAGTAATTACAGGCAGTGCTGATGCAACTTGTAAAATAACCGATATAGTGGCTGGGTTCAAGCCTGTGTCTATGATGAAGGCCAAAGATGCAGTGTTTTCTATTGAGACTATATACAATATGACGATTGCAGGATGTGGAGATGGCAATATCTTGTTTTATGATAATGATTCAGGTCAATGTCTATATGGATTTGGAGCAATGAATAAGGGGTGTGTGAGATAAATGAAGATAAATGACAATAAGACTAAATTAGTTGCAATAGGTGATGATTTTTCTCCGATGGTTTTACAATATTCATGATTATATTAAAATTAATTTAAGTTAATCTACTGTTTCATTAGTATAATAAAAATAGTCATTCTATATATATATATATAGATTAGAAGCAAGAACTGAAAGGTTATTCTTTGCAATCACAACTTTAGTTTAATTATGGTTTTGAATATTCAATGCAAATTGCGGAATTGGATAATTAATGATAAATATATATGATTTCAATTTATTAATAAGTTCCTTTAAAAGTAGAGGCATTTACTCACAGCTAGATTTGTGTTCGGATTTCGTGCTGGATTGCATTTTTCTTATGCCTGTAGCTTTTCGGAATTGGGGATAGAAAGAAGTTCATTTCTAAGCCATTTTATCATTAAGAATGCGAAGAAAGTGATTACTAGAATTCGACTAAGATGAGTTGTTCTTCAATTGGGATGTTCCAGCCCGAGATGAAGGATGTTAAATTGGAGATCAACGTTTCAATCTCGAATGTAACAACAACAAATATCCATTAGGAAGATTTATACAAATTGAATAAAAGCAAGCTTTCCTCTGAATTCTAAATCAGTAGCATAGGTGTTCAATTAACCTTGTATAGCAATCAATCACTTGATAATTCCACGTATAAATGATATCGTAATAGTAAAGTGAGATGAAGAATTACTAGAAATATGAAACAACGATGATAGATGAACAAATAGAGACGAAGTTGAATTGCTAGAAATGGTTCGATCATTTCAATTGCATCGGAGACTTAAGGGAAATAAATACAAACCAAAACACTCTTTTCCTATCACATATATCCATCATTAAACCACCAGAATACTCAACCTTGAAGTTGTAATATTTGCAATCAACATTTGAAAGTACTCAATTCTATCGCATACTGCTCTCATGTTAAGTAACTACTATTCACATTCTTTAAATTAGTTCCTTTTCACTGTGATCATCATTTATGCAATGTGTTATTTGTACATCAACATCGATGGTTACCAAAGAATACAATGGCCTGATATATTAAAATGGATACCCTTTTTGTTGGTTCTGATGGTATTTTATAACATGCCAGTCTAACTCTTTAGATATTCTCATTTGTATTTTGTGCAAGGCTATACAAATATGGTCTAATTGTTTGTACACACTAGTTTGTTTTACTTCTGGTTGATCATTTTTGAGTTCTAGAAATTTCAAAATATGACAATGGAAGATATCATTAATAAGAGGAAATTGCTGTAAGTTAAACATGCATTTTAGATTATTATTGTTCTCTTGTACACTATGCCATAAGCATTCATGAATCTTTATCTCTTCTATCAGAAATAGAACAACTCCTAATTTGACATCAAGAAGGACATTCTATTCTATGAAATCTATGATAGATACATATTGACAGTCTNAAGATAAATGACAATAAGACTAAATTAGTTGCAATAGGTGATGATTTTTCTCCGATGGTTTTACAATATTCATGATTATATTAAAATTAATTTAAGTTAATCTACTGTTTCATTAGTATAATAAAAATAGTCATTCTATATATATATATATAGATTAGAAGCAAGAACTGAAAGGTTATTCTTTGCAATCACAACTTTAGTTTAATTATGGTTTTGAATATTCAATGCAAATTGCGGAATTGGATAATTAATGATAAATATATATGATTTCAATTTATTAATAAGTTCCTTTAAAAGTAGAGGCATTTACTCACAGCTAGATTTGTGTTCGGATTTCGTGCTGGATTGCATTTTTCTTATGCCTGTAGCTTTTCGGAATTGGGGATAGAAAGAAGTTCATTTCTAAGCCATTTTATCATTAAGAATGCGAAGAAAGTGATTACTAGAATTCGACTAAGATGAGTTGTTCTTCAATTGGGATGTTCCAGCCCGAGATGAAGGATGTTAAATTGGAGATCAACGTTTCAATCTCGAATGTAACAACAACAAATATCCATTAGGAAGATTTATACAAATTGAATAAAAGCAAGCTTTCCTCTGAATTCTAAATCAGTAGCATAGGTGTTCAATTAACCTTGTATAGCAATCAATCACTTGATAATTCCACGTATAAATGATATCGTAATAGTAAAGTGAGATGAAGAATTACTAGAAATATGAAACAACGATGATAGATGAACAAATAGAGACGAAGTTGAATTGCTAGAAATGGTTCGATCATTTCAATTGCATCGGAGACTTAAGGGAAATAAATACAAACCAAAACACTCTTTTCCTATCACATATATCCATCATTAAACCACCAGAATACTCAACCTTGAAGTTGTAATATTTGCAATCAACATTTGAAAGTACTCAATTCTATCGCATACTGCTCTCATGTTAAGTAACTACTATTCACATTCTTTAAATTAGTTCCTTTTCACTGTGATCATCATTTATGCAATGTGTTATTTGTACATCAACATCGATGGTTACCAAAGAATACAATGGCCTGATATATTAAAATGGATACCCTTTTTGTTGGTTCTGATGGTATTTTATAACATGCCAGTCTAACTCTTTAGATATTCTCATTTGTATTTTGTGCAAGGCTATACAAATATGGTCTAATTGTTTGTACACACTAGTTTGTTTTACTTCTGGTTGATCATTTTTGAGTTCTAGAAATTTCAAAATATGACAATGGAAGATATCATTAATAAGAGGAAATTGCTGTAAGTTAAACATGCATTTTAGATTATTATTGTTCTCTTGTACACTATGCCATAAGCATTCATGAATCTTTATCTCTTCTATCAGAAATAGAACAACTCCTAATTTGACATCAAGAAGGACATTCTATTCTATGAAATCTATGATAGATACATATTGACAGTCTTAACCATATATTCACTATGTTATTTTTACTTGCTTTACAAATAATTCAATTACACACAACCAAATGTGAATAACGAGGCAGTCAAAATTTAGGAGATCCAATACGAGATTTTCCCTGAGCAAGATTAATCCAAATTTGCAAAAGTGTAAATCAGGAAGTACAAGCTCTTGCACATACTTTCCACACTATGTTTCATAGTCTTACTCTACAACCAATATATAAGAATACTGAGACCCAAACAGATTACAGTCCTAAGCACTGTCAACGAATGGAGCTTAATCAACATTTATATATGTCTGATCATCCAGTTTTACATACCGTCTAAGAGGGAATCCTACGATCTGCCGAATGAAGTGGCTGACAATAAGATTCAATAGGCGGAATAAGAAGAAGCAATATGATGATAATTGACTTTAAAAATATTTTAGTTAAATAGATTCATAACAATCAGTGTATATAATTATGTTTATTAAATAATTCATCTAAACATTTAAAAAAACTGTTCTTGATTCTTTTTATCATCTTCCTTCTCCTTGATGTGTTTCCAAATAATGATGCCACCAAGCACAAATAGAATTATAATGGTTACTATGACAACTACCAATATTGCCTCAGTGGGTTCTATAAATATTGACAAGGTCCATCTAAGAATTAATGAAAAACTAATTACGATTTAGTGTTGTCACTGTAGGGCGATACGATCAATTAAGAGTTAGGAATGATGGGAGTCCACTGTCTAATCTGTCCATTCAATAGGGGAATGCCCAAGTAAAAGTTCTCGATGTAGTTGTTTGTTCTGCCCAAACCCATGTAAGAATAAGGCAATTGCAAAGGAGAATAGGCAGACTAATACAATTGCACTCCTGCAGCTGGTTTATAGGATCCACTAATGTCAGTCACTCTGAATTGATAAGTAGCCCCATAATACAGAGACCCTTGACATGAAATCTTGCTCTCCTCATCTGCTGCACATTGTCCATTAATGCCTAAGGCTTTCAAGAAGAAGGCATCCAAAGAGATATAGTTGTAAAATGCTGCCAGGTTGTATCTTGGCTTTTGATCCTCGTCCATGGAGATACTGTTAACTAAGAAGTCAAGTCTTCCGTTTTCTCCGAAATCGAAAAATGCTACGTTGATTCCTTCCATCTGAGTGATCAAATAGAAGTGATCTCCAGGATCATTATCCACAATCAGTTATCTACACATTCTGGATTCTAGTTCACAGCCACTGCTGATGGGAACATTCTTGAAATAGTATATATTGGGTTTGAAGGTGGTTTCATTGTAAATGATCATGAATGCTCCTGGATAGCCGTTGGCTAAATAATCACCAAATCTTATGAAAGAAGCCAGAGCCAATTGTAAGTCTAGTTTTTTGTAATCATAGAGTTTGACTGCCTGGTCTCCGTTGCTTAATGGAGTAACCAATTTCGTTGCTGTGCCCAACAGACTGAATTCAGAATAGGGGTAAGCCATTGATTTCTCTGAATCCTTTGTATTCGATTAACACAAGTTGGGAGGGTTGTTTGGATTCTCATATTGATTGTAATTAATGACCAAGTTCTAGATGTCATTCCTTTAGAAAACGTAGATCATGTCAATGGACCCATCGAAATTAATATCCACAAAATCTAGGGTCTTCAACTCAGCTCCACTCTGAAGTGCGTCTATCATTTGAAGACAGAATCTCGGTTGTTTGTTTAATAATTGATCTGTACTTTCAGCAACAACAGAAGGTACATACTTAGTGTACCAATACTCTATGCCCAAATCAGATGTTATAATTAAGTCTGCTCGACAATCAGAACTTACATCCACAAACGAACTGAAGTGGGGATTCAATAGCTCTGCACTCACTGTTTTCTCGAAGTCTTTAATTGAGCAACTTGAATCGACAAGATCAAGGAAATCAATTGGTTATTGTAAACCATATTGGACAACCAATCTTTGAGTCTCTGTAGTGATCATTATCGATGTTCTATTCATGATTAAAATTACATCTTACTTGTGATTGCCGAGGAAGTCTCCAACGAAGGGATAGGATGATGATGAATACTTCTCTTGTGTCTTATCAAAGTTTGGATAACCATTCTAGACCCCATTCTGTCTCAAGATGTTAATCATAAATCCTTCTTCATATCCTAAAACTACCAGGATATCCAAGTAGCCGTCGTAATCATAATCCAATGGAATTGTCCCTTGGATTAGGATGTCTTTGACTGGGTAACAGCTTTAACAAATATTTTTTTATTCAAATTCATTTATTGTATTATCCCAATACAGGATTATTATTTTATTGTTCTTCTAATCAACAATTACGACGTCTACTCTAACTTTATCAACTAAACTTACGCTTTGTCTCCATTAAAATCTCCATAAGAGGAAATCAAACCTAAATCCATTTGATCTTCTGGCAATCCCACATCCACTTTGTAAATTTCTATAAATAATAATTCTCGTCGCCTTACAGCTCTGCTTATTTGTAAACTTGAATGCCTTCCCCTGGAAATCAGAAACACTCTCAGAACTTCCACTATAAAACAATATTGAAAGCCAAAGTATATATTATTTCATTAATTTATTATTCTTATTAAGAAGAACTTTTTTAAATTCCACAAAATAGGATCATAATCAAATTCTCTAATTAATACGATTTTATTTGTAGATTTCGCAAATTCTTATCACCATTCCCAGATTGCCATTCCTACCATTATATATATATTACTATTTTATATTTTGTCAACGGATAATTATTAATACATTTATCTGTTAATGGAATTGTCTGCCAATAAATCTCAAAACAAAGAAAACAACAACCCTGTCCTAGTGCCCACTCAATATGAGATGATGTAAAAAGAAGGTATCTTTGCCAAAACCAAACCATCCCCCCATCATAGATTCTACTATAGAAAACAAAGGCAATCAGTCGTTTAACCTATTCAAAATCCCATCATCGGCCATTCCAATAGCTCCTAATCGATCTACAAGGACATAGAGAAGATCGCCAAACAATTACAATCTCAGCATATTTAAACCATGACTCAATTCAACTTCACCCAACCTCTCAAAGAAAGACACTCAACCTAATATTCCAATCCCCCAAATCAATAAATTACAGAAGTCTTGCAAATGTTCGAAAAAGAAAACCTAATGAAAATTCAATAAATCAAACCATACACTCCTAGAAGACCCCTCGCTCAATACCTTAACTCTAAATTACCCACCTTGAACTAGGACAACACAAGCAATGATTAGGAGAACAGCGAAAAGGCAACTCCTCTTCTTAAAAATAAGCTCCTATTCAGAAGAACTATTAATCCTTCTTTGGATAAAATTAAAAAAAACACCTAACCGGAAATTGAAGTTAGACATAAGCGAGTAACCTCTTAGATCTTAAGTCATCCTGTTAATTCAAATTAGCCAAAGAATCTCAATTCCAAGCTAAAAAAAGTTTCGAAGAACTAGAATAAAATTATGTCCATTTGCAACAAAATACCAAACATATAGGAATTAATAGGTGAAGAACAACTATTGGATTTAATTAATTCTGATCAATTTAAAATTGAATTTCAACATTTCATCAATAACTCGCAAGGTTCTCCTTCAGATATGGAACAAATATTATAGAATTTTTTGCTTGACCAAATAAGAAAGACAAAAGAGTTACATGACGCCGAAACCAATTTAGAAGGTAATTATTTCCAATTATTTCAAAGTAAAAAGATAGATTTTCTAGAGATCTCTAACCAATTATATATAGGAACTTAAAGAAAAATTATGATTCTACTATTTATCAATCCATTTATATATCTCATATAAATTCCTATTTATGTTTGTACAATTTCATTCTACTTTCGTGGAGATGAGTCAAACCTCTAATATTTACGTTAGTATTTATAATTGAAAGTCAATTAGATTTTATAATTCTCATTATTTAGTTGTAGAACGTATTATCCACTTCTTCATTGAATCGAAATATATACTTTGTTTCTAATGCACTCCATGTCCTATTGTTATCAACATTTTATTTTGTAACATTAACTGAAACGAACAAATAAATATTAAGTGATTACAAAAATACAGTCTATATATATCATAAATTAATAATTAGATATTATTTTTTGGCTTGTGCCCTTTTAAATAAGTCTGTGTCATTAAATGAAAATTTAGGGAGCAAAGGCTTGTTGGAGTATTGTTTATTATTGACATAATCTTTGAATTCTTGGTAAATCTTCAAATCTCTTTGCTCTTTGAGATTCTATAATTTAATCTCCTTAAAATTTTATTACTTGATTCGATTCTACCATAAGAACTAGTGCTTTAAACTATGCGAAGGCATTACAACTAATGGTTATATGGTATACTCAGATTGTTTGGGTTTTTGTTGAGGAATGAACAAGCTTTAATGATCATAATTATCATTTTTCACATTGCAATTATTAAAAGAATTGTCGATAAAATTGTAAGAAAACTATTAGTATTTCATTTAATTTTGTATGGATTGTGATTTGGCCCTATTTCTGGATTGAGATGACTTGAGTTGTCTTTATTTAATTGAACTAGACCTTGTATATTACTTTTCCAGATTTGTACTTTTTTCTTTTAGGGGTTCCTAAGATATCTGCTTTATTTCTTCATAGCTGATTTCATCTTCTGATATCGAAGAATCTGAGAAGCTCACGTCTGAGTTCTATTCCCCTATTAGAATGCTCTCAGTCCACATCTGTGCCTCTATGTTTTTAGAGAGCGTGACAATCATTTGTCTTCCCATCGACCTTAGATCATTTAGGGTGAAATCGACAATTACATTTTGGTCTTTGTACCCAAAGTATGAAATCTCAAGCGTATAGATATTCTGTTTCATGTTCAATAGTTTTTATAAAAAGACTCTGGCTGTGTGATTCAAGTATTTAGTGTTTTTCATGAACCGACTGTTTTCAAGACTGAATCTTTTGTCTGAATTGCAAAGTTCAGTAATGAATTCATTGCAACTGTGACCATAAAAGAAGGCTGCCAGTCTAATTTATTAGAATTTTGTAATACTTTTTGCTGTGACCGTGAATATCCAAGATCAATTGGATGGGATAGTTCTCATTAAAATTAGTTATTAATTTTTCAACTGTATTTAATGTTTCATCCCTATTGCATCCCCATTTTCTGTTGAGATCGAAACCCCCCAAACCACATCGCTGATTTCCGTGGATCACTCCGTCAACATTCAGCATGGGGATGATTTTGATAACAAACTTGTTTCTCAATTCATGAGCCTCAGTTGACAATAGAGCATTGACTATGCCTTCAATCACAAAGGAGCTAGGCGTTTCTCCTGGATGCTGTCTCCCAATAAAGAGTAAGCCTTGTTTGTCATCCCTGTTGTCATTGGTTATGGTGATGATCTGAACCTCATTGCCTGCTTGGCTCGTGACTATGTTTTTGACTTTCATAATTCTGTCGTAGACCAGATATTTGGTAGACAGGAATGTTTGGAGATTGGAATAGGTGTAAGGGTAATTGGAGGCAAAGTACACAGTGCCCTACTCCATGAAGGTGTAATTGAAGGAGAGAGAGTAGTAGAAGGAGGAATCGTTTCTTTGGATATGGTTTTTTTTGAAGGATAGACCCAGGGAGTCTTTTCTCCAGGAGTTGCATTCGTTGATCAGAATCTTCATGCCTTGGCGATAGAAGCACATGTCTTTGTTGATGTTGACGATGCTGAGTCTGATGTTGCTGAGGAGGGAAGTCTTGTTTGAGACGGAGAAGTAGAACCATTGTGTGTAGCCTTTTGTGTTGATGTCGTTTTGAAGGAGTAGGATGTAATCGCGATCGCTTTTCTAATTAAGATGTGATAGAGTTACTTTGAAGACTTGGAATAGGTTCCCGCTTTCGAAGAGGGAGTCAAATTTAATGTCCTCGTCGCTCTGGTAGTAATGGGAGGCATCGAGGTTGTGGTTGGGTGAGTGGAGAAGAGTTGCATAGAGGTTTGGGTTTTGTTGAGGTTGATATTTTTGGTAGATGAGTTTGAGGGGTTTGAGGAATGCTTGGAGAGTGATCGGTTTGTGGGTCTGGAGTTCTTGTTCTTATTGTTGGATGGGTGTTTTGTAGGTTGCTTCTTGTTCGTTCGGTTCAAGATGGCTAATAGTTTGGGAGTGGAAAATACTTTTTTTTCAATGGTAATACTGAGTTTACTTTGTTTAATTGCAGTTATTAAATCAGGATGGGATTGGGTTTTGGTAGTTTGTCTTTGATGGAGGAATAGAAAATCAAATTTTCTTTGTCTTCTTTTTTTGCGAAGTTCTTCATGTCGACTGTTTAACTTATGTTCTTCATTTTATTAACGAATAGATTTAATATAATATTAATGTGAAAAATTGACAGAAAATAATTCAGATTAATGGATGTTCGGATACAATGGATAATCGTTTCTGTCTTAGAGGTGACTTGGTAAGTAGGAGTGACTATGTTTTGATGATCATGGGTGGTGTCATATCTGAGCCATCGGTGTCGGAGTCAAGGGAGCGATAGGAAAAGATCAGTTGTTTTTTTGCTTGTTCAAATTTAAACTATTTTGATTAAGGGTCAGTCAAGAATGTTAAGTTCAATTCCTACAAATAATTGACGATATCTTTTTCTTGGGGAGTAACTTCGTTGAGAGAGCTCTCAAACTCAATTGTATCATTCATTTTAATAAATAATTTATTTATTTATTGTCAATCGTTCAATTTACAAGAAGTTAAATAAAATAATTGAACCCCTTAATTCATTTGAATAAGGGAATGTTTGGAGGATGGTGTAAATTGGACATCTCTCAAACGGCAATCGAAAAATGATGGTGAAATTAGATATATATATAAAAGTTAATAAATTTTATTGTAATATTAATTGATTTGATTTGATGTTCAGATAGGGACCATAAAAATATCAGTAGTTCCAAGATGAATAGCGAGTGGTATCGAACAAGCAAGAATTCCCTCAAGAAGTGTAGGCGGGCGTTCTTGGAGGTAAGGAGGGCAATTTGGATTTTCCATCTGATTAGATTCCCCCTGATTTTAATTTGGCTGAACTGCACAGAGTATTTGATAGAGTAATCATTTAGGAAGCGTGGAATGTGGGAACAACGAAGTTATCAAAGAGTTAATTGAGAAGTCTGAGGTTACATTAGAATGCTCCAAATGTTTCAGAAGAAGAAAAATTGGTTGGACAGATATGCAAATGTTGTGCTCGTTAGGTGCCAAAAGACAGAGTGAAAATAGATTGCAATAATTAGGATTACTCGTTTCTGGGAGCAGGTAATGATGTGATTCATTTAGGTATGCCTTTGTATTTTGAATACATAAAGGCATGTATTTTAATGTTGATTGTGATGTTTGTAACCTCAGGAGATTACAACATCATCACCAACATAGCCTTCGGTTAATCGTGTTAAACATTGGATAAGAGTATCGGAATTGAGATTGATGAGAAAACAGTTTGTATATTCAATTGGGTGACAGGGTTGTCTTTGGCAAACAAAAGGGAGGATTAAGAATTTATTGATTTGCAATAAATGCTCAATTTGATATCCATGTTGACACTCATCATCTTGTTTCAATATTTCAGGAAAGAACAAAGAGCCTTCGACACTGAAATTGATTCCAGTACTTACTATGCATCCGATTATACAATACTGTTGAAGAACATTCCCACTCACACTGAAGGATTGAAAAACGATGACTTCGATCAAGATCTCAAGGACTATCTCGAGGTCTACATCGAGAGAACCTACGAAAAGCCAAGTGAAGTTCTGGATTATGAGGAAGAACTCAGACAATTTTTATAAAGAAATAATAGACCAGAGAAGAAACTATCAAGAGTGGTAGCAGTTAACTTGTGTTACAACATAGAAGAACAAACTATATTGGAGTAGGAAAAACAAACCAAGATTGCTTAAAAGTAAAAGGTATCGATAATGTTCAGTATTTTAGTTGTTGCCTGATTTGTATGATCAAGGTCTGTTGCCAGGCAGTGAGGACATAAACAACAATGAATAGATTAAAGAAATTGATGCTCAGATAACTGAGATTGAGTCAAAGTTGGAAGCCTTGGAGAAAAGATTTGTTGAAGGGAAAGATGTTAAATAGTATTTCTTGGGATAAGCATTTGTTACTTTCAGATGGGAGAGTGATGTCTAATGGATGCTGATTGATCATAGATTGTCCTTATGTTCCAGAATTCTTGGCAGAAAGAGCAACTTAATCTACAGAGGTTCATAATTGCAAGTGGAATAACCTCCAGAACCAACAGATGTCTTTTGGGAGAATTTGCATATCCAAACATCTCAGAAGATATGGAGAAGAATCCTAGGATATTTCCTTACCTTTATCATCTTGGGAATCTGTGGTGGATTGATCTACTGGTTATCTGCTGTTCAAGCTCAGAGTGCTGATGAGTAGGCCAAAGCAGTGAAGAATGGAGATTTAAATCCTAATTATAAAGTTAAAGTGATAGCGTAATTGGCATCCATTTCAATCATTGTTATTAATTACATCCTCAGTGTTGTGATAAGGAAGGTCTCCCTCTTTGAAAGATTCTCAACTCAAACAGGATTCAACATCAGTCTAGCAAGTAAATCTAGTCTGGCCTAATTTGTTAATACTGCAGTTATTACCTTCGCCATCAGCACTTGGGTTACTAAAAATATATATGGCACTGGAGGATTGGTTTACAATTAAACTTATGTGTTCATCTCTAACGCAATCTTACCAGCTTTAATTCAACTTGTTGACTCATCCACTATTTTGAAATGGCTCTACTAATTCTTTGAATTGCGAAAGGGCAAGTCTTCAGTCAAAACATAAAAACAACTCCATGAGTACAGTTTCCATTATAGTTTTTAGTTTATTCGAGAGACCAGTCTTTGACATATCGACATCCTATGCAACAGTGTTGAAGAACATGTACGTTGTCGCCTTCTATGCCTCTGTCATTCCTATTGGTTTAGTAATCACTTGTTTTGCTTTACTCTTTTTTTATTGGGTTGAAAAATACAATATTGCTAGAAGAAGAACAATTAAGTACAATTACTCTTCAGTACTCTCAAGAGAAATGATCGAATAATTGGAGTATGTCCTGCCAATTTATTGCGTAAGAACCTCTCATTCTATCACTAGTTGACGAATCTTTGGTGGGAATATACCTTCTTGTAATCAATCTCAACAGAGGCCATCATTGGAGTGTGCTTCGGAATTGCCAATGCCATCTTGCCAATGCATGAAATCAATAAGTTGTTGTTCCGCATGAAGGCCAAACCCAATGAGCATCTACCCATCAATGAGGCTGAAGTTGGGTTCCTCACTGTACTCTCTATATCATGATTTCAATATAGGATTATTGTCGAGAGAATCCCGCCACTGCTGAAACTGAAAGAGCCAGGTACTAGGAAAGAGTGACTAGACATCAGAAGGATAGGATTGCTATGGAGTAAATGTTTGAATAATGATAAAATATATAAATTAAATTCACAATTGAAGTTGATACCTGTATCGATAGCATTTGAAATATGCCTCTAATTAACCACAAATAATTTTAATTGAAGAACAATTTTATAAATTTTGATATAATAAATGACTCAATCATTCTTTCTTTGCGTGTTCTTCTGTCCAATATTGTTACAGCTTTTAGCTTCCGTGATCAGGAACCATTGTTGGTTTTCCTGGTTTCCATGAGGCTGGGCACACCTCGCCGTGTTCGTCAGTGAATTAAAAGGCTTATACCAATCTAGAAATTGTATCTACGTCATTCATTACCTCAATGTTTCATCGACATTTCTTCCGACTGGCAAATCATTGACTGAATAGTGTCTGAGAACACCATTCTTGTCAACTATGAATGTGCCTCTGAATGCCACTCCGAAATCTCCATCTTAAGGGTCATCGATCAGAACTCCATAATCAGCAGAAATAGTCTAGAATATTCTTTACGAAAATCCCTTACCTTTGCAATGTCAGCAATCAAAGGAATTTGCATATCGCCCAATCCGCCTTGATTTCTTGGGGTTTGGCAATACTTCATGTGAGAAAAATGTGAGTCGACTGAAACAGCAGCAACCTCGCATCCAATCTTTCTGAATTCCTATGGAGTGTGTTAAGAACGAGATAAGTACTTCTGCTCTGTCAGAAAAGGCAATGATCTCAGTTGGGCAAACAAAAGTGAAGTCCAATGGATAAAAGAATAAGACCAAGTATTTGCCTTTGAAATCGGAAAGGGACACCTTCTTGAATGATCCATTCAAGTAAGCTTGGGCTGTGAAATCTGGAGCGGGTTTTCTAATTTTAAGCTTTTAACTCATATCTTATTTATATGTTTGCACAAAAATATTATGTCCCTATATACACAGTGACGGCAATTTAATTTAATTACGATTGAGTTATTATGTACAAGAATAATCCAATAAAATTAGAAAACCTTCTCCAAATTTTAGTGGTGAATCTTATTACAAGGATAGGTTCAAAAAAGTTAATAGAATCCATATCTTAGGTTTCTCTGACAGATTTCAAAGGCATAGAGTAGAAGTACTTATTTCGTTCTTAATAGACACCATAGGAATTCAGAAAGATTGGATGCGAAGTAGTGGGAATATCAAAAGATTCGAAATTCTGCTACATGAAGAATTTTGAGATACAAAGATTGGGAAAGCTCAATATTATGTTGATTTTTTATATTGGAAAAGTTAGAATAGAGTCTAATAATTTTAAAACATTTCGACATTTTTTGGATGTTTGATAGACATGAGAATAATGGACAATATGGAGCATAGTTCAGAGGAACTTACATTATTGATGGTAAAGCAATTTTAAGACACTGAATGACATTCCAGTGGGCAGAAATGTTGATGAATATTTAAGGTAAAATTTAAGAATATTTATCAAAATTGATAGAGGCATTTATTACACTGACATGCACGATGAAGTGGGTTAGGAATCTTGGAAGCCAGGGGATGAGGGTATAAAAGTGAGCAAGCAGAGACTTACGAGATAATGATTTGATATACTGAATGTATTCATAAATAACAATCTAAATAAGAATGAATAAGATCATAAAATCATTTTTCAGTGAGTTCACGATAACCCTTCCAGTTATTCCTAAGATAGGGTTCTTCTTTGATAACTCTTAGCAGGGTGTTGGAAGGACCGTCTCTGTAATTAGGCAAGAAATTCTAAGGGACATTTGATATATAAAAATTACCAAAGTTTCTTCAAAAATAGCTTTGGCCTTATCCCAATCTCCAGAGAGATAGCAATCGAATCCCTCGTTCCACTTTTAATAGAATTCCTAAATCAAAATAGAATAAGTTTACCTTTCTAAACAGAGCTCGTGATATTTTAATGTTGGGATCTTTGGTCCAAGTTTCAGATATTAGAACATGGCTTTTAAGAACAGCCTATTTGAGTTTGTCTCGTTTCATTCTTTTTAATACTTTTTATTTTTTTTTTAATTTCGATTGATCTGATTCTGAGAGATGAACTTACTTAATCTTTTCTTTCTTATGAAAATCCAGTATAGTTTTAGCTCTGTGTTCCTTTCTAAGCAAGGAGTCAACATTTAAATCAACAGTGTAAATGTCCATGGGTTCAATGCTGCCTTTGACAGTTACTCTGTCTATGTGTCTTAGATTCTTCTAAGTGACTTTAGTGGCAACATCCCTCAATTATCCAGAGATGAGAATCATGGATCCAAATTGCTTGGTGGCTGCCTCCAATCTAGAAGCCATGTTAACATTAGGACTCAAATATGAGGCATCAATTTTGTATTCAGATCCAATGGCTCCTTCTATAGCCCAGCCAACATGCAATCCGAATCCCATCTTCACAGAATAATTGGGTATTCTATTGTTCAATCCCTCATGTTATTTGTATTTCTGCAATTTTTGGGATAGAGTAACATTGGTGATGATGGTAACAAAGGACAGGATGGCCATGTCTGCAATTTAGGCCACATGCTCATAGGGTTTGAGACTCAATTTTCCATCCTCATCGTGATAATAGTCGTTCTCTGCATATTTCCAAACCAATAGAAAAGCATCTCCAATATTTTTGTTAGCACTTCCAGAGAATTAATCGACTACTCCATGCACTATTTCAGCAATTTCATTCACGAATACCATTACGTCCTATTATAATACTTCAGTGGCATCAGTGAAATTTCTAATGTCACAAAAGCCGAATATGGCCATCACCTTTTTCCCTGGCAACATCGGATTGATTGATGCATTGGCTCCCATATTTTGGGCAATGATCTAAGATCCTGCCTCTCCAAAACCAAGTGCTAACAAAGTCCCTATCTTCACTATCAGTTTCTACAAAATGACCGTTTCCAATCTCTCATCTTCCTTATCTTCCAAGGCCTTCATCTCTCCATTTTCAATCATCTAAATAAATGCTTTATTTTCCTCTTCTTGAGCTGCAACCAAAGGGTTCTCTGAAATCTTCTTGACAGTTTCCAACATCTTCTCAATTGGTGTCAGAATCAAATCTTAGACATCTTTACTGAACAACACAGCTGCAACAGAGAGCACAATAGAAACAAAAATAGTTCTTACGATTGATAAAATGGCATTCAATTCATCGTCAGCTACTGTATTGGAAATGGAGACTGCAGTTTGATCATCAGAGTCAGAAGACGTGTAATATTATAGAGAGGCTGTTCTGTAATCCTCATATTCATATTGGTTTTCAGTTTCTGCGGGATAAAGGATTGTAGAATTGATTTTAAAGAAAACCAATCCAGTTCGCAAGGGTTCATGATAAACAATGAAATCCTTGATTAGGTAATTATAGATTTCTGTGTCTTTGGACCAATACTAAATTGCTTATAAGCCTGTAGTGAAACTAACATTAGCATCTCGATAAGTACTGAGATTGAGAATGGGCACACTGAATAAAATTAACATCACAATTGTAATGACTCTTTTGTTTGTTAATTCAGTTAGTTCCTTCCCGATGTTGGTTTCTTTAACCTCCCCCTCATCTGAAACCCTCTGCAACGGTTTTCCAGCAGTTTGGATGATGGATTTTCTCTTCTGAATGACGGTCAAGGATTGAATTTATCCGGACAATACTATTTTCCTGGTTTGTCTACGTTGAAACCTGTGCTCAATTTCAGTGTTTAATTGACTGCTTTGTCTGTTTTATAGCATGATTGAAGTCCTCTGTTGTTGAGTCTTCTAGATGTGTGGTTACTCCTCTTGATCTCTAACGTGTCTGTCAGATGAATCTACTGACTTTTAAGATGATATATTGTCATTGTTTTGTTATGGATGACTTGGTTGTTCTTGCTCTTATTGGTTCTAGTCCATCAAGTTTTCATCCTTCATTTCCTCCGCCAATAGTTTTTCTGCTTCCTTCTCCAAGGACTGTTTCGCGTGTTTATATAATTTGGACAACCTAACAAGTCGAACCACTCTCACGATTCTCCCAGCTCTCGTCCCCACTCTTGAGGCTCTCCCTGCTCTATATTCAATATCTTAACATATGTAAACCTAGCCAATGACACTGCACTCAAGGCTGCACCACCTCCACTTCCAAACATTGCCTCGTTCACCCATCCGATGTCCAATAACATTGAAACGGTGGACAACAAATCCAACCAAAAAAAGAATCCAAGAATGTATCCATCCTTTATAGAATGAAAAACCTTTTTACTTTGCAAATTGAAGCCAACACTATTTCGACCAAAAATAATCCCATGCAGATGGCTGTTATCACCCAAAAAGCAGCATCTCCATCCTAATTCATACCAATAGCATACTTTGTTTGTTGACAACACTCTCACATCATCACCAAATAATGCATAAATCGTTACCACTGTCATAAATATCATGTAATTGAAACTTTCTAGAAACTGCTCGATCCTTTTCTAAAATTGTGACAATTATCTACTTTGACTCCAAAATGGTGGTCTTAAGATGATTTGCTTGATCTGGTTCCATAATTCATCGACCTCCTATGCGTGATGGTTCTCGAGGCATATTGTCCGTCATTAGCCACGCTCTTCTTATTCGGAGATGAAGCATCCATTTTAGAATCAGCCTAGTTCACTTAAAACAGTTTTAATACTCGCATTTGTCCACTCCTTTAAACGACTTCATCTTCATTCCTTTTCTCCATCTTTATAAATTAATATCAAAATATTTATATATATATTTAGTTTATCTAATAAATCATACATCAATTATTGTTCCCCTTTTTAGTTGCATTAAATATTTATTCTAATGAAAATTGCATTTCGCTATTCCTACGACCTTTTCGTAATCGGAGGAGGTTCAGGTGGTCTGGCCAGTAGCAAAGCAGCAGCCCAATTGGGAAAGAAAGTTGCTTTGGCCGACTTTGTTGTCCCCTCCCCTCACGGTCAGACTTGGGGTGTCGGAGGAACTTGTGTAAATGTTGGGTGCATCCCCAAAAAAATGTTTCATATTGCTGCTCAATTGGGCGATTATAGACAAGATTAGGGCAAAGTAGGTTGGAGTGGCATTGCTGAAAATGGCTCCCATGATTGGAATAAGTTGGTGCAAGTGGTATCCAATCTCATCTTGAGACTCAACAGAATGCATGAGAACAATCTCAAAATCGCAGGAGTCCAATATATAAATTCATTGGCGAGGTTGATTGATCCAAACACCATTGAGGTATGCGTGCATTCACAAATTTAGCTTACTGATTAAAGAGGCCAGAAGAGTACAGTCACTGCTGAAAAGATAATCGTCTCAGTTGGAGCCAGACCGAAATTATACGAAGGGTTGAATCCTCAGAATTATATTACATCAGACGATCTGTTTTGGATGAGAAAACCCCCTGGCAAATCCTTGGTTATAGGAGGATCCTATGTGGCCCTAGAATGCGCAGGATTTCTGAATGGATTGGGATATGATACACAAGTGTTAGTTAGAAGCAAGTTGCTTAGGAAATTTGATCAATAATACGCTCAATTTGTGGGTCAATATATGGTTGAAAGGGGAGTTAGGTTTCATTATGGATGCACACCTTCTAAAATTGAAGGTCAAACTGTTACTTGGAAGGACAAGAATGGAAAGGAGCAATCAGAGAAGTTTGACACTGTTCTGATGGCTATTTCAAGATAAGCCAACACTCAAAATCTAGGATTGGAGAGAGTTGGAATTTAAACTGATTAAGATCAAAAGATCATTGTCAATAAGTATGATCAAACTAGTTGTCCAAATATTTATGCTGTGGGAGATTGCGTTTCTGGAAAATTAGAACTAACCCCAACTGCTATAATGGCAGGAAGGAAGCTAATCAGGAGATTATATCAGGGCTCATCAGACATTATGGATTATAGAGATGTGGCTACGACAGTCTTCACTCCCTTAGAGTACAGTTGCATCGGACTGTCAGAAGAGAAAGCTGTTGAGACTTTTGGGAAGGATAATCTCAAGATTTTTGAGAATGTCTTTAAACCAGTGACTTGGAACATTAGTGCTAGAAACCCATCGATTTGTTAGGGCAAATTGATAGTCAGAAAAGACACTGACTAAATAGTTGGATTCCATTATATTGGACCTGAAGCTGCTGAAGTAACCCAAGGCTTTGCTGTGGCCATTAGAATGGGAGCTACCAAATCTGATTTTGATTCGACTGTTGGAATTCATCCATCTGCAGCAGAGGTATTCATATTGAGAGTATTTATAGGAAATGGTGTAAATGAAAAAATTTAGATGATTAATATGTGTTAAAAGTAGAATCATTTAATTGCTAAAATATTCTTATTATATAATTATATATATTATAAGTAGCATTTTGAATGCATGTTTAAATAGAGTAATCTTTAATGTGTTTATATCATCAATACAAATAATAATTCCGTTTATTATTTCATTCTCTAAACTTAATGGGTCTTTAAATAGGTTAGATTACAATAAATTATTATCTTAGATAGTAGTTTGTGTTACCTGAAGTTACAGATGCTACTTCCTTTTTGGATGAGCATTACTTTAATTTTGGGTATTTCTTAAAAAGGAACTTTATTTGCATGTAACAATCGATAACCACTTGTGTGCTCAACATAAGAATATACACTCCGATGTGAAAGTAAGAGATCCATTCGATAGTATCTTACGAGAAGTAGTTGAAGTTATCTTGAACGTAGTAGACGAGGATGAAATTAAGAGAGATCAACATTCCAAAATCTTGAATAATGGCTTTTGTTGTTTCTAAAGTGTTTTCACTGGGTTGGAGTACTATTGAAATAATGGCAGATATCATTTGAAGTGATGTCAATAGACCAATTTAATATAGAGCATTGTTGAAAAACACCAACAGCGAAGCCATGAAAAGGATCTTCTTAAAGGGTTGAAGAAGAGCAGCCTATCGATTGTGAATGCCAAAAATCTGAAATCCCTCAAACAAAGATCCGTACTTTAGTTTATATTACAAGGATTCAAATTGATACTTTTTAACCAGCATCGAATCACTCAATATAATGATTATCACTAATTAAACCAAGATCATCAAATTGGCGAATAGATATTACAAAGTATCATTAAGAGTAGTTTCTTAATGTTATGTCCAGCAATATACTGTTGTAAATATAGCAAAATTTAAATCTAGTAAACTAGACAAGTGCACTCTTAAAAGGATTTAGAAGAAAAAACTTTGTTCATATATACTTGCAGTCTTATTCATGTAGTATAAAATTTAATAAGTATACAATTTTATTGAACAAGGACCCAAACTTCTTGAATCGGATATCAAAATTTAATCAAATACGTATTTATTATTTAATTTTGTTATAAGTCTACATCCAAAATAAATTAGAAATGGCAAACCATAAGTCACAAAAATGGAACTCAGATTTAACAGTAGATTCTCCTTAACATCTCGTTCAACCAATAATGGGTAATTGTGATAATTCTCATTCTCTCCAATTTAAATAAAAGTCAAAGGCATCAAATCATTTAGAAAATCCATTTCAACAAATTTAAATATGGCCAAAAATTCAAGATGTAAATATGGAAACCTAACATTGATGTAGGATAAATATGAAAATAATTGGAGCATGTCCAATGTATTCCAATAGAACTCAAGACTCTGCATCAGCAATCCAATAATAGCCGCTCCTCCTAACGTAGCCAAGAAAAATAAACCGACTTTCTTTGATGCTGCTGCTGTAGTCGATTGCAATTCAGACACTTTATAGAAATCTCCAAGTTAGTACTCCAAAAATTGAGTTGACAATTGCTGTCCCTCTGAATCAAAAGGTAAATAATTAGTAAAAGTGATTTAATAAATCATGTTCTATTATGATTCATACAAATTAATATTTAAAGTAATTTGAGATGTAGATTAGTCGTAATTAATATCATATCCAAATTCAATGAAGTAATTCGTTTAATTCATACCCTTAATTTCTTGTATCCAAAGTTATTAGGCTTTAATCTAATCAATTTGCATAACTTTATTAATTGCAATTACTCCATATATATTGGATTGATAAATACTACTTGGATTCTAGAAGGTGATGGTTGCAATAGGGAGATTAGCAATATCACATTTGCTTTAGGTGTTATTATTAGAACTACAAACCCAATGTTGTTCAAGTTTGCAAGTGGATGAACAACCGTCTCCATCAATAGTGTTTCCATCATCACATTGCTCTGTTAATCGTATTATACCATCTCCACATTTTGAAACGCAATTACCAAATTCGAGATACAAGCCTTGAGTATCCTCACATAATTAGCAATCTTCCGTTGAAAATATATCGAATAAACAGGACTTGCATTATTTTTTAGAGGGTCCTGAACATTCCTTACAATGAAGACTATCAAAATAAATATTAATAAAATTACTCGCAAGGAGAGCATTAATTTTCATCTAAGAAGTATCCTGATCTACATTAAAAGCATAATTAAACATTTGGACATGATTTACAATTAACGTCTGCACATTGAATACATTATGAATAGTATATAAGTGGACTTAATTTAAGATTTTAAATTAATGTACATTGATAGCCTTCTTCAACTTTACATTAAGAATTACAGCCATCTCTATTTATCTTATTCCAATCATCACATTGCTCATAGGGTTATTTTATACCATCACCACAGTAATTGGTTTGGCACTCTACAACTTCTTAAATACAAGCATTGCATGTGTTATTTTCATAATAATATCCTTTTTTACAATTGCATTAGGTAGTTGATTGAATAAAATTTCTAGTTAAATCGCAAGTCAGACAATCATTTTCACTAGATCCATTACATGTTTTACATTTAACATGACATTTAATACAGACTTCATTATTATTCTCATAATAGCCATCAATGCACTAGCATTAACTGGAGGATCTATTAGTTGAACATTAAAGACAATTCGTAGCACTTAGTTCACAAGTCTAGCATTTCTTATGACATTTTAGGCAATCTAAATTGGAACTTTCGAAGTAGCCATCTGGACAAATGCAACTAGGTGAATTGATTCGAAGGGTGGCACATTAAATGCAAGTGGAAGCATTAGTTTCACAAGTAAAACAGCGTTTTGAACAATTTTAACATGGAAGTGATAAAGATACTTCATAGGTACCTTCTGGACAGACACACTTAAAAGGAAGGATTCTATTGAAATTACATTTAGTGCAATAGTCTGCTTGATATTTGCATTGATAGCATTGTGTTTGACAATTACTACACTAATTGGTGGATTGATCAAAGTAATATCCAGTATTACATTGACAAGTGTTATCAGTATCCATAACCAAAGGAGATATGCAAGTAGAACATTGATTATTAGAACAGAGGGCACATTTTTAATTGCAAGATACACACGCCTGATCAATAAGTTAAAATCCATTAACACAAGAACAGGTTGGAGGATTGATGTAATTAGTAGAACATTCAATGCAATTAGTTGAAATGATTGAACAAGTCTTGCATTTTCTATGACATGCTACAAGTATATAAAATAATTGTTTACGTAAACATTTAGAATTCTTCATGAAATAACCACCTAAACATTAGCAAGTGACCTTATTGGCAAAGTTAGTTAGATTGCAAACTTCTGCCGTATATGTTTTCATGATAAGAGCATTATAATCTATTACAACTTAATTAGCCGTTGCTGATATTAATACACAAATTTGACTTTACTCATCATAGCCACTCAAACAATTACAATCATTTGATGAATCCCTGTTACTAGCACAGACTGTACAAGAAGCTGCAGTAGCACATTTAGAACATTTATAATTACATTCTAAGAATTTATTTATTTAATAGATACTTTCGCAGATCATAGTGCCATTATCGAAATATCCATCTTAACAAGGACACTAGTTAGCCAAATCGTTCAATCTATAAGTACTTGATAAAGCACAGGCTAAACACTGATATGAGGATGATATATATTAACAATTTCCACAGTGTAATCCACAAGCAATATTAGTTGGTTAACAAACAGGGATTCCAAAATCAAAGTACCCACTATCACAAGCACATTAATTAGATCCATTTAAAGTTCTATGGAGGTACAGACAATCTGTACAATTTGTACTACTGCCTGTACATTATCGACAGGTATAATTGCATGGAAAACAATTGTAAGTTGCATCAAAATAATATCCTAAATAACACATACACTAAGTTGCACCAACATAAGCATTATTTTTGCATCGATTGCATTAATTACTATTTGGTCCATAACATCTTCTACAACTTGGATCACAAACTAATGAACAACCTGCTCCATATAATCCATCTGGACAAGTAGGGCCACTCACACATGTAGATCCTGATAATTCTTATCCAGCAGGACAGGTACAAATTCCACCAACCACTACAAAAGGGCTATTACAAGAAGTGCACAAAGCTTTGTTGGATTGATCACATCCTTTACAATTAGGATCGCATTACAAGTTACAATTTGCACCTGTCTTTCCTTCTTAACAATTTGTACATGCCTATGTAGCATCACAAGTTGAACAATTAGGGTTGAAACATTCTTATCTATTATTGAATTCATACAAACACATGGTGCTGCGCAGCAATTATAAGGGTCGAATATACACTAATCTGTACATCCACCATCACATATACTACATGAATCGCCATTCCAAACAAATCCTCCCTCGCATAGGCACATATTAGAGTCAGGTTACAATTATGCAAATTCGTAACAAGTTAAACAATTAAACTCTCCCGAATTACTGCAAGTCTAACATGTAGGATGACATTCTTAAATTATTTTCATTATCCTTACAAAAGCATACTGAAGCTTATGGAACCAATTAAGGTAAATAATATCCGTATGGACAGTGGCACGAACTTCCAGTTTTATTATCGTTACAGCTCAAACATTCATTATTGGCTGGTCCAGAACATGTTTTACAATTTACATGGCATTCTTATTTAATCGATTAATTTTACAATGACAATTATTATCAACGCTTGATTTGTAGTATCCATCCTTACATATACAAATGTTAGATTGTAAAAGAGTATACTATTCTTGGTTGCATTTCACGCAATTTGAATTCAAAGATCCATTACATTATGAGCAAGTAGGATGGCAATCTATTAAAAATATTGTATTTTAAACCTTCACATTAGTAATTAACATAATTAAAAAATTAATGTTCTCCGCATTTGCATTCATTTTCAAATAAAATCATCGAGTTTTTGCAGCTTAAACAATCTTGATTCTGTTTTCCTTAACAGTTTAGGCAAGGAAAACGACAACCTAATTTCACTTAATAGATTTACGCTAGCAAAATAGCTCATTATTCTCGTCATAATAATTCCCTTAACACTTGCAAATTAAATTCTCTAAAATTCGATTACCATCACTCAAACATTCTAAACAACTAGAAGAACTGCTAGAAGAGCATTTCCAACATGAATAGTGGCAGTCTACATCATATTGTGAATATTCACCTTCGCATACGTCATTGTTCAAAAATTGATTTGTTTAACATTATCCAGTATCCTGTAAATTTCTAATAACCTAAAAATTCTATAAGATCTGATGACCTTTAAGCTTATAAGGTAAACTCAAAAAGACTATCGACATAAGTTACATCAGGTTCATTTATCAGAATATTAAACAAATTCTTTATTATATCTTTAAAACTTCATATTAATTATGATGTAATCAAATTGACCTCATATTACTATCATTTCTGTTAATATTTCAAATTAGATTTATTCCTTTGAATTTCTTAATTTTCCTGATCCCAATTTATAAGGTCCTATGAATTTAGCTATAAATAATAATGTTCAGATATTTCAATTAGTTATTTTTTGTTGACTTTTTATAAGCCGTGTTCGTAATGTGTAATCTTTGGGGAAAATAAAATTAATAATAATTATATACTTTTTTTCTTTATTCAACTTTTAAGTACCATCAATAATTAAGCATTGAAAAACTATTTAAATATATAAAACAATTTATTAATTTATTGATTATATTCCTATTCAAGTATTCAAAACATATAAAAGAATCTAATCTAACACAGCAATAAACTTGGATACAAACCAAATAATTTTTTTGAATTAAAGTTTTCAATCTTGTTAGATTTTAAAAAATAAAACTTTAATATTTGTTTATCCTAGAAATTACAAATCTTTAAACATTAAAAAATATTGTAAATAGCATATATGTATATAGAATTCATTATTAAAATTGATTGTAATTTCTTAATCTCCCTATAAATCCTACTATTATTCTATTGTTCCTGATTGAATTTTTGGTTTTCTTTTTCAAAAATATTGTTGACATCATACATGATTTGCATCGAATGTTGAGACAGGGAAATTCTGAAGTTTGGTATAAAATGATGAGAATGACTATTTGTGTTTTAGTGATTGGAATTGAAATAAAAGATGCATTGGCGATTTGATAAATGGAAAATTGCTAATGTGTTTTATAAAAGCATTTAATAAAAAATCAAAAATAAATATGAACGTAGAGGAGAGACCTGGAACATCGTTTACGTCGAAGAGACAGGTTCAGACTGAGCAGAGGAAGAGATAGCAAATGAATTTGGGCACTTTGGAGACTGAGGACAAAAGTGTAAGCTTCGTGGTACTTATTGTAGACAGGAATGAAAATGAGACCAATTACTCAAGACCAGCAGAGAAACAGTTTGCAATAGAAGAGATAGAAGATGATTCCTTAGGCAATTTTATACGACAGGGAATCTTTGTATGAGGAAGTTATTAATGCAAAATAAATCAATAACAATTTGTCGAGAGAGAACCAGGCTCTACATACCAAAATAAAAATGATGGATGTAAAATTGATTAAGACTTATAGGAAGAATTACAAAGAATGGTTAGAGCAACTCCGATAAGCGAGCAAGTGGTCAACAACATGGAATCATTTTACTAGGATTGCAAGCCTTCGAAGCAGCATTTGATTATGGATCTAAAGAAATAACTGAGGAGATTGCAAGAGGAATCGATCAAAAAGGATCAGCAAATACAATTTCTGTAAAAAAATACAAAAGCAATGAAAATAAAAGAACTGGAAATCGAATTAATGTCCTATCAGCAAGAAGCACAGAGATTAAAAGCTTTGATCGGAATGAAATTTAATGATTCCGATAATGATCTTTACAGATTGAGAGCTGATTATAAGCTAATGGAGGATGAACTAAAGCAATTGAAAGTCAAATGCAAAGAATCTGAATCAAAAGCTACCATGTATTATAATGAAAAACTTAAAAAGGATAAATTGAATCAATATTTAAAAAATCAGATTGAAAGTTTAAAATTTAAAGATCCAGAATATAAGAAACAGAACAAAATTACTGAAAATGAGTAGTAATTGAAATAAGATATTGAGTACTAAATCATCCCTATATTGCTAGTTAAAAGTAAGTTTAAATAGACACATTGATAAGTAGTTTGAAAGCCAAAGATGCTCAATACGCAGAATTGGATAAGAGAATGAAGGAGTTGGAGAGAGAGCAACAGCAAATAATTGATTAATTAGAGAGAGACAGATAATAATTGAAAGAATAATATAATTCCCTTAAAGAAGAAGTTGCAATGTAATCAGGAAGAAGGTATGAAAAGTATTGATCTTTTAATAGGAGAACTGTTTAAAATAATAGTTTTTTTGAAAATAAACTTGAAATTCTACCTGAAGGTCCAGAGATCACAGATCAAAAAAAGAAATTGTTGCCTTGTGTAACTAAGGATGATGTAAATTTGATATGCAAATAAATCAAATTCAAACTGAAGGCTATGAAAGTGCCGTTTGAAAAGATTGACAATGTAATGATATTTGTAAATACATTAGTTTATTCATGGGGATGCTCACTCGGTTATTAGAATTGAGGAATTAAATGATATGTTGTAGGATGAACCATTCCTGTTGAATGAAGCCGATAGTCTTAAGGTGGCTCGATACTTGATTGAAGATAACGATGATAGATTTGTTGAGTTTAGTATGCTAACTGAAGGTCTAATAGCAAGAGCCAAAAGTATACTAAAGAATTTAATTGGAAAATACACCCTATTGGAAGTAAAATAATTGAAATGAATCATAGAAAAGTGATGAAGATTAGCTATTCTTTGAAATTGGAACTGTTCTATCCAAATATAGAATCTCTTTAGAGGATTTCATCTTGAGATCAAAGAAGAAACAAGAGCTTTGTACACTTGAAGATCTTGAAGAGGCTCTTAAGTTCGTTGAACAAACATTTAATTCTACTTAATATGAATTTTTATTATTGAAGAATTACGAATTAACACAAGAATTAGTTCAGATAAATTACAAAAAGTTGTTTGAATTGTTCTATGTCGGTAAATTCACCATTTATATTTTTATTAGATTTATAAGTTCAACAAAAAACAAAAAGTGAAAGTGATTTACCAAAAGAATAAGTTAAAATTTAAAAAAATTAAGAATAATATCATAATGAAAACAATGATTTGTAAATATAGTAATAAAAATAAAAATAAGAAGAACTTCAACAATTATAATTAAAGAAATAAAAAGAGGAAGAGGAATAAAGGAGATTGTTGGAGTTATAATAAGAGCAGGAAAGGTAGAGATAATTGGAATTGGAAAGGGAGGAAGAAGAATAAAGGAGATTAGAATAATAATGGAAGGAAGAGGAAGAGGAGAGAAAGAGGTAGGAAGAGGAAGAAAGAATCAAGTAGGAGAATGAAGCGAGAAGGTAAAAATTATTAGAAGACACGAGAAAGTAATAAGAAGAGGAGGAGAAATAGAGAAGGCATCAAGAATAACAAAGACAGTAATAAAAGGCAGAAGAGGAAAGATTACATAAATTAAAGGAGGAGGAAAGAAGATTGCAAGAGGAACAATTAGAGAAGTAGAAATTGGAGGAAGAATAGAAGAAATTAGAAGAGGAATATGAATAATAAGCTGAGTTTGACAAGGAATAGAATGGATAAGATAACTATGAAGAGAATAATGAACAATAGTTTGACTAGTAGCGATCGGAGTAATAAATTAGTGAAGCATAAAATAAGAGTTAGAAAGATTATGAGGAGGAGGAATTTGAATAATGAAACATATTAATTATCCAATTATTAATATATATAAATAATGAAAATAGTTGTTAAATATTTCTACACCATTTGTTAACAAGAATAAAGAAAAGAAACCATCCGATAAATGATTGCTGAATATTTTGATGACAATCTTGAATTTGATAAGGAAATCTTCAAGGATTATTAAGAGTTTTTGCAATTCATTTTCCCTTTTCGACCAAAGAGTCTAAACAAATTAGGAGAAACAAAGAATACCAAAATGTGTAACATTCTAATCTCAGAACTAATTGAGACCTAGTAAATAATGGATACTATGTTATTTGAGTTGAGAAAAGATTTAAGTTAATCAGACATCCTCAATATATATAAGGAAATTGATTCAACATCAGATGGCTTTATAGACGTCATCAAAGTAAAGAAGTACTTATCTTAATAATTTAACTATCAAACCTCAAATGATGATTTGATTTATATTTTTCGAAGAATGGACAAAGATGAGGATGGATTTATCAGCATGGCAGAATTCATAGATGAGTTTACATCTGAGAATTAGTAGATCTCCTAGATGTCAACTATGGCATAAACGAGATGGCAATCACAAGCGTCATCCTAAACTTAGTTTGTGCCTCCATACTCTGAGGATTGCAGAGAATTGGCAATATTCATTAATAAATTGCAAAATATTAAAGTTATCGATGAAGAAGAACTACTTAAATTGAAAAGATAATTCATAAAATAAAAAAAGCAATCCTTTCTAAATTTATTTGAAGACATTGCACATTCTATTTATTTAGATAAGCGTGATCTTCTAAATCTATTATCATAGTAATAATTTTTATAATATTTTTTAGTTTTAAAATCAGTGTAAACAGTGACTTAGAAAGGATATGCAAACTATTCAATAAGGATAATCCAAATGAAATAGATTTTCAGGATTTTCTAAATTTTTTTACTTTTTGATTATAATAAACCTTTTTTTCATTTTGAGATTAGTATAAATTAAATTCATAAATATAAATGTAAAATAATCAAGGTCCAGCCACTTAAGAATAATCTATTAACTAAGAGAATAAGTAGGAAACAAGATTATGCAGTATCTGCCTGACTTTCTTTGGAACAGCAGCCACTTAATTTTATTGTTCTAAGTGTTACTAGTAATCATTTTAATGATTTTTTCATTTAGATCAATACTTAAGGAAACTAGTACAGAAACTAAGTAACAATAACAGGTTGTCTAAGAAATAAAATAGCTTGATGAAGTAATAAAGATGAAAGTAAAAATAATAATTTAGTCTATATCAGGAAGATCCATCGAAATGTAAGGTTTGTAAGAGAAAATTGGGAATTTCTGGCATATAATGCAAATGCGAAGCATATTTTTGCAATAAACACCGTTTGCCAGAGGAGCATTAATGCACATTTGATCATGCAGAAAAGGCTAAATAATTACTTATTAAAAATAATCCACTTGTGAATATCAAAAAGCTGGAAGAATTATGATAATTAGCCTTTATTAAATAAGTTCTTATCATATTTTACATGAATAGCATTATTTTAATAGAAATCTATTAGCAAAAATAAATATAAGATTAACAGCTATATATGATATTATTTTCTATTTATTATTCATTCTCTAAGAACTACTTTTGTAATATATTAATGTTAATAATTTCTTTGTTAAACCATGTGAGTGTCAAACTTTAAATAAATAATCATTCTTTATAATTTAATAATAAGAAACTGGTTTAATGGCAATTAATAATTCTATAATAATATATTAATAGTAACAATAAGACATATTAAATGCATCACCCTGAATTGATTGAGTTCATAGAAATAAAAATAATAATTTGATAAATTTAATAATTAAACAGAATTCTTTAGTAGAGTTAAAAATAAATGCTTGTTGAATAAAATTGAAGAAGTTAGTGTTTAATTACACTTTCTGATTAAAGAGCATAATTTACATATATATATTTATTTTGGAACTTAATCAGGTATTTAGCTTAGAATACCATTATGGGATTAATTTAGAATTTAGTTCTGGTTTAACGCTTAATTCCTGTTTGTTGAAGTCAAATAGATTTGGGAACTTGAAATTTGATTTAGCAAATTCTTCTTTTCTTAAATCGTCAAAGTATGGATGCAAAAGAGCATCGATTGGTTGAATTCTAGCTTTGGGAGAGTAACTAAATATTAAGAAGGATGAATTTTACGTGAGCATTTGTGTAATGAGATCTAAAAATAATTGATCTGGTTTATGTTTAGCCAATATTTTGGACCAAGGATTGCCCTTAATCATAGGTAATTTGACTTCAGCTTTGGCTGGATTCATTTGCTTGATGATATCGGGAGTTGGTGTTCCAAGAATCTTAATAATCTACAAAAGTTAGTCTTGGGCACTTTCTCCTGGGAAGATTGGTTCCAATATGACCATCTCAACAATCACACAACCAATAGACCACATGTCGATTTATGTAGTGTAATCGGTTGCTCCAAAAATTAATTCTGGCGCTCTGTAGTAGCGAGAGCAAATGTACGCAATGTTAGGTTCACCTACTACTAGTCTTTTGGCTGAGCCAAAATCACATATTTTAAGGACGTTGGTTTCAAGGTTGATCAGGATGTTCTGGGGTTTTATGTCTCTATGGCATATTCCGATGGCTAGTTGGGATAAGTCTCAGTACCCTGCAGGTAGAGCAGCGCACGAAGCATTTGATAGCTGTAGAGCTTGAGTTATGTGGGTGGGATCGTTTGCTTCTGCTTGCGTATCTGACGTATCATCTTCGAAAGTGTCTCTGGTACGTATTCCATCACTAGATTAAGGTACACATCTTGTGGCTACATAACCAATATAACGTTCACTATACATTCTCTCCAGGGGTAAAGAATGAGTGGCGTAACATAACCACACAGGGATGATTTAATTCTTAAATTATCAAATGCTCTCTGTTTTTGTACCTCCTATCCTAGTACACCTTCTTAATCGCAACCTTCTCCTTTGTTCTGTTATCAGTAGCCTAACTATTATTCAATCCGCACATACCAGGTGCACCATGCCAAATGTGCCTGTCCCAACTACTTGCTCAATTGTGAAGTCTTTCTCAGATTATTATAACATTTAATAATTTCATTTAAAATAGTTCATTAAGTGATATGAAAATTATTTTTAAACATCCATTACATAAAATCACCTAATAATTCAGTGCTCTTTATATTCAATGGATATTTAAACTAATTTTCATTATTACCATCCTAAATCAGTTAAAATTATTCATTGATTCAAATTATTCCTTCTATAATTAAAAAACTAATTCTATTAATATTATATTATCAAAGTCACTTAGTATAAAGTATAGTTCTAAATAATACAATCCTTATTGATGATAAAAAAATATACAAAGTCATCTTTAAGGAAAAAATTTGATAATCCTTTCCAGTAATTAAATTATTTAGCAAGAACATAATACTGTGAAGTAATCGTTTTTGTTAATAAGAAATGAAATATATGTAAAAGACAATTCTCATAAAAATATATAAATAAATTCAGGTATGTTTATAATTCATTTCGGTTTACTTCATTTTTCTTAATTTGAATTGAATCGGATTCCTGTGGAATGGTTTTTCCTAATTATATTGTATTCGGTATTCGGTTCTCACTTAATCGCCTAAATTAAAAAAATTAATTGCAAACCATTCATGTTTTCATGAGGAATCCAGCCAGATCCATCAAATTACATGTGATTCTTCTAAAATCCAGAAGTCTTAGTTTAAGCTTGTGAGGTCTATAGATATCTATCGGTCTTACGGAATCTATTTTATTATAATTCTTTTTTTATACGTTGGAGCAACAAGTCCTTAAGGCTTTTTGAAACCGTCTTGATAGGAGGTCACCATTTTATTGATATGAGTGCAAGGATGATTTTTCAATAAGGTCTAGCATCCATATTTGTGAGAATAAGCTTCCTTGTGTACATCGATTAATTCTTTTGGATCAAAATTAAATCCAGTTGACGATAATCTATTGAATTTTCCTAACTTTTAGTCTGCATACGATTTTCTGGCTACTTCTGAAAATCTCTCACCATAAAGATTCTCTGATTGCACATATGGGACGTAGCCTGCATATCCTGGCACTGCTGTACTTTTTGGTTCTTATGGAAACTAGATAACATGAAACAATTCACATACTTGAGTGTAATGGTTGATATAGCTTGTTCTATAGAAGTTGTTTTTAGACCATTCATGAAAAGTCTTTTCTTATATGGGAGGTTGAGATTTGCTAGCCATTTTATTTATTAATTAATTTCATTAAATATCACATCAATAAAGCTTTTGATAATTCTTAAATTATACGCATAATTATCACATAAGATTTTTTATTGGAATTAATCCAATAAAACTAGTTTAATAGGATTAAAAAAGATTATCTCCATTGTATTTCACTCTCTCCTTAATATAATATAGTTGAATAAGTATATGTGTATGTAATTATAATATAAACATACCAGACAAGGTCTTATAAAATATTAATGTGGATAAGATTTTAAAAATAAATAAATTCTTTTTAACAAAAATGATGAGTTTAGCTTTAGAAAAAGCAGATTAATTCTGACACATCATTCGTATTTTAAATAATAATGTTGACGGTAAATAACGATTGGCTTATGGAATTAGAAGTATTAAAGGAATAGGCAGAAGCTTTGCTACATCAATTACAGAGTAATTCTGATTCAATATTGATGTCAAGGCGTTGAGACTCGATTTAACATAAATAGCAGGAGAACTAACTGATGTGGAGGCTCACTAGATTACAGAAGTAATCAAAGCTCCAGAGATATATAATATCCTTAGATGGTTCCTTAATAGATGATGAGATTTTAAAGATGGTAAGAACTATCAAATGACAACTAATGAACTTGAAACAAAACTTAAAGAAGATTTGGAATGGATGGAGAATATAAAGTACTCATAGTGGTTATGAATTAAGATGCAATCGAGGTTTGAGAAATCATTAGGGTTTGAGAGGATAACACACAAAAACAAAAGGAAGAGGAGGTTAAGCTTTGGGAGTAGAAAGAAAAAAGAAGAGAAATGCATTTATTTGTTTTTTATGTACATTAAAATTTGAGGAACTCTACTTCTTATGTTTAACTCTTTTTCTATTTTATTATTTAGTTGTTATGAATAAATTTATAGATGGAAATTTTATGAATAACAAATCTGGTATGCAAAATTTTTGAATTATAATTCATCACACAATTATGTATGCAATAATGGAAAGAGTTGAAAGTGAAATAAATTGTTCAGTCACTTTCATAAAAAAGAAATTCCAAGTCTTTTACTCCCAAACGACTTTTGAAGTGAAATATTACAAGTCAAAAGTGACACAAAAAAACACTGCCAATGATAGCGCCAATTCCAAATCTCTTTCATTCTATTTTAATTAGCATCATAATCTACTTTTGCTTTGAGAATGCTGTATAAGTATGTAATTAATGATGCCTTTATGAATCTGGCCAACAATTCTAAAATCAAAGGTTTACTATTTTATTCACTTGATTCATGTTCTTTGTCTAATTTAATATTTGCTTCCTTCAAGTAACGGTCACAGAATAATATTGAATACCAATAAAATCCTATCATCATCGTAGTTATTGTTCCAAAAATCACTGATAATAAACAGGGAATCATTTTCTAATGAACTTTGATTTAAATTTAAAATAATTACTATAAAAACTAATATAGTGTTACAACTAAAAATGTAATTGATTAAAGTAGTTATTATATTTATTCATGATAACAATTGTATTATATATATGAAATCAAACTGAACTGACATCATTTGGACAATCATAGTACTACGATTCTGTATCAGTAAAAAGTGAAGCCCCTTCAGGAATGTTTGCTTTGATGTAAGACTCAAATTCTTCATTGTTCTTCAAACTTAAAGTTTATGACACCATTCCTTCTCTAAATAATAATGATATTAATACATACCCATATAATTAAACACTTATTTTTGATCTGTTGTTAATGAACACATTTTCATAGAATTCTATTATTTATTCCTTTGAAATTGATTTTAGACTTTCGATAGTGACTTGTCTCTCCTCAAAAGAGTAATCATCTGAATTGATGTACCCCCACAACCTATCTGCTTCTTCACTCAAAGTTTAAGGTTTCTGTCTCAATTCAACAATTGCACTATGTCTTAAATGCTCGAATTGCTTCTTATTCATTGTTTTTAAGTATTCATCAAATTACATTAGGAATTCTTCTATCAATTCATTGACCTTCATTGGTAATTCTTTATTTCCTTAAACTAGGAACAGTGCTCCATCAATGCAACTGACTTATTTGAATTTCATAGCTACAACATACCCTAATTATAGATCAGTTCTTAAATGATTATAAGCTTGAGAATTAAGCAAAGGCTATAGTATCTTCATCAAAGCAAAATTCTCTTAGGTTCTTTAACCAATTTAATAATAATTTAATGTCACTCCATTCAAATCACCTTTGTCTGATTCCACAAACTTGGCAAACACCCAATTTTTACCATTCAAACTCAAAACAGAAATAGGCAATCTTGTCTATTATTCAAATTTGGCATCTTTGTCTTAAATGCAAGTCTACAATTCAGCAGAAAGATCTTAAGCATTCTTTTGATCGATGTTCCCAATCAAAAGTGAACTCTAAATGGAGTTTTAGAGTATATCTTTAATATCTGACAACATTTATTCTTCTGTAATATCTGGAATTTATTGTAAGACTAATTCAGGATTAAAAAAGTCTTTTCTTAAAATTGAGGGAAGATACAATTGAAATGATTGTTCATACAATTTCAATTAAAATATATCCTTAATAGATGTAATAAGCGATTGCTTAGCTCTAATGAAATCAGGAGAATCCTCCTCCTTTTTTTCTTCTAGTTCTATTAGGCTTTATGACTTTTCTCTGAATGGATTGATGCATCCACAAATACTGTTGAAAAATCCTCTAACTTTTTCACTAAATCCATAGGCTTTAATTTCTATTTACTTTCCAATATCTAATTCTACAGAGTACCCAGTTGCTAAGGGCTACCTGAGTTACTTATTTATTTATTCGTCTGAAATAAAGTTATAAATCCTGGCTGATGTAAATTACCTTATTGTTATGGGTTTAGTGTATTATATGGACAAGGCTCCATATACAGCAGGTAATTTAAATTAAGTAGAAACCTTCCACCATTGATTGTTTTCTTTATTCAGAAGAATTGGGTAGTGATTATTTTTTTAATAAACATTCTCCTCCTTCTTACACTCATCTTGAGAGAACTCTTGCAAATCTTGTCCAGCATGAAGCAGTACATTCAACTTTCCCTCCTTATCCAATGGTTTCAATTGATCAGAATGGACCATAATAGGTAATTTAGATTGATTTGATTCACATAAAGATACCAATTTTAGGTCATCTGGAATGAAGAGGTTCTCTTCAGGTTTAGTAAATAATTTTTAAAGTTTGGAATCTTTTTGAGTGATGATTTTAATAGAATCTTTTGTCAGCTTCTGAGTAGCATATTCTAATCTATAGATATCACTCTTTTTGTCCAATCTCTTGTCTTTTAAGAATTCTTTATTATTTCCTTTCAAAGTGTTATCTGTAAATTAGTATTCATCATCTCCAATTAGGATCAATAAGTTATCTGTTTTTTTCAACTCAGAAATGTATTTTAATATCAGATCTTTGTCGAATACATCCATAACGAAGCTTGAAGAGAGTACTTCAGCAGCCTCATATTTATTCAGATTCTTTGCAATACTCGAAATTTCCTAAGGTTGTTCCATATATTCGAAATTGATTTTGGAAATCTAACTTTGCTCTTTAAATATTTCTTCCAAATATTTTTCATCCTTTAACCATTCCTCTAATTATTGGATGTAATTATTGATAATTCTTGTAATCTCGAGGGAAATGTTTCCATCTTCCAATGGCTGTTCTGGCAATGTCAACTCTATGATGTAATTCACAAAATGATTTTATTCAATGAAAATGGATGATTCAAATTCGATCACCAGTTATTTCTCCTTTAAGTAATCTTTCAGATTTCCATTATTCAATAAATAGTCTATCAATTCCAAAGGTTTTTAGTGGACAAATTATTCTCTTCCACTTAATTACCAATTTAACAACACCAACTTCTTTTCTGTTTTGTATTTACCCAATAATCCAAACTAATATGGAAATCCTGAAATTGACTATGGTATCAAATTTTTGTTCTCTATCTTCGAGAACACCTTGACCATTTTTTCCATCTCATTTAATGTTAATCTGCTGGAAACAGCCAAACTCATTACGTTAGATGAATAATTGTCTTAATAGAACTTCTTTAAGGCTTACACCACACCTTCTTTAGCCAAAACATCATTGTTTCCAATACTGAATCTGCTTGCAGGGTGTTTGGGATCTGCTAAGAGAGCAAAGAGATTAACGACTTTCCAATCTTCAGTACTTACATCGATTTCATATTCTGAATTAACGGCATTTCTTTCCTTATTTACTGCATCCTCATTAAATAAGGGATCTATAAAGAAATGAGCAAATGCATCCAAAGCTTTTCCCAAATGATTTACAGTAATTTCAAAATAATAATTAGTATTCTATGCTTCAGTATATGCATTAGATGAACCTCCACCTTTTGCCATCAAGTCATCGAAGAACCCAGTTTAAGGATATTTCTGCGACCCAATGAATAACATGTGTTCACAAAAATGAGCCAAACCAGGATACTCATTAGGCTCATGCCAAGATCCTGCTTTAACATCCATAGCAGCCGATGCCATTTCTGATTCTGAGTCGTGTATCAATAAAACTTTCAAATTGTTCTCCAATTCTAAATATCGATATTCTCTATGATCAATAATAGGTTTAACCACATTCACCTTATCAATATGCTGTCCTTATAATGGTTCTAGCGTGCCTGTCTAAGATGCTGATATGAAATTCCTCTCTGGGATTTAATCTTTAATTGCATTCGCTGCAGAAACGTATTATAATGGTTTATCCAATTGCACTAAACCTGAAAGATCACATATGAAGAGGGTAAGAAGTGTGACCAAGACTACAAATAAGGTACTAATCATTGTATTACAAGCGGAGTTTAATTTGGCTCTCTCTATTGCTTCACGTCTTAGTTTTTACATAAATATTATTAAAATAAAATTTTTCTTTGTTTCTTACATCCTATCAGTTTGTTTACTTTTTGTAATTCATTATTGATAATTATATATAATTTACACAAATCAATGCATTATTTAATTTAAAATTGGATGCAACAAAATCATATTATAAATTGCTCATCTCTTGCACTTATTTTCAGTTAGCAAAACCATATCTAATAATATTTTAATCATGGAATCGGACTTTCTTCTTCTTGATAGTGATTGTTTCATTATCTGAAGCTTTTTTACTCAAGATAGGACTAGGAGTAAATGATTTTACTTTAGAAATGCTATCCCAACTCACTTGAGCATTGTGATCATCCACTGTATTGCTGATCTTCCTTTTAGATTGAGTATTCTCAGTTTTCGGAGGTAGATCAGAAAATTTTCTCCTTGAAATAATTGCAATTTCGTTTGTTTAATTAACATTTTTCTTCTAAAATGAGGAGGATTTATTTCTAATTGTGCTGTTTTAATTCATTGATTATTAGTTGATGTTTCTTTGCGGTGAAATCTATTGCCTACGTTCTTTTTTGGGACTCGATGAATGATGCCTTGGCATTATTTCTTTTTCCTTCTCTTTGCCTTTTTTGTCCTTTTGTTTTTTTTGCTAATTTTAATTATCAATAGGTTTCTTGCTCTTTGATTTTATAGTTGTCTAATTTTCTGCAATTTATGAGAATTATTTTTAAAACTGACTCTCTTCTGATGGCACTCTCACTTTAGAAGTGATGGCATTCTCAAAAGAAATACTTTGTCTCGATGGAGATGGCAGCAATGCATGAGGCGTTTCTGCTTGTGTTAATTGGCTTGATGGTATGAAGCAACTCATCTAAGCACTTTCCTGCTATTTAGTTTATGGAAATGAGTCTTGTCTTATTGTTAATGATACTTGGGTCATTTCCCTTTAATTTGAGCAACCATTCCCCATTTAATATATAACTTAAAAATATTTAATTGTTTTTCATTAAAGTGATGTCTAATTTGTTGTCAGAGTATTGTTAAACATAAACTACTTGTTGATCTTTAAAAATCATTATTAATGATAATCTATTTTTCAATATAAATTTAAATATCAATTACCTTACATATAGATTCCCTTCACCAACCTTTCATCCTAACACTTAAGAATTTATTTACTAAAATAGTAAGGCCTAGATTGTCCTTCATCCCATCTGGCCTGGGTATCTTAAGCATGGGGTCTGGGTCCAAAACTGAAGGTATGTACTAAGGTATGAAGGGTTTCAAATGTGGTTCTATATTAATTTTCTCTGGGGTATATCTGAAAAATAAATTTTACAAATACAATGAAATTATTTTAAATATATCTGTAAATTTTTCTTGGGGGTTATCGTAAGCCTAAGCTGTTTGTTGATTTTTTTCCTTTTATAATTCCCATTTTTACATTCTGTTTTTATGTATTCTATTTCTCCTATTTTTTTGCTTACTTTAATGCGTCTTTCTACATTGCTAAAATGTTATCATCCTTTTTACTCACGGGTTCTCTCTTTAATTTTATAGGTATCTTATTACCACATCATATAAACCGTAATTATCAAATTTGCCATCTGGTGTTTGTATGGATAAGCCATTTTCTATTTGATTTACTGCAGGTATGTAATTTGGTATGAACGGCTTTAGTTTTACATCAAGTTCAATATGTTTTGGTTTATATTATTGACTGTTTTTGTTCATATCATTGTTTATTACATATATTGCGTTATATTTTCATAGAAGACTTAAACCTTTTATATTTATTTGTCTTCCTATTTCTACTTGAATACTTATTCACTTTAATTGTATTCACTTTTTTTTAATAATGAACCAGATATACCATTGTTTTATTTAAATTTACTACTTAGAATCCAACTCAGATATTTCTGAAAAAGATTAAGTTGTTTGTTCGAAAATTTTTGAGTCTTCAGCTAACTCATCATCTATTCTACTATTTCAATATCAATTACATATAATTTTGTTCCCTTTTGCTGATTAATGGTTTTTTACATTATTGACTATTGGATTTCATTATAAAATTAATAATCAATGAAATAACTGTTATTTAAATGAAATAATATGAAAGCTTTGAATGAAATATACAGTATTACATTTATCAAGAAATATAAAATATAATATAAATAGAATTCGTTTCAATTTATTTTATTATATTATAATTTGATGTGAAAAGTAAATATTCAATTTCATTTATGCTAGAAACTTTTCTACTTTACAAAATCTTTATTATCTTAATTATCATCGTCTGATGTCAATTAATAAGTAGTTTTTCTTTAAAATGCCGGACTGTTAACCTTCGTTATTTTTACTATAAAATAATATTAAATTTCTTATACAATCTGCATGCATGTATTTATTGACATTATCATTAATTGAATTGTTCAAATAGGCTTATTAAAATTCTTTTTCTGAAGGTTGATTGTTCAAAATTTTAAGTTTATCGTCATTCTTTTTTTGTAGATGATCCAACCATGATGTTGGTGGTTAAGTTATTGTTTCTTTGGAGCTTTATTTGTTGTGATTCACACTTTTTTTGGATCTTTGGGTGGATTGGGAATCCTGATTAATGAATTATTGTTTTTTGGGAGTTGATGTTTTTGGTTGTTAATGTAAGGAAGTCATTCCTTTTTGAAATATTTCATTCTTTATGATAATCTAATTATTATTGGTGTTATTTATAATGTGATTTACAACTTAATTGTCTTGGATATTATCATGACTCTATGCACTATGATAGCTCCCTTATGATCTATACTACGTAGCCGCTCTTAGACTACTCAACTGACCTTGTAACAATTAAATTTGTTTTTCCTTTATTTCTAAATAAAATAACACACTAAAATACATAGCATTGCATTCATTTGTGAATTGTTATTCGAATCCATAATTCCTTTTATTCTAGTTTCTAAATTAGTTAAGATAATTTTTACTCAGCTCTTTTTCTTGTCTTTCCTTTAACTCCTACAATTATGCTTCCAAGTGTATGTTCTTGGCCGACAACTCTGAGATCTCTTTGAGTCTGCTATCCATCTACTCATACGCAGCCTTTTCGATTTCTGTAAGTTCCTAGATCTTCTCATTTTGACAGAGAATAATATCTAAATTCTTGATACAAATATACCATTAAGTTCTAAATTTTTTTTCCTTTCAACTTCCAAATTCTATTCGAGTTGTTGGCATCTTTAGTTCAGTTCTTCATAAGTTATTTGATTTTTTTAATTTTTCAACTCTGGAGGTTTCAGTTAATTAACATCGTCAATCTCAATCTCAGAATTATATTGTTTGCCATTTTTGATCTCGATGAAATCATTTTAAATTTCATCCTCATCTGAAACAGTGTAATTGGAAACTCCACTTTTAAATAATGATCCATATGGGTGGATAGAAGGTGCCTTTACATTACCAGATGAACTAATCATTTTGCTTGCTACACTCAATAGATATAAATTAATCACCTTTCTGGGATTTTATATTGCAACTACCAAAAATCGAATCCACCAGCTAAGATTGCGTTTCTTCTACATTTAATGGATTATGAAAATCATCAATATCGAGCTTGTTATCAATTTCGGTTAAGTAAGTATTTTCTCTGATGATTTTTTGGATCACTAAATAGTTTATAATAGATACAAATAATTGGATCTACTTTCATAGCCTTTTCTGACATTAAATCGCTGTGTTGTCAAAATATAAATAAAATTTAATGCACTAATTAAAATGATTATATATTATAGAAATCAATTTGATTACTTTTATTTTTCCTGATAAAATATATTCTCCCAATTATTCAATATCTAATCAAAGATTTCTATTTATCAAATCAACCATATTATATCTAGAGAATACTTATATCCATTCATTTCCTCATAATAATTATAATTTCATTCATAGATTTCTTCAATTATGACTTTTGAAAATATCATTATTATTCCATTAATTTAGATTTTCCTTCTATTTTTGGTATTAATTTATTCTTACCTATTGATTTTTGGAATTGAGGTTACTATAGATTAAGCGTTCGGTTCAGTTAAAGTATTATTTCTTTTTAAGCAGTATTAAGAACTGTATACTTAATGTAAAGTAGATTTTATTAATCTATTACGGTATATGGTTTTGATTTATGTTGTTTATATAGTCCATATTCTAGTGACTAGGTTAAAATGATAAATATGCTTATCTTTGTCATATTTAGGATGAAACTATATAATTGAAGTAGATTTCAATTAATAGACAATGTTTATAATTTTGCATAACAATATTAATAATCTAGATATATTAACTATTATTATTGAGAAGGGAATCTGAATTAATTGATAAATAAAACATAAAACTTCATAAATTCTTGTTGATTCCATTTTATTCCAACATTAACAAATAATCTTATTTCACTTTAATTCCTGCTTATCCAACTTCAGAATGGATTCCGTTATAGAGTACACAATTGTCAAATACTAAAAGCATGTCAATATGAAATTCTTTTAAACATCTGTATTGATTATTTTGTAATTTAGACTAAGATAATTATCATTAATACTTTAATGGTACCAAAATCCATTGGGTTCTTAACAATATCATAATAATCTAGGATTTAGTATCTATTAACATCAACTGGTTCTAGAAAATAAACACTTTGCTTTAATTTCCAAAGTTGATTGAGTATTTTCTTTGCTATTTTATCCCACATCTACTCTTCCTTGATGGATGAAATCATGGTCTCGTCTATAGTATCATCAGGTTTCATTATAAGTTTAGCAATTTCAGGGAAATCTTAAGAAAACTTCTCAAAATCCTCGTTAGTTACTTCTTTCGAGAGTCCTTTATCGTCAATATGCATTAATTTATATTAAAATTTAGGTAAGTCTTTATTTTTCTTTCTATTAATCTTTTGCTCTATTTTGGAAAGGCCATCATCTCGTTTTTAATTTGCCTCATCTTTCTATCTTTAAGCGCCGAAACTTAACAGATCGTAGACATCTCTGCGATTGAATTTTTTCGCATAAGCAACTGCTGTTTTCTTGGTTGCATCTTGATGACTTATTTTGCAACCAGCCTAGATCAAATCGAATATAAATTATTACATCTATCAAAAGTTAACATGCTTACAATTGACCTTCCTTGGCTGAATAAAACAAAGCTGTTTGATCTAAGATTTTGTCTCTGTGATTGACATTTGCTCCATTTTAAATTAATTTTTATAGGATTTCGACCTTATTCTCTCTGGCTGCATAGAAAATAGGAGTCTGACCATTCTAATCCTATTCATTAACACTCAACCCTTTAGAAATAAGGAAATCGAATAATTGACATCTTCCATCTCTACATATATAAAACATAATGGATTATTGCATAGCGTCTTTGTAATTGATATCAGATCCATGCTCATAGAGTGTTTTGAGAATTAAATATGCTTGCTATTCAGTAGGGGCTTATACTGCATCATAGGTTGGAATTTATCTATTTTAAGGTTCCATCTTGTTTGCTAGATCAATCTGATTTTGATATTTAGCTAATCAGTATATAGACTTGATTATTTACTCAAATACTATAGAACTTTATCGTCGTTCCCATACTTGACAGCTTATCGAAATTCATCTTCAATTTATCTTATTTAAGAAGTGCTCAGTCTTTCTTGCTTCGGCTCTTCCTTTTGAGTGAGCAACTCTTTGAATTAATGAACTCTTTCTTGCTTCGGCTCTTCCTTTTAAGTGAGCAACTCTTTGAATTAATGAACATCTCAAATATTGATTGCAAATACCAATATCGGAGGTAATCTGAGACACTATTTTCGTGATATCTTGAGGGTTATAATTTAGACTTTGCAGAATGCTTATCACCTACTCAGCATTAATTTTGCCATCATTAGCTGCTATATCGAAACGCATTAGAGCCTATTGCAGAATACCATCCATTTTGATATTAAAATATTTAGTATAAAATTTATCATAACTTTGTCATGCTCTGAATGTTCTCCTTTTGCTTAGTCAAATCATTTTTCAGATTCGAAAACTTCTTTGTAGCTTTCTGATAATACTCCACTCTATCCTAAACTGCTTGAATCATATATGTTGTTTCAGTGTGCATTTAATCAATTTTTTCGATCAATTGCTTCTGCCACAAATCTGCTAGTTAATCAATTAAATTGTTCATGCTTTTGGCATTTTCAAACATCACAGATTCCCTAGAATTAGATTCTCTCTAAAGATTCATAATATCAGCTAATTGAGGATTGCTCTGTAAAAATATTTGCAATTGATTTTTATCAGTGTCAATGATATCATTACTGTCCTCTGACTTTTGTAGTTACTCAATAATCTTCTTAATCTTATTAATCTTCCTCTAATAATCTTGCATAACTTCATAGATAGATCTATTAAGAATAGTTGCATCCTCAACAAATGGCTTGACTTCCTTAATCCTTTTGTCAACCTATTGCTTGACTTCAGACAGTAGTTATGGATAGTCCTACAACATTTAAAGATATGTTGTTCTATCCAAACTAAAGAGTTATGTGTTCTTACTACAAATAGCAGTTCCTATCCTCCTTACATCATAGATGGCCTCCAGTAATCCCAAAGTGTCACCTTCTCGATACACAGAAATCGTAGAACCATCAGCAGCTCTAGTAGTAATCTCTCCTATTGAAACAAAATACACTTCTTCTGCATAATCATCAGTTGAAAATAGGATATCACCTTAGGCCCAATTCAGAGGAGATATCTTAGGAATCACATCCATTATCAATTCAATGTCCTTATCTTATAAAAATTTTATTTTTTCAATCACATGAGCATAAATACACAATTAAACAGAGGATCTTAGACATGTAGGTAACTATTTGATCAGTGGCTTAGTTTGCAATATTATTTATTATCTAGAATTCTCCACTTATTGGGATTCGAGTTGTCTCTTTATCAATGTAAACACTTAATAAGTTGATAAATTATATAAATACAATAATCTGGAATCTTTATTTTATTCTGAATCACATTTAATCTCATAATCTTATTCTTCGCTGACTTCTCTGAATCTCCTACTACTCCTTGCAAATTCGAAATCATAAAGGAGAAAAAAGCACTCCCTACACCCATCCAAAATATGGCATACAGCTTCTCNGTGAGCAACTCTTTGAATTAATGAACATCTCAAATATTGATTGCAAATACCAATATCGGAGGTAATCTGAGACACTATTTTCGTGATATCTTGAGGGTTATAATTTAGACTTTGCAGAATGCTTATCACCTACTCAGCATTAATTTTGCCATCATTAGCTGCTATATCGAAACGCATTAGAGCCTATTGCAGAATACCATCCATTTTGATATTAAAATATTTAGTATAAAATTTATCATAACTTTGTCATGCTCTGAATGTTCTCCTTTTGCTTAGTCAAATCATTTTTCAGATTCGAAAACTTCTTTGTAGCTTTCTGATAATACTCCACTCTATCCTAAACTGCTTGAATCATATATGTTGTTTCAGTGTGCATTTAATCAATTTTTTCGATCAATTGCTTCTGCCACAAATCTGCTAGTTAATCAATTAAATTGTTCATGCTTTTGGCATTTTCAAACATCACAGATTCCCTAGAATTAGATTCTCTCTAAAGATTCATAATATCAGCTAATTGAGGATTGCTCTGTAAAAATATTTGCAATTGATTTTTATCAGTGTCAATGATATCATTACTGTCCTCTGACTTTTGTAGTTACTCAATAATCTTCTTAATCTTATTAATCTTCCTCTAATAATCTTGCATAACTTCATAGATAGATCTATTAAGAATAGTTGCATCCTCAACAAATGGCTTGACTTCCTTAATCCTTTTGTCAACCTATTGCTTGACTTCAGACAGTAGTTATGGATAGTCCTACAACATTTAAAGATATGTTGTTCTATCCAAACTAAAGAGTTATGTGTTCTTACTACAAATAGCAGTTCCTATCCTCCTTACATCATAGATGGCCTCCAGTAATCCCAAAGTGTCACCTTCTCGATACACAGAAATCGTAGAACCATCAGCAGCTCTAGTAGTAATCTCTCCTATTGAAACAAAATACACTTCTTCTGCATAATCATCAGTTGAAAATAGGATATCACCTTAGGCCCAATTCAGAGGAGATATCTTAGGAATCACATCCATTATCAATTCAATGTCCTTATCTTATAAAAATTTTATTTTTTCAATCACATGAGCATAAATACACAATTAAACAGAGGATCTTAGACATGTAGGTAACTATTTGATCAGTGGCTTAGTTTGCAATATTATTTATTATCTAGAATTCTCCACTTATTGGGATTCGAGTTGTCTCTTTATCAATGTAAACACTTAATAAGTTGATAAATTATATAAATACAATAATCTGGAATCTTTATTTTATTCTGAATCACATTTAATCTCATAATCTTATTCTTCGCTGACTTCTCTGAATCTCCTACTACTCCTTGCAAATTCGAAATCATAAAGGAGAAAAAAGCACTCCCTACACCCATCCAAAATATGGCATACAGCTTCTCCCAATCAGTCTATGGAGACACATCTCCAAATCCTACTGTTGTTAGGGTTTGCAATGCCCAATGGAATGATCGTATATATAAGGTTGCTTCATCAGCCTCTTCTAAACCCAAATTTGACACCCATGTAACCTAATCAGTTTCAATTTTCGTTATGAGATAATAAAAGCAACTACTCAAATGCAAAAATAACAATGACATTCCCATTATTTTGATCATTCTTTTTATGCTTGCATCCAATTTTATACAAGACTTTATTAATTTCGAAAAAAGAGAAGATCTATTTGTTTATTAGAAACGAACTATTCTGAATAACTTTACTACTTTCAAAAGTCTGTATAAACGAGGCAGTCTTGTCAATCTCAGTAATTGAGTATATGAACCTTTCTATCCTTAGGTTGTGCTTGTTTCGGTTTATTGGGCTGGCTGAAATATTTAATCAAATGGAACCCTTTGAATTATAGTTATTATATTACACTGAAGCTAGATCCAATAGAAACCAAGTCTTTAAGTAATTAATTACTATATATTTATTGCTTGTAACTAAAACATTATCAGCATCTTAGTAGGCAGTAAAGAAATTAATAATTATATCAGCTATGAAAACATAATTGAACACTTCATCTATTGTGTTCCATACTTCACTTGATGAATCCTAAAAGGCTAATCGAAAAGGCAAAATTGTGCATGTATAAAGCATCAGTAGTATTATGATAAAATCCCAAAACCCTTTACATTTTGAGTCAGGGTATATTACCCATTTATTAATTTAAGTGGCCTCTACAAAATCATTGTCATCTCTAACTCCGTAATAGTTCTAAAGAGTAATTCTTTTCATTGCATTTATACGAGCTATCACCTTCACTTTTTTACGAGCGATAGCCCATAATTTCTTGCCAGGCCGAGTCACTGGTTCTTCCATAGAGGAATTTATATTTTTAAATAATTATTATCCAAAGTTGATGGTCTATATAATAAATTTAGATATGTTATAAAATAAATGAATAAAGTATACGTAAGCCTTGGTGTTAATTTTTATTATTCCCAGGATGTTATATTCCTCCTAATAAAAATTAGGCTTAAATTTTGTAAATAATCTTGAATATAAAAAAATTTAAAAGATTTTGCGGTTTGATATCATTATTTTTTTCTTTCTTTTTTTTAATACTCTTATGAAAAAGTATAATTTAGTCTAATATCAAGTGCTATAAGTAGATATATTATTAGTAATTCTTAATAACTTAATTTCATAGTCATTTTATTTATAATTTTGATTGAAAGATCAATCTAAATGAGGATATATTATAAAAATATAAAATAAAAAATTAGCATATTTTAACTCAGATTTAGTTAAATATAATAAAAGGGTGCAAAAAAAATAAACTTTAAATTACTAGGATTAGTATTTTTAATTTATATTAAGATACAAATCCTTATATAATTTTAAAACGTATTTTTGAAATTACTGTTGATCAAACATGCTCATCCTAGTATGTTATTTTAGCTTCTATTATTGTGAATTTTGAAACTCCTGATAGTTATATATACTTACAAAGTTTGGAATTAATTCTTTTGACTCTAAATTGTCTTTACCTAAAGTTTTTCTACATTTTAACTAACAATTTTTACATCCTTTCATAGCTAAATAAGTTTGATAAGCGATTTTCTTAATTTAACAAAGTAATCCCATTTTAGTCAACAATTTTCATAAGATAAAGTTTGAAATATTATTTATCTTTTTATATTTAAAAGTATAAATTTATTTAATCAATTCTAAATGAGCTTTTAACCAAGATTTAATCTAACTTATAAAATTTATGATATTACAATTATTAATTTAATTTTCATAATAATTGACATCACCTTTAAAAGTTATCAATTCATAAACATGATTTAATCTCAATATTAAATATTCAGTGCTAAATGGTATAATTATGAAAATGTATTATTAAAATAATTAGAAACTCTTACTCTGCAAAACAGATAAAGAAAAAGTAGGAATTAATAGATAAAAATAATAATATGTAATCGATGAAGAATTAGTTCCTTTTTATATATCCATTATATATAATCAAAAACTGAATTACGTCTAAGTTTATTTTAATATGCATATGTGAAATAATTTTATCAATTGATAATGGCAGCTGGTTTTCTTGTTTGTCTATCGTTATAAGTTAAGGATAGTTTCTCTGCTTTTTCTTGCTCTTATTTTTAGACGTCTGCTGATCTAGCTTCCAAACTTGCTGACTATTCATTAGAAAAGTGAAATTACTTGAGTCACATCCAATGGATATAATGGAAATTCTTAATCCCCTTTGAATAGAGCTCTCAATTCAAAATAGTATTTTGCATACAAATCACCTTTTACAGTGACATTATACTAAAGCAATTCTAAGAACTTAGCTTCTAATTTATTGATTTCCTATTGCTCATATTGTAAACTTACTTATGTAGTGAAGAAGGGGTAGATGAATGCAAAATCAGCATTGGATAAATATTTATCATCCCACACTTTTTGGGCTACCAACAATGAACTTAAAAGTAAAGGCCTCCAATTTGTTGGGTTTAAGGTCAATCCTGTAAATGCGATCAGTCGATTTATGTAAACTAAACAGATGATACAGCATTCTGGACTGAATCTACAGAATACTAAATTATGATTACTATGCGCAATCATAGAGAGCTTTCATGAATTCATAGATATTGTCAACACTTGGAGGTTCTCTTAATAATAACTAAAATGTTTAAAATAATGGATAACCTTTCTTTGCTCGTCGAATTCTTCAGGCTTCTCCTCGATATACTTTTCTTCACTAAAGAAATACAATTCTGAAGTCTTTGGAATCTATTTTCCTTGCTCCTAGTCCTCCTACATTTAAGAATGAAGGATAGTGGAAACAGCCTGTATGATTGATTTAACATTAGGATTGGAAATGGTTGATTTAATATACCTATCTGTAAATACAATAATTTTACATAGAGGATGTGGTATTAGAGTATCTGTCTTTTTGTTATTTGCTATTAATCATTTAATTAAATATATTATTTAATGATCTTTTAATAAATATGAATTCTAATTAAATATTATTTCAGCAAATAAAAATGGAAAGAAATGAACAATGTTTATATTATAAAATTGGCAAAATATGTGATTATATTCATTTAATAAAATTGTATTATTTAACAATTATTTATGATCAAATCTTTATTATTAATAAAATTAGATAGATGTAGTCAGACGTTGTCTTCAGAACAGCCAAAGGTTGGGATTCTTTCAGTGATAAGTATGCTAGAAGAATTTAAAAAAATACTTCCGTGTTTTTTATGACCCTATTGAATATGTTACATTATGAGGAGGCGAACAAGTATCTAAGACCAATACAATATTAGTATTTTGGATGCTGGCTGTGGAGCTGGATATTTACATTAACATATGTTGAATTAAAAGAAACCTGAGGCTCATCTATATGGATTTGATCTAAGTTCCGAAATGGTAAGGAGAGCTGGAGCAAGGATGAAAAGATCCTTAAACAAAGACAAAATTGGATCTTTAGATATATTAACTCAAGAGGAAGTGGATTCCGTCAAATTCGGTATATATAGGCTTATTAATTTAGATGATGAAATCTTCAAAAAGATAAATTATCATTTATCTGTCGGAAGTGTAGAAGACTTAAGCCAATACAACAATGAAATATTCGACATTTACGTGTGCAATCTAGTTTATCAAATAATTGGAGATCAACCTAAAGCAATGAGTGAAGCATTCAGAGTATTGAAACCAGGAGGAAAAGTTGGAATTACAGTTTGGGGAAGAAAAGAGAATTGTTCTGCCCTATGGTTTTTGAAGGAGTTGGCATTTGAAACTGGATTAGCACCAGCAGGAATGCAAGGAGGAAGATTTGTGTCAAATCCTGAAGAATTAATCACATTAGCTACTAATGCAGGATTCATTAATCCAGGTATTTAATTCATTATATATACATAGTTTGTTGGTTGTAAATGGCCCCATTTGATGTTGTGAGTATGAAGAATGTGGAGGAGTTCTTCAATCCAGAAATAGAAGGAATCTTGGCTAATTCTACATAAGAACAAAGAGATACTTATTACAAAGCCCTTGAAAAAATGATAAACGATTATAAGAGAGAGAACAAACCATTTCCATTTGAGTGTTATTTGTTAGTCGCTGAAAAACCAATATGATCTAATATAGACTTATAACAATAATCGTTTATTAATCTTATAAAATTATCTTGGACCTTTTGGAAATTTTCTCTTAATATTTCTGACAAAAATATATACCTTCTACAAGTCAACCAATTCAAACTTATTTTTAATTAAGATTAACTAAATAAACACCTACACAGTTCCTATTTTCATTAGTATTTGAATTCAAAGCTTTTAATGTTAATAAATATCCAAATAAATCTTCTAAATTCCTAAACCTATTTCCCAAATAAATTAAGTAAAATCAACCCAGAAAAATAGTTTGAGTTTTTAAAGTAATTTATAACTCTCAAGGTTGATTGTCTATCATTATGAAAAATTTTTGAATTTCTTTTATTTTATTATTTATTAAGTATCTGGTTAATCTGCTTAATTTCAAAAAGGTACTTTACTTCTGACTTTTTATTAACTTAAAACTTTCATAATCATTACAATAACTTTAAGTCTTCTTTAAGAAATTTACCATATTTATTGATCTTAATAAAAATTATAAAAGACCTCATTATTTAATTTTATATGTACAAAACAATTTTCACTTTAGATTACAATATCCATAATTATAATAATACAAAATTCACAAAATAATCAGAATTCTCAACCCTCATCATCATCATGTTAACGATAATCTTCTGCCTCGGCTTCTGCTCCAGTTTCATCTTCATCACCACCTTCCAAATCATCTGGATTGATTCCAAATAAATGTAAATTTTACTATGTAATATTAATATTTACACTGAATAATTCTCTGAATTGATTATTCTCAGATACTAATTTTTCATTTTCATCAGCCAGAACTTGTTTCTCATCTAACATATGTTAATATAACTATTTAAAGTTTTCTATTATTTCTTCTAGTTTTAATATTTCTTGATCCTTCTAATCCAATTAAATTTATAAATTCTCATCAGTTTCTTAATTATCATTTTAATTTGCTCCAGAATTCTTCTCTTGCAGTTAGTTTTATAATTCTACTATCAATTAATCTTTCTAATTGTTTTCATTCTCCATTTCTTCCATTTTAGCTTATATCTCCTCAAAATTATAATTTTAGAATTCTTGAGCAATCTCTAATATTTAATCCTATTTCTCTTATGCAACTTCTTCCAATTATTTTACTTACTAATCATATAATTTCCTTTATGAATCTAATTTCTTATTTGTCTATTAATCAGCGGTTCTCAATTATTCTTTTAATTTTTTAACCTAGTTGATATATTTTGGGAATATACATCTTCAGACAATTATTCAGTTTTCTTTTTATCCTCATTGTATTATTTCTTTAGATCATTAATTTTCCTCTCCAAATCTTTTTGATTTTATGATCTTATTTATTAATAATTTATAATACATTATTTTTTCAACTTCTTTATTAATATTCTAAAGCTAATCCTAGGTCTACTACAATTAAATCTACAACTTTTGATTATTTTCTTATTCTCTTCTAATTTAGGCTGCCAATTCTTTAGATTGATCCTATAAATGTTAAATCATTAATTACAGAATGCAATTCCTAATCCACTTATTTTCCATTGTGATTATTCTTGATTTTAGTTAACTGTTGGGGTGTTTCAGACTTATTCTATTAAACTTATGCTACTTTTGGCACCTCTTTGTTTGAAGTAGAATTGGGTTTACTTTATTGGATATTTTTGGTTTCCAATTCAAGCTTTCCCATTTTCTGAGAAGTTACAAATTATTAGATCTGTGCAGAGGCTTATGGTTATGGTTATTGATATTGAATTTATTATTATTGTGGTTTCTACTTTAATTCAGGTTTACTCTAGCAATTCAAATTAATATAAGTTACTTATATTTATTAATTTCGAATACCTGCAGCAGATTAACTCTTTATATTCATTTCTATTTGATGTTATATTAAGGGATACCTTGATATGACATAATTTCTGTTTTATGTTGGGAATCAATTGGACCCTTTTTAATATGGACTTGTGTATTGCAAGCATAACAGATACGGTATATCTGGCCAGGTTTACATTCTTAGCATTTGATGGTAGCTGGTTTTTACTTACAAGCCATGCATTAGACAAAGAGAGAACTCATAATTTGAAATGAAATTATTATTAAATATTAGTACAAATTGATTTGTGAGAATATTATCAAATACAATATGCCAAAACAGCAGAGCAGTACAAATATATCATTTTTTTATTATGGTTGAATAATTTTAGTTGGATGAGTTGCAAATTGTGAAAGAACAATCAGATTTAGGAGATGCACTCCTTAGTATTTTTCTTGACAACGGACTTATTCTAACTTAATTAATTTTCTTATCCTCCTCCTCCCTTAATTTCTTCTATAATTGTTTTTATTATGATTCATCTTGATATAATTTCTGCCTTTCTAATAAACTGGCATTATTATATTTCTTCTACACAATATACCTAGAACCATCATGAATTTCAGGAAAATAACTAAACTGTTCTTACTCACTTAATTCCTACTCCATTTACATCTTTTATTTGAATATTTTCTCCTCAGTTTGTTTCAGCCTAAAATAATAAGCTCAATCTTACCATTATTTTTATGAATTATACCATTGATCAAATCCCTTTTTGGGTTTGTCAACAGGTACCTTATTTTCTAACTTCTTTTCCTTCAGTTTATTGTTTTTCACATTTTCTTCTGTTTTCATTATCTGGTTAGTTCCAACCTTTTTTTCTTTTTACGTTGATTTATGAATGAAAGAAGACAAATTATATTATTTTGATTTGCTCTCAAATTCTTTCCGTAACCATGAGTTATAAGAGGAAGGTGATAATATGGCAACATTGTGTTTTTGTTGTTCTGGAGTCCTTGCTGATTATTGTTCACAAGTAGAAACATTAGAAGGGGATTTGTTATTATTTAGGTTGCTTCGATTCTTATTGTAATTTTGTTTGGTAGTTGTCCAATTCGGCAATTTAGTTTATGGGGATTTAGGCAAGTAACTTTGCTTATGCAAATAGTTCCCTTTTAAATTGGTCTTGCTAGTTTTAGTTGTGAGACAATTAATTGATGATGGCTATGAACGGTCACTAGCCAAGTCTTGACATTTGTTCAATAATAGAAGGTTGAGTGCATTTTAATTCTTTTCGTTTATGGTCTGATCCATTGGATATGGTATTGGGGAGATTAGGTTACATTCGTAATCTTTATTTTGTATATGTTGTAGCAATTGTTCTTTAAAGTGCAATTGCTGTTCTTTTAATTGTTAAACTAAAATCTTTGAACTTTATACTTTGTTGATTTCTTTATTTAAAGATCTCGAGATCAGAATCGCAATCTTCATTAATGATCACTGTTGACATCGAATAAAATTTATTTATAATAAATATAAAAATATACATAGAATTATTTCAATTTAAGAATGAATCTTGCAAAAGACTATTGATTTGTTTTTGCAAGAGTAGCTTATATTGACTGAGTCTCTTTTTGCCATTAGGAGTCGCAGATCTTTGTTGGGAAATTTGGGAGTCTTGAAGGTTTTCTTTGACTCTACTAAGTGATCTTATCCTGATTGCAATACTTTCAGTTGATAGCATAGATTTTTAAGTTTTACTGTTGGCTCAACTTAATAAAATCATACATTAATGTTTAGTGTAAAAGGCTGGCATTTTGGCCACAGTATTGGAATAGATGTCAGTAGATATTTTGAGTTGTCTGTCCTTTTTGGCTGTGGTCATGATTCTTTGAATTTTGGTTTGAGTAAGTTGGGGAGCTTGATCATTGGCTGTAGAGAGTGGACTATAATTTATTTTTTACTTTGGGTAATTGTAGATTTTCATAATATCGCAGTTCCTGAGAGGCAGAGAATGAACTACATAGCCTTCTTAGATGAGGGATTTAGGGTTGGGATGAATTTGATGAATAAATTAAGATCTCCTGACTTGAACATTCTTGAGAATGTCAATATTAAATAAATTTCGTATTCTTTGTTCTGCAAAATCAACATTGGTATCCTTTCCGATTCGGTGATGCAATTATTAAATCATATTATATTTATTTTTTGATAAACAGGTTTAATATATTATATGTTGATTTATGAATATAACAATACACTCATTAAATCATGGTTATTTGCTTAAATTATACTAATAATTCGTAAATACCTGGAGCTTTGCGACGACATCGATGCTTTGGATCTGCTCTCGCTGGAGGAAGGGGACCTCCTGTTTGGTTTCTTCTGTTGTTTCTGCTATTATCTATATCTTCTCCTGGACTTAGAGGATTCAGAAGACTTGGACGAGGAAGATGAAGATCTCCTTCGCTTCCTATCTTTGTCTCGACGACTACAACATATCTATTTTGGATGTACTTTCTCTTCTCTGAAGGCGTTCTTGATTTTGGACAATCTTTGCGTATGTGACCCTTTCTATAGCAACGATAACAAGTGTCTCGCAAGTCCCCTGGTGAAATGGGATATGTTCATACCTTCTTTGCATTCGTTTGCCCAATGTCCTTTGCGGCCGCAATTGAAACATACGTCTCTGGATGTGGGTCCTCTTGCACCTTACGGTCGATCATCTTTTCAATTTCATCCATCTCTTTTTTCTACCTCTTGGTTTGACTGTGATACGATCACTGCCTTCATTCAATCGTTTGTTGTCCATTTTTGAAATGGCTGCTCTGGCATCATCTCCATTTTCATATTCAATAAAAGCGTGAGTGTTTCGTAAATCAATGTCCTTGATTTTGCCGAACTTCTCAAACTCTTATTGAAGGTGCTCTCTTCGGATCCTGGAACTCAGACGCCCAACATAAACTTATCGACTCATATTTAATTTATTATTTAATATATGTCGATGTTTTAAATTAATATTCGTAATCTCATTTTTGTGGAAATCCGCTAGGTCTAGATGAAGGTTTGGAAGTTGATTTGGCAGCATCAGTATATCGACGAACTCTTTTAAATTGTTGTTATTATTATTATTAAGGAGTAAGTTCACCAAATGATTGATTGGCTAATCTAAATTTAAAAATATATTTAAAAATCTAAATACCTCACAGAAGTAGATGCATTTGGAGTCTTTTTGGATTGTTATTAGACCATTTTGGGTATGGGTTTTTTGAGATATTTATTTGCGTATTCATTAGTTTAGATGAGATCATTCTACTTCTCTTATTTCTGTTGTTAAGTGAATTAAGTAAAGACAGTTTCTTCTTATTGAATGAGCAAGTTCTACTCTTCCTAAAAGTTTTGATTTTGCTATTATCTTTACTGAATTTAGAGGAAGACCTCTTTGGCCAAAGATTGCTAGGTTATACCCTTCACATTTTTAATGAGGTTGTATTCAATAGGTTCCAAATATTAGTAGATTTAAGGCAAAGATTTAATTAATTGTATTTGTACACTTGCAGCTTTGTCAGAACTATAAGAGACGACTTGGTTGAGCTAGATGGAGAATGAAGACAATAAGTACATTGAGTTCTTGGAACCGTTTTCTACTGATCAATGGTACCAGATTGGACACCCAAAAGATGTAACGGACTCTCTTGTTGTTGTTGCCTCTGAAGAACATCAGATTCATGGTGTCTTTGATCTTCATTTGGATTTCGTAGTCTTGACAGACACTGTAGAATTTAGCCAAACATTTCATGGATAAGAGGTCTGAATCGATGGTTTATTAATCCTTGTAGATGACGGGCAAGATGAATTGCTCAAAATGCTTTTTGTTTATGAGATGCAGGAATTTGAGAAGGTGCTCTAAAAATAGTTAATTATATTAATAATTGCTTAGGCATTTTTTGTAGACTTTTTGCAATTATTAATTGATGTCTTTGAACTAGGTTTTCTAGAGGAATACTAAATTTATATAATTACTAGCTTCTCCTGATTCTCCTCGTTGCCTTACAACAACCTATACATTTCAGGTAGATTGATGGCTAATATGCAATCAAGATCTTCACTCTAGATCACACACTCAAACAAATGCCACATCTTTTGTAACACATAACTGTACTTTAAGATTTATGTACTTCAATTACATCAAACTATTTCGAAATCTCATGCAATATCTTGCAAGCTAGCAATTTGTTCTATTGACTCTTATCCTACATTAAAATATCTGCATAGGGCATTAAAATCTAACTAGCATGAGGGCCTTCATGCAGATGTAAGATGATTCCAGGTAAATTATATAAATACCATTTCCGAATCTCATCATTCTGATGCTGTCCGAATTTCTGATACAACAGGGTGAATTTGGTCTTGAATTCGTCATTAATCAAATCCTGGATCTGCACGAAGGTCTCTCCACTATATTGCAAAGCCACACTCAGCAATTCTACGTTGTTGGTGGACAAACTATCAATGAAAATGGTGGTTCCTTTGATCTGCTCTAATCTAATGTGACAATTACATTGTAACTGTTTCTGGGCAACAAATGCTGAAACCTCAAGAAAGTCTTGATCATGCTTTTTTTCACATTAATTTGGGTGTCATACAACAACTCATTGATCTTGTCAATGAAGTATTGTTCTACCAATTCTCCTGACAAGTTGCATATCAAACAAGTAAGTAATTCATCTGCAACTAGTTCCCTGATTTCGTGATCTGGATCCGAACACAATAAACGAGCTCGATCCAATATTGGTCCTTTCATTTCATCCTTCAACACAGGAGAAATGCATACAATCATCTTAGCCCCAACCCATCTGCCGATTTCGGGCTATTTCGGTTCGCTAAGTTGGATAATCAATTTCTCTAAATAAGTCTAAAATTCTTTATAATCAATCAGTAACACCAAACTTTGAAATACAGGCATCCAAGCCTATGCTAATTTCCATTAATATAGTTAAATGAAATGGAGTGACAATTAGATGATTTCTTTTGGCTTCACTTTGCAACCTAACAAAGATCTTGCTGCCAATATCTGTATTTCCTCACTTTACTCCATTATGTCACCTCGTATATATTGATACAATTGATCAAAACCAAGTGATAGCAATCTGTGTAGATTGTTATAGATCTAACATACAAAAAATGGATGGGAAATAAATTACAGCTACTTTTTAACGTTGCTATCCCTTCATCAAAATAATTTATGCTCGTTTGATCTCTGGTAAGTCTTCTTCCAGTGTTAACTTCTTTATTTCTTCATCTTTCTATACAAAATAATAACAACTCAAATTTACATTCAAAGTTATTCTACTTTCATTCACTTCAAAGTTATCAAAACTATAATCCATCATCATAACTTTAGTTGTATAAATATTTAAAATAACAAATATAATTTAATAAATGAATTAAGACTAAGATGAGAAACTTGTATTTAAATTCCATATATTTAGTTCATTGACACCGTTTAAACCTAATAACTTGAAATTGAGACACTGAAAAAGTAGATTCGACTCCAAGAATTCCAATCCAAATAACAACATCTAGAAGTAAACTCTTAAGACTATCAAAGTTAATCAATTCCCTCGATCAATTGAAGAAGCGGAATGAGGAATTGGATCTAGAGTTGAACAAACAGATTGAATCCACTCACGAAACAGAATTACAGCATTTTGCTCTATAGATGCAAGAATAATTGGCGAAGGCTGAAGAATAAATTCTCATCTATCAAGAGAATGAGGTACACCTATGATCAACTACTTTGTAGCTCAAATTGATCAAGGAAATCCAGTAACTCCAAGGCAAGTTGGAATCCGATAAGATTAACGATTTAAAACAACAACTGATTAAAATGGAAGAAACTGCTATTGCTCTGATTGTAGAAAAAGAGTTTATCATATCCGAATAAGCCAAAGAAATTGAGTTGTTGAAATAAAATGAAAAATTAATTAATTCCTAGACTGAGAACAACACTCAAATTCAAATTTTGGATATTCAAGAGTTGGAAAACAAAATCCAAGATTATCAATATAAAATTGAACATCAATAATCACTTCATGAGGAACAACTCTCAAATCTAGAGAGAATTATCACCAATCGTATATTTGAATCATTGGAACTTGAAATGAATTAAAAGAAACTGGTTGAACAGGATCTGTTGCATCAAATACATATTCTGGAAGAAAAGAACAAGTATTATGAGAAACTATTGAATGACTAAGAAAAAAAACTGAACATCTTGAGAGAAGAAAAAAGCCAAGAACAAATACTCTATGACAAAAAGTTCTAAGAGACTAGTGAACGATTGAGATATGCTCTATAGCAAATTATCAAAAGTGATAAGAAATGCGAAGATGCCTATAAGCAATTCTCTCAATTACAAAGGGAAAAACAGAATATGACAAAACAGAAAGAAGAACTTTTACGAAAATAAGTGTATCTGGAAAATCAAAACAGGAAGAATACATTGGCAATTTAGGAATATAAGGAATTGACTGAAACTCTTTTATAACAAGTTAATGAATAAGATTAAGTTATCTAAGAACAAAATGAACAGCTCTAAAAATTAGCTCTCCATTATGAACAACAACTCAAAATTGCCATTCAATCCCATCCACAGAAGTTTGAATTCAACGAACAAGAAATGCCATCCAATCAAAATGCATTATTAAGTGATCTCCTCAAGGATAGTCAAATTAGTTAAAATCATCAAAATACTAATATTGATTCACCAACTCATTCTGTAACTCAAACATCTTACCTATCTGATTCCTATTGTTCTTTCTAAACCAAAAATAGTTCTAGAAGAAGAGTTGGAAATGATTGCAAATATGAAAATCTTAAAGATGCATTACTTGATGCCAAACACACAATTAAGTAAAGATTATATATTATTATTCAGAATCTAAAATTTAGAGATTTCGAATTATGAGCAAACCATTGAGATTTTGTAGAAGGAATTGAAAACTCAATTATTAGAAATCCATAATCTCAGAAAAATTAAATTAGATTTCAAATAAGACAAAGAGCACAAATTAGAAATAGAGAAATTAAAATAGTGTTTGAATACGATGGAAGCACATTATCTAACTACTAAATTGTGTTTGGCTGAGGAAATCAACTTTTTAAAAGATGAGCTAAAGCGAGCAGAATCAGAAGCTTCAAAATCTAAATTGTAATTAACCTAATTAAATGCTCAATTCTGCATCATTCAATAAAAATATTAGAAATTAGATAGATAACAATAACAATATCAGAGTCTAACAAGCAGACAAACATAAAATATAGATGAGAAAAGTCCTGTTAAGGGAAGGAAGAGTATCTTTTCCATCTTTGGTTGAGTCGAAACAATTATTAACAATTGATTATTTTTAATATGTAACTTAAAATATCTGAAAACTTCATTGAGCTTGATTTAAATCAAACCTTTTTTGGAGTTGAACCTCTGCCTGCTTTAATTTTTGGAGTTAAGATGTTTTAAGAGAAAATAATATATATATATCTGTTAAGTATTATATCAAAATTAATCTTCAAGATTTTGCTAATTAGTAGATATCAAAATAAAATTCACAACTCTATCGTTTTCCTGCTACAATAATGTATTGCGTTGAATAATTAGACACTTGAAATTTCAACCAATATCTATATAGCATGACAGCATAGAATTAAAGGGATGGTTTATCCAACAGCAAATATCAGCTCAGGCTCCATTTTTTCATGAGAATGTAGGAATTGGACTTACTTGTAGAATATTATATAGCTTGCGAATAGGATTATTTTGAGAAATACTATTATAATTTGAAATGCAATATAGTTGCTGTAGTATTATATCGAGGGTATGATGAAAGTGCAGGCAGTCCACATCAAATTTGGATTCAGAGATTCTATAGCAATTAGTTTGACATATTTTTACAAGTTTAAAAGAAATTGATAAAAATAATTTATTTATCCATGACAATAATTTTTTTGGGGCGGTTGCAATTTAAGATTCATAAAAAGAGAAGATAAAAGCAGTCATCTTAGAAAACACATTCACTTAAATTAATGATGTGATCAATGATTTAGTTTACCAATCTACCCGTTTAAAATTTGCTATTGTCAGGAATTGATGGAGAAGTTGTGATATTACATTCATTTCAACATTATAATTAATAACATAAAATTTGCATCATCCTATTTATTTGATGTAATAAATAAATATATATATATAAAGTTGGTTAGGATGAATTAGCGTCATACAAACACTAATAAAATTATCTGAAAAGTGTTAGATTAAGCGTGAGTATTATATAGCTGAAGGGAATCACAATGGAAAAAAATTGGATGAAATATGAGGGGAGCGTATTTCTAAAATATTTAATCTTTCTTTTAAAAGGTACCTAATTGAAATTGTATTTATAATTATAATAAATTATCAATATTATCTAAGTATTTATTATCCCAAAAGATTATTATCTTCTTAATTTAATTAATACTTATATTCAATTAATAAATATTATTGTTCAATATTAAATTAATTTAATGTATCAAGTTTTAATTGTTTGATTATAAACTTCAATTTAAATAATTAAAGATATATCTGCATGAGTAAAGGCTTTGGAAAAGAATTAAAAGAAGATTTTGTAATTGAATCTGGATACACTTGTGTTAATCATAGTAGCTTTGGGTACATTCCAAAATCTGTCTTAAAACAAAGAATTGAGAATTAGAAGAGATTTCTAGAAAATCCGGATAGCTTTATTCGATTTTTAGTTCCAAAGGAGTCCCCAATAGCAAGAAGAACTGCAGCAGACTTTTTGAATGCAAACTTTAATTAATGTTTTTTCACTAGTAATTCAGCTGAGTCCATGAACAGCATAATGAAAGGTAATTCATCTTGAATAGTATTGAGGTCTGGGGTTTTCTGATAAGGATACAATATTGTATTTGAATATTGCCTACCCAATGGTGTAGAATGTGATAAAATACATGAATACTCATGACAAAGTGAATACGTGTAGGATAGAACTTAAAGTGGAGGATTTGGATAAGGAAATAATCCTATCGTTGATAGAGGGTAAGAATACGTATATTTGAATAGAAAATATGAAGACAAAGAAGATAACGGTAGCCATTTTGGATAATATTTCGTCGCTGCCCTCAATAAAATTGCCAACTAAGGAGTTTGTAGAATTATGCAAGAAATATGACGTAATAAGCATAATAGATGGGGCTCATGGTGCAGGAATCAGTGAAATCAACCTCAAGGACTTAGACCCTGATTTTTTTTTTACGAATTTAAACAAATGGGCATTCTGTCCATGCAGTGTTAATTTATTATATATGAAGGAGAAATATTTGAATTAAATACATAACAATACGATTTCAGTATTTTACGGAGCTGGAATTGAGAAGGAATTTGAATATTACGGAACTAGGGATGCAAGTGTAATACTATCAGTGGTGGACGGAATAAATTATATTAACTAATTTGGTCTTCAAAACATTATTTAATATTGTGAAAATTTAGCTTGGGAAGGCAGTGAATTGGTTGCAAAGATTTGGGAAACTGAATTGATGGTTAAAGACAAAACCATGCATTCTGCTATGGTAAATGTATTGGTGCCACACAAGGATCACTCTTACGTATTGGAATGCTAGAGAACAGTTAGAATATCTTTATTATTTTGATAGTGCTTTGAAATACACAATGTATTAGTAGTTGTCTTTGAGTTCGATGGAAGATCTTGGGCTAGATTTAGTGCAAGCATTTATAATGGTTTGGAGGACTACGAGTATGCTGCACAGTAATTCTTAAATGTGTTAAGGAAAGAGAGATGATAAATAATGTTCTAATTTATAATTTATAATTTATCTAATTGATTCATTTGAATCCAGATCTTAATCCTGATCCTAATTAGCTTGATCTAAGATTTCCTAATTCAGTTTATTAAACAAGAGGTACTTCATCTACTTGGTTAGCGAACACGATGGCTTCACCCAAACCTAAAATCTATTCGTTTATATTTACATAAAGCTTTATCGATACCAACATTCTCAGTCTCAGCATCAATTCTCAATATACCGAAGCCTTTGAAAGCTAGAAGTATGATTAATGTGAAGATGGCCACCCAAGCGAAGATGATCAATAATCCCAAGAATTGCTTGCCTAATAACTTAGCTCCAAATCCATAGAATGCTCCTGCCTTTGTGTCAAACAATGCTGATAACACAATTCCAACAAATCCTGAACCCTATCACAATAGAACATTGATCATTACAAGATAAACTGATACAACCTCAGCTGGGTCATCGATATGAGCAGCAGGCATAACCTTGGCCAAAAAGCTGTAGATCAAAGCAGCAATAGCTCCATAAAGGAATGCTGTCCATGGTTTCATATCATCAGCAGCTGCACTAACTGCAACTAGTCCACAAAGAACTCCTCTGGATAAAGCTGCTAAATTTGAGGTTCCGTATTAGAAGTGTCTAATAACATAACTGAAGAATCCTCCTGTGGCTCCAGCAATCAAGGTGTTAACAGCCACTAAACCTTAAACATATTGGGTTTTAGCTCCTTAACTAACAACTCCACCATTGTAGAATAGCCATCCAGCCAAGACCAACAATGATCCGAATCCAATGTACAATGGAGAATGTCTGTTAAAATCAAGGGTGGCTCCATTATCAAATCTGGCCTTTCTTGGTTTCAATAACACTGTCAAAATCAATCCTGCAACACCTGCAGCAAAGAAAACAACACCTGCACCTGAGAAATCTTTGTATCCAAGGGTGCTCAACCTAGAAATTATTTTCATGCTAATTACCATCCAGCTGCCAATGTCCAATGTGTTAATCCTGCATAAATAAATCCAGAATATAAAACAGAGAAGATGGACCAACCCAAAAATGTCATTCTTTCAGCTGCTGCTCCTGCCAATATTGCTGTTCCTACTGCTGCACCTGATGCTCGGAAAACTAATTTCAAAATATTTGTTAATTTTACCGAAATTTGTATAATCATTTCCATAAGCTGTTGCTTCCCATTTTGCTCCTGCCAATTTTGTTCCTCCCAAGAATTTAGTTTAGAAATCATCTCCGAAAGAAAAGCCATAGCCAAACTAAATGTAATTACTTTATCAATTACCAACCACCATATTAACACGGTTAAAAATAATCCCAAGAAGACCTTGATTACTACTGATTGTGAATTCTTATATCTGACTGATCCTGCACCAATAAATGCAAACCCAACTTATGTCAATATTACTATAAATCCAGAAACCAAAACCCAATCATAATCTGGACTCTATGGACTTGGTATACTTGCCAAAGCAGGAACACCAGCTATTTTATTATTATTCTAGGTACCTGCATCTGAATTATGCCTTAAAAGAGAACTCATATCTTCCGTTATTTAAAATAATATTTCAAATAAATTTATTTACTTTCTATTTAAATTGCCTCTAGTATATATATCATACATTCAAAATATATTATATCAAATCAATTTAATAATGTAGATGAGATCCTCAGAAATTATCAATAAATCTGTAATCCTTTTCAATTATATTCGCTATCAATGATAGCATTTCGAATTGCAAATTGTTTCATATAATATTTAATTTCTATACTAATAAATGTGTACTTTCAACATCTAACATTAAGTAAGGGCTTATAATCATGATACATAAATAAAAGAACTTGTACAGGAAGTTATAAAAATATTTGAGTTTGTTGTGATATTAAATTAAATCATACCGAATAGTTGAATATAGAAAATATTAAAAACCTATTTAATTTAGAGAACTTAAATGGATTATCTAATAAATGATAAAAAAATTGTATGTTAAATATAATTTGAAATTGGTTTAACATTCTTAATCTTCAACATTTGAAATCATTTCCACATACAGCATGAGTGATAATAGATAAGGTTCATTGTTTAATGAGATTAATCTAAAACCAGAAAAATGACAATACAAATTAGAGTCTGAAGAATAACATATTGCAATTAGTTATTTTGTTAAAGCTTTCGAAATTGTGAAAATAGATTAAAAATTTAATTCATTACTGCATTGTTTTTTAAATTCATAAGTTAGATGCTTATTCATAAATTAATTTTGTCTGAAAACATAATACTTATAAACCCCTTTATATATATAATTTAATTTTAATGTCTTCAGTTTAACATTATTTGTTGAGGAGGTCTATTACAGTAAACAAAAATGGCAATATCTTTACGACTTAACATGAGTTTGATTAATAAAGGCTCTATAGAAATGGAAAGATAGTTCCTTACTATATAATTGGTAACCCTGAAATTATGGATAAAGAATTAAATAATGCTTCGTAAACACAAGATTCACAAACAAATACAAAAACTATAACTCTATTTCACAAAGAGAACAAACCTAAGGTTGCATAAAAACCAAAAAATAGGGTTCTAGAAGGGGATGAATTCATTAAACTTGACATGGAGTTTAGCTAAGTTGAGGATGAAATACAATAATTGTAAATCTAATAAAAAAAAGGTCAAATTACTCTCCCCTCATCAAACTTTGGTCAAGCTGATAGAGCAGCTGCTGAGAAAGACAATAGAATCATGAAATCTTTTGAATAACAATAGAAAAGTTGGGACAAAAGAGTGGTATAGTCAGCATAAAGATGCAAAAGGCAAGTTTCTGAATCTATTTATAATAAAATATAAGGAGAAAGAGAAAAAAATGAGGATCGCAAATTGTTAGATTTGATCTAAACGAATGCTGAAAGACACGGTCATAAATTGTGGGTAATAATTTCTTTATTTTAAGGAAAGGTAATTAAGATCAACCTCAGAAGTACTCGAAACCAACCAAAAAATACAAGCCTAAGGATTGGAAATTATAAAATCAATGAATAGTTCAGGTGTTTATAAGAGGCCAAAGAGTTTTATTAAAAGATTTTAAGAAAGACAGGAAAAAGTGAATGAATTAACAGCAAGAGGAAATTCAATTTAAAATTTATAGGTAGACTAAATATTTAATTAAAGGTATAAGGATTGAATTAATTAGCTCGAGAAACATCAAGCTTAAATAGAATTATCAAAGATCAAAAGGAAATTTATTAAAATATATTAAAAAATAATTAATCAGTTGAATAAATCTCTCATAGGAAGAAATATAAAGCTCCTTTTAAAAAATTTGTTCCTGTAGAAAAGTAAGGTTCCTCTTAAGATATAATTTCAATTAATTATGATAAAAAGATTTTGGGATAATAAGGAAAATTGGAAATTTATAAATAATTTTTCTGAATTTATTTTATTCTTTTGGATGAATACGGATAATTTAAATAAAATATTTATGTATCATTAAGATATGGTTATATTATAATTAAGTTGTAATCATATTGGTTTTATATTATTAATTCATATTAGTATGAATAGAAAATTTCCGCAAGAATAGGCATATCTCTTGAACTCGCTCATTTTATTTTGCTTAATTTAAATGGGATAGTACTTGTATTAATACATTTACTAATTTATTTATAAGATCAAAACTAAAGTACAAGGAGATATACCTAATAATCTCATACTAAAACAAGAGGATGCTTAATTGCATTATCTAATTTTTCATTTATAAATATTTTATCAATTTATAACGGTTGATTTAAATCTAAAAAAATTTTTAAGATATGTCATAAATGCCTCTATTGTGAGTCAAATGATCTATAATTTATTTATAATTCTTTTTGTTACGTGATGTATTCACAAAGACACTCTTTATGAGAAAATTATATAGTATATAATGTAATTCTAATATAAAGTTGAGGTTAGAGTGGTTAAAATAATCAAATGTCTTAACTACTTGTTAATGTATATTTTGGTCCTTATTTCAATTTTCTATAAAGAGACAGATATGATTTCCATTGAATTATTTAAAATACCAAATTCAGCAACTTAATAATTTGATCATTTCAAATCTTCAGATTTAAGCTTCAATAATACTAATTTGATTTCTGATCAATAGACTCTTGCGATTTGCATATTTTTCAACTTCAATGAGTACTTAATAATACTTAATCGATTAATTTTATAAGATATATTTGGTATAATATTAATGTATGTTAATTAATTAGTTGATATAATTTTAGGCGTGTTATTTTTATCTAAATAACAAAATCAAGAATCTGATGATATAAAAAGAAGCGAGTTAAAGAAGAATCTTGATTATTCTTTGCTTTGAGCTTATCTCTTATTGATTTAACCTATAATTGTGTGTTCAACTCTCACATTTTAAAAGTATTTATCAAAAAGCTTAACATGATTATAATAATGATGGAATAATATATATTAAGGGGAAACTTTAAAATATTAAATTATTTTGAAAATATTATGAATTACATTAACAATCAATATCAGCTGATAAAGAAATTATCAGCCGGTAGTTATGGAGTAGTGTATGAAGGCGAGAATATTCAAAATAAGGGTTTTGTTGCGATAAAAATAGAGAAGAAGGATAAACCTCAAACTTTGGAAAGGGAAGTCTAGGCCTTATCTCGATTGTAAAAAATAACAGGAATCCCTTAAATTTATTGGAATGGAGCTCACAATGGGCAAAATATTCTAGTTATGCAGCTGTTATCTAAGGATTTGGGATACTATTTAAAAGAATATCGAAAATTCAGTCTTAAAACAGTCTTAATGATTGCAGATTAATTACTCTTAACTCTAAAGAATATTCATTCGAAATCCATTTTGCACAGGGACTTGAAACCTGAAAATCTTATGTATCATTAGAGATAAGTTTACATTGTGGATTTCGGCATAAGCAAGATGTACAGGGATAGTAATCAAAAGCACATGTAAATATTTACTGTATGTAACTTGTAGTCCTTTTAGAGATGGTCGACCATTTGTAGGAACTACTCGATATGCTCCTATTGCTGCTCATAAAGGTCATGAATTGAGTAGAAAAGATGATCTCGAAACATTAATCTACATTCTAGTTCTATTTCTGAAAGGGTATAAAGAATTTGTTAATTTAGATAAAAGAGTTCTACCATGGCAAAACTAGATACTTTAAAATAACAAAGAGAAATAGAAATTGATTGGGGAGAAGAAGATTAAGTTGAGCTCTACTGAAATATGTTAGGACTTGCCAATAGAGTTTCAAAAAGCTTTAGAGTAAATAAAATGTGTCTATTTAAGTCATATTAAGAGTCTCGGTTTCTCTGTAGAACCTGATTATGATTATTTAATAAATTTGTTTAGGAAATTAGGATAAAGACATGGATTTGAGTATGACAATTTATTTGACTGGTGTAAAGAAGAAGAGATTATTGCTCAGGCTAAAATGACACAATAGAGTGAGAAAATATAGCAGTTTTCACTCAAATGGTAAATATAACAAATAACATCTATTAGTTAATCCTTGTAAATACCTTCTACAATGGAATGCCTAGAAAAAAAAGTATCATCTGTTTCAAACATCATATAAAATCCTATGTAGATTTCATAAAGTGCAGTTATAGTTGAGATCAATTCTGAAGGAACTCTTTCAGATGATAGCACAAATTACCTTTATAATAATTATTAACAACTAGAAAACTTTTCAAATTTGTATAAAAATCATCTCCAGATTATGAAGGAAAAATGAACTCTTAATTTATTAACATAATCTTTATTCAATATGGATTGTAAAAAATATATATTAAATTCTATATAAGCTATTTTTTGTTGATTCTCTTATGATAATTAAAATGATTTTCATAATTATTAATACTAATATCATATTGTTCATAATAATAATATTAAATAAAGATTTTATTTAATAAATTTTTGTTTCCTGTAAATAATATATTGATGTATCTGTTTAAATTTCTTATTTCATATAAATAGCTAATATGTTTGAGGTTAAAAAAGTCAATTTAAATATATTTTTAAGTTTGTATTATTTTGTTAGAGTGAACAGAAGAAGACAAATAAATACTTTTGACAATATCTTAAATAATTTAATTTGTTGGTTTTTAAAGAACATTATAAAGTAATGTAGTGCAAAATCAAGAGTTAATCCAATTAGTGCACTGTTTGGAGAAGATATCTCACTTAATAAGTAAATATTAATAAAAATGTAATTTCCTTTAAACCAGAATGGTTACAAGAATGATTGAAAAATCAAGAATTCAAATTTATAATCTTTCTATTTGAATAAGTTTAATAAAAAATTAATCATTTTATTTTAAAAAATTTTCTTTATTGTTCTCTTTAATTAGTCTAGTTTTTTTATAAATGTAAAATAATAAATGATTATAGTAATATCAAAAGATAGAAACTCAAATTTTCATGAATAAAAATGGAGAGAATAATTAATTGATAAAGTGAGATTGTAATTATTTAATTCGAAACTCTGATATTATTATGTAATGAATAATGAGTATTATTTTGAATAATAAGTAATTAATATATAATATTACAGAAAAGTAGGTATGATATTAGAATACTAACCAAAAATATTTTCGAAGGATTAATTCAAAGTCAGATATAAGGATTTGGAAGAAATATATAATGAAGAAATGTCTCCAACTTAAATCGAATTAGGCTATGATAATGAATTGCAACAAGTATCAGAATAGATAATAAGTAGACAGTCGTCGTTAAACACATTTTTAAAGAACAATTGTTCAATGACATATAAAGAAAATAAGCTTTGATGGAATGTAAAGTACATTCTTAAATTAAAAATGATCAATTAGTGGAATTATTTGATTGTTTTCAAAGTGAAGAAGAATATACACTAATTTTGGAATACATGAATAATGCTAACTATTTTAGGGACAAAATTGAAACTGTAATACAATTTACATAATAATTTTTAAAGGAACTTAAGATAATATCAACAGAGGCAAAAATGAAGTCCTACATGTCGGATGTGTTGTTGGGACTAGACTACCTGCATACGCAAGGTATTCTACCAATTCTTGGCTAGGATATATTCACTGCGACATTAAATTAGAGAATCTGTTTTGTGAAAAATTGGAGGATCAAGTGTTTAGAAATGTATTCGACTTTTTTAATTAGGTGAAATTAGGAGACTTAGGATTGGTGCATGATTATGATCTAAACACAGGACTAGGTTTGATGCCGGTAAAGTGTGGAACAGCCAATTACATTGCCCCAGAAATTACAAACAATGCTATGGTGACTCCAAAAATAGATATATGGTCTCTTGGAATTATATTGTATACAATGAGTTGTGGTTATAAACCTACTCAAATTCAAGGGTCGTTCAATCTATTATTATTTTTCTAGATACAAGTATTCATAAGGTCCCATACCCTTTAGAAAGTTTGATTGGAAAAAGAGGTCAAAAGAATTATAAAACATAATAACTTTGATGCTTGATATGGATCCAAATAAAAGACCATCGTGCCAAGAATTGATGCAGCATTCTTGGTTTGAAATTGATTCTTGATATTAACAGTGTATTTATTTAATACAAATTTTTTCTTTGCATATTCAGATCTACTTGATTTGTCTTTGATCAGGTTCCCAAAATTCGCTGAAGTTAAACCCAAACACTTTATAAAAGAAGCCCCTGTCCTTTCTTTTGAAACTATCAAAAGTGGGTAATCCAGAAACCTGAGTATTGCATAAGAATAAAATATACCTTTGCATCAATTAATTGTTTCTTATCTCCCTCATAACGATGCTAAAGCAATTTCGTGTAATCCTCAAACACCTTCTCACAATTTTATTTGCAAACCTCACCATCCACTAACTTTTAACAAGGTTCCAAGCATTTTTGATACTCTACAAATTAAAAGCGATATGATCATTACTTTCTGATAAATCGAAATACACTTTCATTCTTTCCTGTTGTTCAGATGAATAAACATGATAAACTTCACTTCTTAAAATAACTTTTTCTTTTATCATATATTTAATAAATTATTTTTTAAATAATCAAATTCTTAAGTTATTATATCTCAATGATCTGTTAGAGCTACTAGACCTTTTACATGTTATTATTCTTATATTATTACAATTTCATTTAGATAATTATTATATAATAATCTTAAAAAATTATAACAAAGAGATGACATAAGCTATCAATACAGATTTGTTGTTAAGAATGAGTACTCTCAATTAGGAATTTCATGTGTTAGCTACAAATACAAATTTGTTTATGAGAAATATTTAGGAGGAATTGTTATAACAACAATAAGAAAATTAAACTAGTCGATAAATCTGTGATCTTAACTCTTAAGTATCATTTCATTTTAAATAGAGTGTTACTGAATTGAGATGCCATTTGGATTAAGCGGTTGGAAATCTGTATAGGAAATATGAGGAATAAGTTAATGATAAAATAAAGGAATTCGAAGGCTAATAAAAATAAAAAGAAATTTTAGAATAAAATAGAATAAAAGAATTAGAGCAAAGATTCAACCAATATGATGATATAATTAAGGAATTAGATAAAAAATGGGAATCTAAATCTAATGATCGTTATATTGCAAGCATCATTTAAAAGAACTTGTTAACCAACCAAAATATAGGGCAGTTTATTGTCGACAAAGTATTGAAATTAACCGAAGAGACTGTTTAAAATAAACTAAATGATTATCAAAAGTTGATTGATGAAAGAATGACAAATTAATTTCATTAGTTGTCTAATTATTAAATTTAGATCAGAAAATGCGAAACCAAGTAAGATGAATTGCAAAACCAACTCAATATCTCTAAAGAGTTTCAGATGGACTTTCAAAAATAACAATAAAAAAAACTTTAAGTATTGCAACATCAGAACTCATTATTCAAAGAAGTAGTGCAACAACAAGTTCATAAGTAAGGATTGTTAATTTAAATTAGTATAATAGAATAGTCAGAGCTAAGCAAAATGAATATGAAAGATCTAAGAGAATAAATGATTAAGCAATTCGAAGATGCTTCAGTTGGTAAATTAGAGAATAATGAATAAATTATGCATCTGTTAACCTAAGATTAATAAAAAATAAGGGAACTGGAAAGGAAATAGGATTTGATTTTCAAGAATGAGAATGAGATTAAGTTTAAATTGGAATAGATACAATAAGATTATAGCCAGCAAAACCAGAGAGCATTAAATTAAATAGTTACAATGGACAGTGAAATGAAAAATATTAATTCTGCAATAAATGGGATATATGAAAAAATGAATACTATCACTTTAAATCCTTAAGTAGTACCAGAAAAACAGCCAGAAAAGCCATAAGAGAAATTTAAACCATTACTAATAAGTCAAAAGATATAAAAGTAATTTTGCTTAAAAGATCAAATCGGATAAATCGAAATTCTGTTCCGACATGTTCAATTACTATTCACTCACATTTGCAAAACCTATAGATATGAATAAAAATTGGAATCTCAAAAATCAAAATAGAAATCAGATCTAACAAGAAATAATTCAAATGAATAAATCTAATCAGATAGCATGGATCACCCCTAATATGTGTTTTAACATTATTAATAATTATAAAAATAGGAATAATTTAAATCGGAGATTCAAAAAACTGATGTACCTCAATAATAGATGATAAGTCCTCAAAATTAATTAAAGATTAACATTCAACCTGTTTATCAGAACAATGAAGATTACTTTGGAGACACAAGATTATACTTTAATCAAGCTTTGAAACCTCTCTATATTCAAGGGAAATGTAAGAGACTTGTATTATAATAGAACATGCCATGGATATTCGACCCTAAATAGAGATGCAATAGTTATCTGCGAAAGTGAAGCAAATTTCAAATCTGTTTTGTGATTCTGATTTAAGACAATAGTTATTTGAAAATAGTCAAAGTCAAAGACCTGGATCAGGTAAGAAGAGATTACCAAAAATTAATTCAAAAAGTTTTCATTTCTCAAATGATGATTAATGAGCATAATTTTTATTTTGTTTATTGGTACTAATTTATGTTATCATTTCTTTGCACCCTATTTGGCAACAGCTTCCATTTTCTTTCTAATTTCTTCTTGATCTCCCAAATAATAAGATCCCAAGGACTTTAAATTGCTATCGAATTCATAAACCAAAGGAACACTTGTAGGAATATTCAACTCAAGAATATCTATTTTAATATTACTTGACTATACCTTTCTCAGAGACATTATCTAAGTACTTAACAATGCTTCTTAAGGAATTACCATGAGCAACCACTAAAACATTCTTACCAGCAAGGATATCTTTAGCAATGTGGTCATGCCAGTATGGAATAACTCTAACAACGGTATCTTTAAGACATTCAGTGAGTGGTAAGGCATCTTTAGGGACATCAGCGTATCTTCTATCATTGGCTGGATTTCTGGCATCTGTTGGATCCAAAGGAGGAGGTGGGATATCATATGATCTTCTCCAGATTTTGACCTAATCCTCTCCATGCTTTTATGCTGTCTCGCTCTTATTTAAGCCTTATAAAGCACCGTAATGTCTTTCATTAAGTCTCCAGGTTTTAGTGACTGGCAAATAGTGGCATCCCATTTCTTCAGCTGCATAATTATATGTTTAAATAGCTCTTGTCAACACTGATGTGTAAACCTGATGGAATTAAAATCCTTCTTTCTTCAATAATTATCCAGCAGCTTTAGCTTCTTCAACTCCTTTTTATGAGAGTGTAACATCGTGCCATCCTGTGAATCTGTTTTCCTTATTCCATTAGGATTCACCATGTCTTAGAAAAACTACTCTATATTTGGCTAAAGCATTCTTGAACACTGTTTGCATTTTAATAAATTAATTAATTTATTGTACACAATTGTATTATATTGATAATAAGATATTCAAGCTAATTTTCCTTCTGATAGAGCTCTTTTGTAATCATCAAAATCTCCATTGAATTTCTTAAGTCTCTCTTCCTTTATATACCAAATCTAATCGCAGACAGTGGAAACAAAGTATTGATCATGTGAAACAATCACTAAACCACCCTAATAATAAAAAAGAATTCAATACTGTGAAGTTGTTCAAAGCAATAATTAAAGCATTAACAGCATCGATATCAAGATGGTTGGTAGGTTCATCCATAATTAAAATTTAAGGATTGTTCCAAACAGCCATTGCAAATGATATTCTGCTCTTTTGTCCTCCTGACAATAAATATTAAGGTCTTAATTGTAAGTTACCATTCAAACCAAAAGATGATAAATGAGATCTATAAGTTTCTCCAGATGCTCCAGGGAAAGTAGTCATCAATTATTCCAAAGGACTCTTCATGAGATCCAATTATTCAATGTGATGCTGAGTAAACATGCTAATTCTCAATCTTGGATTTCTGAAGTAATTACCTTCAGTCAATCTTCTTTATTCAGTTAACAAATTCAATAATGTTGATTTACCAACACCATTTGCACCAACAATAGCAACACGAGATTCCATTTCAACAGCAAAATTAAGTCCCTTTAGGATTGGTTTACCTAATTGATACTCGAAATATCCTTCTTCAATTCTCAACATAGGTGGTCTCAATTTTTCAGGATTTGGGAATATGAACACACAACTTGGATCTTCTAGAACTTCATCAATCAAATCCATTTTCTAGATAGCTTTGATACGTGATTAGACTAGAGAAGCTCTCTTAGCATTATATCTAAATTTATCAATGAAGGATTGCATATGTGACAATTTCTTCTATTAGGATTCAAATTATTTCTTTTGATTAGTATTCTTTTCAGCTCTTCCTTTTTCGAATTAATCATAATTTCCTGTGTATGGTGTTAACTTTTAGTCATAGAAATGGATAACTTAATTACAAACCACATTCAAAAACTCTCTTGCATGTGATACCACAATGACAGTGTGTTTACAATTAATAACGTAATCTTCTAACCACATAACTGCATCTAAATCAAGATGATTTGTGGGTTCATCCAACAGCAATACATCTGGCTATACAAACAAAGCTCTTGCCAATGACACTCTCATTCTCCAACCTCCTGATAAATGCTTTGTTTTTCTATACATCAAATCCTCAGTGAATCCCAATCCTTGTAATATTTTAATTGCTTTTGATTCAGCCAAATGTGCCTCAATCACTTCAAGTCTTTCATATATTTCTTACAATTTTATTCCTGCATTTAAATCCTCTGAATTCTCCAATTTATCCTTTTGCTCCAATAACTCTGATCTCTCCATATCTGTCTCCAAAACTAATTAAACAGGATTCTTATCAGTCTCTGAGATTTCTTATTCCACTAACAACACCTAAACGTGTTTGAATTTTTCAGCATTTTCGTATTCATATCTTGCAAGGGCATTCATCAAACTATAAAATAGATATGATCATAAATTACCATGTTTTACCAATACCGTTTCTACCAACTAGACCATACTTTTAACCATATATCAATTGTAAAGAAGTGTCTTCCAATAATGCTCTACCTCCCACAATTATTGACAATTTATCTATGACTATATCCAATTTCTTTCCATCTTAATCTGCTTTGCTGTGTCTCACTCTTGCTGGAGGAATGTGTGTTTTTTAATCCTTAATTGTTTTAATATGTTTCTCATAAGCTTCCTAAGCTTTGATATCCTCCTTCTGTCTTAGCTTTTCTTTTCGGTCCTTCTTCTAGATTTATTCATTTGTGTTTGTTGCCACTTATTCTTTAAATAAATCCTCAAATTTAATTATTTCCTAAAATTATAACATCTCAATCATACAGTGTCTTTTTCCAAAAAAAAATCCAGCTCTGAAAGTATAACTTCCTCTGGCAATCGTTCAGCTGCTAAAGTATGCTTCTATTCCTTTTTTATTAGTTTTGCATTTTCAAGAGCATCAAATATTTTTATGCAAATTTTATTAATTTCTTATGTGGTCAATTTTCCTCCGTTTCTAAAATACTCCCCCAATAACTCTTAAACATCAGCAGCATTCTAGGGTGTATCTTCAACTAGCATTCCTGACATATGATCAACACATTGTTTTGTTAATCGACATATTCCTGGGATTTGAAGCAATAATAATTCACTTATTTTTTCTTACATTTTAAATAAGTTAATTATATGTATAATTATTTTCTAATTAAATTTAGTAGTAAAATAAGTTTTATAGTCTCATTAGCAATAGTGTTAATTAAATGTAATTAATCCAATTTCAATTTTCTTTTGATTTTTTGGTTACGTAATACAAACTTCGCTACACTTTTCAATTTCTTATCAGAATTTGTAAAGGCTTATAAGTAGTATACAATCTATTATTAATCACTATGAATAGTAAATAATATTATTTATAACCTTCCTTAAACCTGTTATTCATAAAGAAAACTAATAATATTTTTTAAGAATATTAATCTTAGTAATTCAATTCACAAAATTGGAGATTAAAAAATTTTAGTCTTGAATAATACATCCATTAAATATTCTATTGAAAAAATGTTGATAATACAAAAATATATAATAAAATTCAGAAATTAAAAAATATATTCATTTTCCATTCTACATAGAATAATTAATACAGAAATGTTTTTACGTCTACTAATTTAGATCATAGTTATATTTTCTAGATTCAGAGAATGGATCTTTATGATATCTCAAATAGACTTTGTAACTGATTATCATTTTTAGATTAATTTCTAGAAATTAATTTGTAATCACAGGTAATATATTATTTTGTCAAAAAATAAAGAATGGATTAGATTCAAACTGATTCAAACAATGCAATAACTCATTTTTAAATGAATAAATGATTAGCCTTTAGATCATTCATATTAATGTTCGAATAAATTTCAGGGGAAATGTATAATGTATTTAAATATCATAAAAGAAAATCGTTTAAGTACTGGAGAGACAGATGATCATCATATGTCGCATATAAGTCTATTTTGTGTTAATTCATTGACCTTTCCTATTAAAAATCTGTGTTGGTCACTAGAGCTATCAAATTGTAGATTTTAAATACGGATGGGGCAGAAAAACTGATCATTATGAGGAATTGGTTAGTCTTATGATTAAAATAGTAAGTTCACGTGGGATTTGGAATATACAAAAAAATATATTAGACTTTAATTGCCTTAAATGTGCACAAATAATAAGTCATTATAAACCTAAAATCAAATTAAAAATATATCACAAATTATTTTTGATTTATGTATTTGCACTTATATTTAAATATTAATACAGGATACAACAGCTTGAGAAATTTATTCCAAATACAAATTTGAAAAATGACATTGATAGAATCAAAGAAGACAATTTCAGGATTGGATAACCGTTGGGATTTTATTCGTAAATCTACTTTTCTTTTTACTTTTTGAAAAAGGATTGAATTTCTAATGATGAGATCTGCATTGAGTAGCTGTTCTTGTTGGGATGAATTGACTCATTAATTTAAATATTTTTTTTGACTTCTTATCATATTTGGATTTAAGGATAGACTCGTGGCTCTTAACGAATTCTAGATATAATAAATGTTCCTATTTTGTCCAATGTCCTAAGCATAATAATTATATGTACCATTTACTCTTGATTGAGACTCGTCTTTGACCGATGGACACTTTTCTTATTGTCCAGAGTTAACTTCAGTTGAATGATTGTTTTAGACAGTTTTAGTGGTATTAACTGACTCAATTGACTGCTGAGTAATTCCACTATTCAAAAGGGTCGGAGTATCGTATTTGTATGAGGGTATAGGCATAGTAGGGGTCTAATTCTAAAGCACCACTTTAAGACTTATAATGGATGAAAATTACTATATTAAAGGAATTATTATTGGGGGAAGTAGTAATATTACTAATAATATTAGGCCTAAGAGTATAAATTGCACATTAAATTTGGATTCATCTGTATGAAATTTTGGAATTTCAAAAATAATTTATTTTATTTTTTTTGATTATAACTAGGCTATTAATGTGGATACGACAAATTCATTTAAAAATTCTTTATCTTAATGTGTGTAATTATTATAGATTAAGCATATCATTTATATTCACAAATCAGATACAGTTCTCATCAAGATATATAGAAATTCCTAAATTCCTACCAGAAGCTAGGCCTTATATATTTATAATAATTATATCAAATTTCTAAATTTCCTTGAGGAAACCCGCTTCTTTAAACAATACATTAAACGTTGAGGATAATAAGATTAGTCACTCTTGAAATTCAATTACTTTGAGAGAGATTTTCAGACTGATTATTCTTTTCTGAACAATTTTTTAAGCACTGAATTGATCCTTTAAATACAGAATTTATAAAAATATTTTTCAATATTACATATTTCTGACACCTCAATAAGAAATTCATGAACATAATAGATATTCTAAATCAGTTTCTTTACTTATATGAGTTACTTTTAAATTATGTACTATGCATTTGTATTAATTATAGATATAAAATAATTGATAATTTACATCTCATTTTTATTAATTAAAGAGGGCAATCAAGAAACAATTTATTATTAGGTCATCTTAATTACTTTTACATACAAGGAAATGTAGTTAAATGAAGTTTATATGAATTGATTTTTATGAGTCATACATAATTGGATTTGATTTTGTGTTATATCTTAAAATATAGAGTCTTATTATCAAATGTAAAAGTATTTGATAATTATGCAACCGAAATATTAGAATTGGATTGTTAAAATTAAATGTAAAATTGAGATTTTAATTGAATTATTATGATTCTAAATTTAGATATAATAAAGGAAGAGTTCGAAGAGTAAGTCGAGTAGGAGACATATAAGAAAATTTAATATCCTTTAGTACAACATGATAACCAGCTTAATGATGATTAATTTATTCCAGATGAACTAGTAGATGACGATAAAAATAGAGAATAGATTGGAGAGAATAGTTAATAGATGGCGGGAATGGTATTTACTGGCTTGGGAGGATTTTACACCGATTAAGCAATTGATTTTTAAGAAACAAAGCCTTAGAATTACTAATATCGAAGGCTTACAATTTATTCTAATTTTACTTAGTTTTATCGACCAAGTGAAGTCGAGATTGACAATTTAGAAAGTTAGAACAGAAATTTATTTCAAAACTTTTCAACTTTGGCAGCATGGTCTATACTTATATACCAAACATTTAATAATGCTATCATACCTGCTTGGATCATGACAATACCATTAGATAAGGTATTGATTATATACAAAATAAAATAGTACTTGAGAATAACTTGGAGATTTTTGATATAGAGTATATTTTTAATTCCTGTAATGATGTATGAACAAAGAACTGGAAGTTAGTAGGTGAAATAGCAATATGAAATTCGATATATTTTTAAATGGGAAAATATGAGATAACTTTATTTTGCAAGTATATGTCCAACAATTGCATGCACAATATTTCTGTTTTGTTTTGATTATAACTACATTGCCACTATTTTCATTTTGGGATCCTAAACTAATTTCTGGCTTTCCTTAATTCGAGACAAAATTTAGAATCATATATTAGAGAAGCGAGGGTAGATATTCAGTATTTTTGGGTATAATTTGAAATAATAAGATTTTTGTTGATTGGTGTTCAGTCTATAACAATGAGTAGTGGTTCTGGAATACCAATAATGGCATCTAATTATATTAATACGTCGGTATTCACCTAAGTTCCACAATTGAAATTACTGATTGGGACTATAGTACCAGTAATATAAATTGATGATATTTAGTTTGCTTCTTCATTGCTATTGGCAAGATGTTCCGTATTTAATTTGAGAGTAAGAAACACATTTCCGATTTACTTGTGCAATTACTTCATAGCGATATTTGTTAGTTTGAATATTTTTATGGTTGCTTATTTTGTTGATGGGATTTCTTTAGATGATGATCCAAAGTTTGGAGTTTTTGGATTGTTCACAAATTAGAAGTTTATAGAATTTTTGTAATATTTTATAAATATAAGATAGATATAATTCAGTGATTATAATAATAGGGATATCCATTTGTTCTGTAATAACAGTTTAGTTATTTGATCCTTTGACTTTGGCTATTTGTAATCTTGTTGAACCTTTGATAACATCAGTTCTGTGTAAATTTACAGGAGTTCAATATTATCCGGATGGGTTGACTTATTTTGGGTACTTTTGGTTACAATTTGGACAATTGTTGATTATAATAGGGTAGGATTTGCATAAAAAGTAATTGGATATTAGTGCTAAGCTGAACACTTAATGTAAGCATTCTTCAAGTAAGAAGACGTTGTGATTCACATATTGTTATTCAAAATGTATTTAATAATTTAATGTCACTTTAACATTTATAAACAATAAAAGAAGAAAGGCATTCATAAAAAATTACAGATTTAAACCAGAATCTTTTGGATCAGTTTAAAAATGTATATCAATTGCGAGTAAGTAGAGGGAGTATGAGCCTGATGAGAACGAATAATTTCTGCCAGAAGAATAAAAGGAAATGAATGATGAGGATGTATAGGATTAGTAATAGAAACATGAAATTGTGAAGAGTTTTGTTGTTGGCACTGGAATGGGTGGATTTCTATTTGAAGAAACATTTGGATTTGAAGATAAGAAATAGAAGAATAATAAACAAATTAAGAGACTGACATTGAATACCCGAATTACATAGATAGTGGGTCTAAATAAATTGGCAGATGATGAAGAAGATGATCAATAACTTTATGAGAAAATTCCTTAGTATTTAGCATGGGGTATTATTTTTTTTGCATCTGTCATTAATGCCATGATCCCTCCTTGGATTATGACAATACCNTGCACAATATTTCTGTTTTGTTTTGATTATAACTACATTGCCACTATTTTCATTTTGGGATCCTAAACTAATTTCTGGCTTTCCTTAATTCGAGACAAAATTTAGAATCATATATTAGAGAAGCGAGGGTAGATATTCAGTATTTTTGGGTATAATTTGAAATAATAAGATTTTTGTTGATTGGTGTTCAGTCTATAACAATGAGTAGTGGTTCTGGAATACCAATAATGGCATCTAATTATATTAATACGTCGGTATTCACCTAAGTTCCACAATTGAAATTACTGATTGGGACTATAGTACCAGTAATATAAATTGATGATATTTAGTTTGCTTCTTCATTGCTATTGGCAAGATGTTCCGTATTTAATTTGAGAGTAAGAAACACATTTCCGATTTACTTGTGCAATTACTTCATAGCGATATTTGTTAGTTTGAATATTTTTATGGTTGCTTATTTTGTTGATGGGATTTCTTTAGATGATGATCCAAAGTTTGGAGTTTTTGGATTGTTCACAAATTAGAAGTTTATAGAATTTTTGTAATATTTTATAAATATAAGATAGATATAATTCAGTGATTATAATAATAGGGATATCCATTTGTTCTGTAATAACAGTTTAGTTATTTGATCCTTTGACTTTGGCTATTTGTAATCTTGTTGAACCTTTGATAACATCAGTTCTGTGTAAATTTACAGGAGTTCAATATTATCCGGATGGGTTGACTTATTTTGGGTACTTTTGGTTACAATTTGGACAATTGTTGATTATAATAGGGTAGGATTTGCATAAAAAGTAATTGGATATTAGTGCTAAGCTGAACACTTAATGTAAGCATTCTTCAAGTAAGAAGACGTTGTGATTCACATATTGTTATTCAAAATGTATTTAATAATTTAATGTCACTTTAACATTTATAAACAATAAAAGAAGAAAGGCATTCATAAAAAATTACAGATTTAAACCAGAATCTTTTGGATCAGTTTAAAAATGTATATCAATTGCGAGTAAGTAGAGGGAGTATGAGCCTGATGAGAACGAATAATTTCTGCCAGAAGAATAAAAGGAAATGAATGATGAGGATGTATAGGATTAGTAATAGAAACATGAAATTGTGAAGAGTTTTGTTGTTGGCACTGGAATGGGTGGATTTCTATTTGAAGAAACATTTGGATTTGAAGATAAGAAATAGAAGAATAATAAACAAATTAAGAGACTGACATTGAATACCCGAATTACATAGATAGTGGGTCTAAATAAATTGGCAGATGATGAAGAAGATGATCAATAACTTTATGAGAAAATTCCTTAGTATTTAGCATGGGGTATTATTTTTTTTGCATCTGTCATTAATGCCATGATCCCTCCTTGGATTATGACAATACCAGCTGAAAAAGTATGTATTAATAATAAACCAAGTATTTGCGTATAGCCTGGAGATTTTTATTATAAGGAATCTTCCTCATCCCCTTTATCATGTATGAGTACAGGACTGGGAACGAGAAAGTTAAGTCAGCATACACCTCCGAATTTCTGTTGAAATGGACTCATATGAGAAAAGTATATATGGCAAGTTTGACTACAACTGTAACCTTTGCCGTAATTCTGTTTTGTTTTGATTATACGAATATCTCAAGTGTTATTGTCCTGGGATCTCAGACTAATTTCTGGTTGTCAGTCTTCAGAAAAAAAGAATATAACCACAATATCGAAGGAGGAGGCAAGATCATGTGTGTTGTAGGGTAGAATATTATGTTGTTAATAGATATCTACTAATTTGTTTAGACTCATATGTATTGAATACTGACACTATTCCTGAATCAGCCAAGCAATACATCAATCCTTTGTTGTACAACAGACCTATATGGATGAGGATTATTATTGGAAACACCATACCTGTAACATATTAATGTATTCACTTTAGTTTTTGGCATCTATAATTTTAGCTGAATTGTCAAAAGCTAATCAGGATCTCAGAAGTGTATTCCCACCTTTCTTAGCTAATTTCAGCGTTGCTTTTTTTGTTTGTCTGAATATGTGTATGGTCTCTTTTTTTATGGATGGCACATCAATTAATTTTGATTCCAGATGGGGATGGTTTGGATTGTTTAAGAATGGAAAATTCATGGATTTTTTGTACTACTATTATATCAAATCCCATTAGTTACATGTCTACTATGTTAAGCATCGGAGTATTCATCTCTTCTATTTTAATCAGTAAATTATTTGAACCTATTGTACCTGCCACTGCTGCCTTATTTGAACCTGTCATTACAGCTATCTTGTGTGAAATTGCTCATGTTCAATATTACCCATCTGCTATTGCTTGTTTTGGTTATGTATTTCTAATGCCAGGCTAATTTATTATTATTGTTGGACAACACATATTGAAGTAATAATAAGAACAGGAACAAAGATAGAAACTAGAATAGCAATTGTAAATTCATGCTTCGAGAGCTCAATGATGTACAAAATCAAATGTTAAATTAATACTTGATTATTTTATTAATTAATGATGTTAAACAATAATATTTAACGAATAAATAATGTTCCTGTTCCAAAAAAGATTAATGACTCTATCGCAAAGTTCTTAGTAACCTATTAGACTTAAACCTAAGTTCTATTCATAGCAAAAGGAAAATGTACCTATGCAGAAGGATCTTCCAAAAGTCAATTTGATTAATAAATTGAATGAAGCCTCTAAAATACCTAAACCCTTGCCAAAACCACAAGTATAAATTACTCAAAAGACTATATCCAAAGATATTTGGCACAAAAAGTCAATATCAATGAAAATGAAAAATGCTACTTTTAAGGATGGAAAAAGAATAGTCAGTGGATAATTGATCAAATACAAAAAAGGTGATTAGATCTATGCTTTTCGATGCATAAAGGATACCATGAAACAATGCAAATTAAGAGATATAAAATTAGATCATGATGTTGACACTGATGATGAATAAATTTTCATGGCCACCAAAAATATGTTTATGAGTTTATGTTAAAGTATTAAACGAGAGTTATTCAACAATGAAGATTATCAAAACGAAAACAAAATTATTATAGATGACGACTTCTTATGAATTTTAATGATGTTTATAAACAATATACTAATCAAACTATATCCCTAATAAATTTGGTTCTATAATCCATCCAATTTTTTTTACTCTATTATATTATAAAATTAATACTAATTTTCTCTTCAACATTTGATGAACAAATTGATTGTATATCTCACTAAGTCGACAATCAGAAATAGCATAAGATGGCAATTTCATGAAATGTATCTGTAAACCACAACTCCAGTTAACCAATAGATTATACAACATCCTCATCCACGAATTCCCAACCAGTAACATTCTACTATTAGTTAAAATGCTCACAAATCCAGTTGGATTTGAATTATTATACTTTGCTACATGTTATTTTTATTTTGAATAAGAATTTATCTTCCCTGCTTCTTGTATCATTAATTCGTCGATTTTTAAGAAATGCTAACCATTCGATACTCCTCCTTCCCAAAACACTATCAAGGGTCCACATCTTTATTTTTCTATCAATTCCATTAATTCTCTTATGTCTTTTCCTGTTTTAAACATCTTAAAACCACACTATTCAATCTAGAATGAATCTACGATTGCCTAATAGTAACTTATTAATTGGTATCGCACCTTTCTCTTGTATAAGGAAACATGAGTAAAGGAAGGAGAAAAGCTTGATAATAACAATAAATTATACTAGGTGATAAGAGTAAAAACATCTATGGGGGATGTTCTTGAGCATAATAAGCTAAACGATTGTAAATTTTTGGGCTTTTGATTTTAAGCAGCATTTGAGAACATTGACTTTATGTTATAGTATCCCATCGACAACAATAATGCTCTTCCGATAAAGAAGTTGTGTAGCAATATTATAATTCTAATAAATTTATGAACACCTTGACGAAGCTCTAAGTTTTGTAATTTTCTAAAGAGTAAATCATTAAAGATTATAATTTGTAGAGTCAATCCCAAAAAGATTGGCAATCTTATTGATAAGAGTAAACACTCTAGCATTGTTTAGATTCGACTTCCTTTGATTATCGTATTGGGCAAGAAGGGATTCATATTTAAATTATCACATTTTTATTGACTATTTATAATAAATTCATATCAGTATTCAATAGTTCTTACTATTCTCAATATCATTTCTGTAATAAAGGAAGGGGAGACGAGAGACATCTTTGAGTGTTTAATCTTATTTCTTAATTGAAACTGTTGATTAAAGAATCTTTCTTTTGAGATTAGACTAATTACCAATCTTCATCTCTCTTAATGTACATTTGCGGATCGAATGAATGAATGGGCACTAAACTTAATCCAAGAGGTATTTGTCTGTAGAGAAAAAATTGAATCTTGTATTGTTACTTTCCTATGTTTCGCATAGTCATTTTATCAAAAGGTCCTAGATTTCTGATGATCAACAAAGATATTGATATGTAAAGGTCCAATTACCTTTTATCATTCTTTTTGATTTCTTCCAAAGTCATGGGATTGATGATTGGAAACTTGTCAACTTCAATCCTGGTGCCTTTAGGAATCTTAAAGTAAAAGCACACATTCACAATTTGTTAAGGCAAGAAAGACTAATCCAGGTCTTCTTCTATTATAATTGATATTTCATCTGAGTACTAGGACGAAAATATCAAAAGATTTAGGAATAGTTGTTAGACCTATTTGATATCAGACCTCATGAATAGATCATTGATCTAAGATTGTATTTTGATTCCTCTTGTTTTTAGTTTTGTGTTGCTTCTATAATATTTCATTTTATCAATCAAGCATTGGAGCAGGGAGATTAAATTAAATTTTAAGAGGGATAGCTATTTGAGATCAGCATTGGCTGAGAAATAATCTGAAATGTTGTAATATTTGTTTTAGGAAATGTACAATTGAGCAATGATGTAGTTAAGACACTTATTGATTTATTAAGATTAATTGTATTTTTTGAGAATTCCATTTAGAAGTATTAAAGACAATCTAATGTGAGTGTTGAAAATATCAGAAAAATAGTTCAATAACTTCAAGGTTGCTTTATTCTATAGTTTTAACTTATCTACACATTATTTTTTTTATTGTTCAGTAATTAATAATATTGCGCATGGTTGAGTATCAAAACATAACACAACTTTAATTATGAAGGATTCTTCTGAATTAAATCCAAATAACACATGCTAATGATCTAAGTACTTGTTCTCGTAGTTTTCCAATTTTAGTAATCTTTTTTTATCAGTAAACAAATAGAACAAGAATTATTCCAAATTCATATCGATTGAATTTGTCCTAATATCCATTTGTTTTTTTATCTTTCTACCCTGACTGGCAACCATCGTTTTCCTTATAAATGCCTAGAAATTGTACTACTCTTCCTGTTCATTAAATTTATCCACATTCTCCTATTATAATATAATTTATCTTGAATTTTCAATGAAATTTACAATATAATATTTCATTTCTAAATTTTCTCTAATATTATTTTCTATCGTTAAGTGCTTGCAGTATTGCATATATGTCATCCTCATCAATTATTATTGATATCTTGATTATTGGTAATAGAGAATGATGTAAATAATGAACTTTACAACTTGAGACCATAAGGGCTCTTTGGGATTGGGGATCATAATCATAAAGAATATGTAAATGAATAACAAAGTGAATGCCTTCTAGATAGAATCCATCATGTTTATAATCCTATAAATGCATATGAAATTATGTTACGTTAAACTAAGAATTGCCAGAAAATATCCATCAATAAATTAGTATCTCTCTGGATGTATTTACAAATATTGAGATGCTGCATAAAACATGTTGAATAACAAAATTCCAATAAGTAACAATATTTCATAGACTCTAATGCATCTCTTCTGATATCTCAAACTTGTCAATACGATAACTCCCAATATAATATTCAGACACATTGTAAACCAAGATGACTCAAACACCTTTTCTATTGAGTAGTAAATAATTAGAGGTATTAGAATGACTTTCTATATTAACTAAAATCTTAATCTGAACCTCTGTATGTACCTTTCATACTAATCTTCGAATTTATCAGAGATAAACTTCTATGATAATAATTGCATTTTATAATATATATATATAAGATAAATTTGACAATGCTTAATGTTTTATAATTAGACGAATAATGATCTAAATATTAATATGAGATATCAGATTTAAAATTTTATTAATTATTCAAAATTAAAGAATATCATAATTCACTAAAATTATCTAATTAAATTCTTGGACTCAAAGATAATAGATCGAAATATGCTGCATGTTTCCCATGAATTGATGATCTCGCATTCAATATCAGATAATTACTAGGATGCTGGGACTTCATAGGCATAAGATGAAAATCTTCAGAAAGTTCCCTGAAGATCAAAAACTCAATGCTGTTGACACCATTCTTATTTTGTTTAATGTGTATTTTATTCGCCGGCCCCAATTTTCTCACAATAACTATGGCCATTGGCAAATTCAACTAATACACCTACTCTGCATTATGTCTCAATTCCGACAGTGTAATTGGATTAATGAAGGGAAGTCCTTTTATTGCATCTTTACTGAAGCTTGTCCCTTTGAATTCTATCCTCACACGAAAGTAGGACTTCTTCAAAGAATATTCTTCTCCTTAATCCAATACAATCCCAATTTCCTGGCAATGCTCAGTCAAATAATATAGGAGATTCAGAAATAATTGCTTAAGCTGTTTTTAATCCTAGAAAACAATGTCTTTTTTTAGTTGATTCGTTATGGAATACGTAAATTTCTTGCTCTAATAAAAATAATGTTATATTTCGATCAAAATATCTTCTAAGAAAGTAATAAAATTAAATTTTTAAATAATTGATCTTTAGAATGAAGTATTAAGATTGAAAAAGTCTTTGATGTTCTGAAAATCATTGTATGCCTTCGCAATTTTGCTCTATATTTTTTGGTATATGCACAAATCCATATTGATATTGGACTTTACCTTTTGGTACTTGTGTATACCTCTAAAGTAGATCAGACTCATCTTCACTTGGGATTGGAATATTTCATCAATGGTTTCCATGACTTACTGAAATATCTTATATCTCAATTTTAGTTCCTCAATAAATACGTCCTTCTTATTTTAAGAGATCAAAATTATTGCACTTGGCAATTAGTCAAAATACTTAATTATGGAAATATTGTAGTTCTCTTAATTTTGTACTCCTTGCAACTTGATCAAGGAATCAGCTTGGAATTTATTCATGTAGTCCTTCAACTTTTCTGGACAGCTTACAAAATAGAATAGAAATTTCTCCAGATTCATTTTCGCGTCCTATTTTATTTCTTCCTCTGATTTGTAGTGAGTTCGAGATTCCTAATCCTTTATGAGAACTCTCATATTTCTTATCTGAGAAACAAATTGCTACTATTATTGAATTGTGATATTGTCTTCATTGTTATATGTAGTCAATAGCATTTAGTTAGTATCTCTTTTGTAACTAACAATATAGAGTGTGATCCCACACAAATTAACTAATTATTGTTCAGCCTTTTGATGCTTGGTCAACTCTATATATTCTTATCTTTAAATTTACTCTGTTTTGTATAGATAGACCAGGTGTAGTGTTAAATAAACCAAGAATATAATCATCTGTTCCCATATTTCCTCCATCAACATAGGCTGAAAGATTTGTAGCAAAATGTAGATTGAAACATGGATAAAGCATTTTTACATAAAACTTGCCTAATTCAATACTCTATTATATTATGCAAAATACATGATGTGGTTGCCAAGGCCAACATATACCCTTCAATGTAACTAATTTGATGAAGGGTTTCACTAAGTATTTTTTGTAATGATTTATAATAATTAAAGACCGTCATGAAGATAATAATCGTGTTGTTGAGATAACATTGTTCTTAGCGATCAATGTTTAATTTCACACTGATTATTAGCAACATCAAACCTATTCCACTGATACAAAGTGAAATCCAAATTTATTTAAATGCACTTGAAATTAACACGTACAGCAGCATTAATATTACCAACGCCTACTGAAATTTTAATAATTATTAAGATAGTTCCTTTTTCCTATTTTAATATTTAGCTTCAATAACCTTATCTGCAAAGGAGAGTGATAAGAAATTCATATTATTTTTCTTAATTTTATATTAATGTATAATTTTTCAAATCAATATCATTATTTTTGTTACTTCTTTGCATCAGTTTCTAAAATATTTACAGATCCCCAAGAATCCACAGACTCAATAATTAATATATATTTTTAATTTTTTTGCTTTCCATTTATGATTGATGTAATCTTAAATATACAATGATTTCAAATTATATGATTTTATCCTCCTCTAAAAAGTGAGTCGATTTTCATTTTAATCGTTTATTGAGTGGAAAATACCCAACATATGAAATTACTTCATTTATTTTATATTTCTTATAATTATGCAAAATTAAAAAGTAATTTTTTTTCTATAGAAATTATTTATTTGTTTGTTTATTATATTATATTATAGGAGTATTTAAATACATGTAAGTATCTAATCCTAACAATCATGAATAAAGATTTTGCTTAAATTAAACCAAAGTCAAGATATATTGATTTTTTCAGATATTCAAAATCTTCTTGAAATATAGTATAAAGTGTTATTCATAATATTAATAAATTATTAAATAAAAGTCATATTATCGATTACATTATATGCTTAACCTTTATGAAATCAATTGGAGAGGAATAAATGAAATTAGAGAGTAGATAACGATTTGGAGGTAGTATTAATACTTAAATGAAGGAAGAATTATTAAATAATAAGATTTTCATTTTAAGATGATATAGTATCAACAGTAATGACATCATTAAAAAAAATGAGTATTTTTTTATCTAAAGATTTTTGGATCAAATTTTACTTTTTTCTTTTACATCTTACTTGTATTTTGAGATTCGGTGTCATCCACTTCAACAAAATTTGATTTTTACTTTAAACTCTATCCTCTTTTGTATAGTGATTATTTTAAATTTCTGTTTGCTGATTTCTTCTTTAAAATGCTTTTAATAGTATTCTAATCTGAATCTTTCTAGTTTGAAGAACAATCATCCTTCCATTCAATTTTTTATTGCTTGAAGTTACTCAAGCTTCTGCTGAATGATTTTCTTTTTTAAGCTGAAGAGTTTATTTTCCCTTCATTCTTATCTTATGGGTGGTGGTCTTCTGCTGTTGAGTGTAGACATTGGATTTGATTTTAATTGTTTATATTGTTACCACTTTATTTACATTGAGGTTCTTATTAATTAGGAAGTAAAGCTATTGAATGGGGTTGTTTTCCTTTTTAAGAACCTCTAAAATTACTATTGCTATGGAATGTTGCAGTTTAATCGAAACTATAGTTGGCATAAGATTATTAAAGAATTGCTTCCAGCTCTTCTAGGGATTCTGACTTTTCACCTAAACCATATAATGGCTAAATCAGAAAATTTTATTTGGTTGGACAATATTGAATGAGTTATTACTTTACAATCGTAGGAATCTAAAATTCGTTTTAATTGACTTGTTAATGTTTAAAGCAGCTAGAGGTTGATCCCATAAGGAATAATTAAATAAATATACATTTATACTAGCTAATAAAGAATAATAATGAATCAAATATTATAAAAGGAACTCAGGTTTTTGTTTTGTTTTTAATTCTTCTTCTGATGCATTATCTATTTCCTTATAAGAAAGATTGAAATAGGAATCAACTGATTTGAAACATTCATAAGGATTTAGTTATAATATGGATAATTATACAATATTACAGAAAGGTTTTCAAAGTTTAAGAATGGATGCAAAAATACTATAGTTTTTGAAATAATGGACTTATATTGTCCTAATTGTTTGATCAATTTTTTCATCAGTTTATTAATTCTAAAGACACTACTAATTGTTTACAATCTGAATTACTATAATATTATTTTTGCTATTAGATAATATCCTGTGATAATCCTTTAATTTTTATAAAATATAGTAATTTACTTTACTAATAAATAATCGATCCAAGAATTATTGAGATTAGTCATGTTTAATGTATCTAAAATAAGAAATTAATTCCTGGCCAATTATAAAAATTAATTCAATTTTTTTTAGATTGATATTTCCACTGATAGCTGATTTTCTTTAATCAAATTTAAACATCATAAATAATAAGTTATGGAAAACTTTCTTGTTTTGACTTAATTTGAATATATAATTGATATTTTAATAAGCCTCATAAATACTATAATCATAAAAATTAAATGCTATCTCCAGGAGATTCAATTTAGATTGAAGTTGAAAATGAGTTTGCAATTCTTGAATATTCTTATACTTTTATTTTGTCGGATGGTTTCATTGATGTTATGGGAATCAACAAATAGTCTTCCATAAGGTGTTGGAAAATGTAAAATTCTAAATAATTAGATTTTCGTTTTTATTAAATTAACTTCAACCTATCAAAAGGACCTAATCTTCTAACTAAAATCAATGAAACTGCAAGATCCAAATCTAAAGGCACTGTACTATTGTGCTTTAATTCTTATAAGGATTGCGGATTCAGAATTGGTAAGCCAAGAAGTTGAGTCTTAGTTATATTGGGACCTTGGTAGAGTATTTTGATTCTAATTATGGGTGTTAATTAAAAGTCTGTGGTGACTTCATCTAATATTACTTATATGGTTTATGATTTTTAACTTGTGAAATTAATTACATTATGGAGTAGTAATTTCGTGTATTTATAATCAGACAGAATGCAATTGCTGCTTAAATTATTGATGACTTCGAATTGTTGAATATAGCCCAAGGACAGAGGCTTCTGTTTATTGTAGCCATCAAAGAAGGCAAATACATCTTTGATTAATAGGATGAGATCAAATTATTTGATCCCAAGAGAGAGCATCTTTTATAGGGTAAATGTCTCCAAATTAAGAAAATCTGTATATCCTTTAATTAAACTATAATTAATCATTTGTAATGTCTTGTTTATTAGCTATGCATCTGTTTGCTTATTGGCAAAGTTTTTAATCCATTTAAAATAGATAAGAGATTTTTTAATTTATTTATCAAAAATTTATTGTATGTAATTAAGTTGTTTTGAATTGTTCCTCATTCTCAATCTCATCTCCTCTTCTTGCGTTTCAGATTTACTCTCCTTCATCAATAGGACAGTTACAGGCTAAACGTCAAAACTCCTGAAAATACTTAAAGCGAACACTTATTCTTAATAAAATCCATAAATCTGAATATCTTATTTGATTTTAGATGGAGTATCATTGATGTCTGAATTTGATTCTTGGGTATAATAAACGAGAAATTACTTGAGGGTTTGTTTTTTTGGGGAAAATATATTATCAACCGAAATTATTTCAGCAACCCTTGATTTTTAAATTTGCATAGACATTTGCATATTTGTAACCATCTTGAGGAACTCCTCCTGATCCTCCTTAAGTATTCTTTTGTTGTTATTTTTCTCAATCAAAATCAGTGATTTTCTTTCATCATATTTAATTGAGTAGCTTTATACATCTTTGAATTTTGAGATTTTGCTTAAATATTATTGGCATTTCTGATAATCCAAGAAAGTAGTTCTCAATAACCTTTCAAATTAATACATAAATTAAACGTATAAGACGACATACAACAAATATCGAAAGTAAGTATCAACATTGATATCCGAATGTCGAACTCCGAAAATAAGATGTAAAGTCACCGTAATTATTAGCAAAAGGGCGCGTTTCATAAAATTCATCAGGTTTAACAAACTTAATAAAGTCAGGAAATTCAGTACCTCGCAAAAGTGAATGAAATAAAAAATGTTTCAGTGTATTACCAATCGTTGCTGGCAAATTACTATTCAAAAGCAATATAGGCATTGATTGAGACCATGTATATAATTATTGCAATTTCATACACATATGGATACTTCTTATTGACCTTAATTGATATTAAGATGAGGATTAGGGTTCCTATGCTGATTGACGCAATTATCCAATTTTTGGAAATCAAGCAATTGACAAATGAAAGAAAATTGATTAGACCAAAGATCCATTTTTAATAGACCAGGATTGTTGAAAATAATTTTTGTTTTGATTCTCTAAACTCCTTTTCTATATACGAAACTTCAAAATTTAAAGTAATTAAATTCATATGGTTAATAAATTAATAAAAAAGGAACTTAGAAACATACCTAAATATTTAGAAGACTAATTCCAATTAATATAACCATTAATTTGATATATAGAGAATAAAAAGAAAGAATATTGAAAAATGAAAAATTTATGAAAAAAAAATTGAGTTTATCTTCAAAGCCTCTATCCTATATCCAATTGGATGACAATGGAAGAACTTCTTATTGTAAGACTCACTGTTTGAAATACGAACTATTTGAGTATAGAAATGGAAAGTGCTACATTTGTTGTGATCAAAAAGAATGCAATTAAAATAATGATCCTTTAAATAATACTGAAATTGTAATGCTCTTAAATTAAATTTTGGTGCAATCAATTTCATACGAATTTAAGTAGGAATAAAAGTAGAGGATAACTACTCTAAAGGAACATGCAAATAAAGCAATTCAGCTGTATTGTGATAGAGCCATTCAAATTATTGATAAAAATTGTGAAAAGTAAGATCTATTAAATGAAAAAATTACCTATATTTTAGACAATCTCTAAAATGAAAATATCCTTTTATAAGCATATGAGATTTTGAAATTCTAAGAATTGGATTGTGTTAATGTTAAAATAGGAGTCATTGCTTCACTAACTCAAGAATTTTATAGAATCCTAACCAAATATGAAAATACATTAAATTGCATTAATTCCATAATTTAAGATGATTATTTTGTTGGCAACAATGAATATAATGTTCTAAAAAACTAGATTGAAGTCGGAAAAATGAAATGTATGCAATTCTAAAGACAACATGAAATTAGTATCAAATATTCTAGGTAAAGTAGTAAGAGGATCTATTAAGACATTAAGAATCACTAAATTATTGTAGTGTCTACTGGACAGGAATTTAATAATTAAATTAGAATAATTAAGCCAACTTAATATAGTTTGTTTGGACAATTTGATTCATTAAAAAATACAATATCAGCAGAAGTATTTTGTATAAGTCCCAATTGTCAATTTTATGCTTGGGGAAGTAATACAAGGATTTAAACATATTAATTATAAACTCAAACATAGATTCAATAGCATTCAATATTGTTAATGATTTTGCGATTAGTACTTCAGATTAGAAAATCAATTTTTGGGGGTTGAATAATAGAAATTGGGAATTAAATAGTTCCTTCAATATATTACCTGAAAGAGTGCACGATCTCATTTTTATAGAGGATGGAAAAATACTCATTTGCTAGTCAAATTCAAAATTAACATTTTTGATAAAGGAAAACAATACTTGGATAATGTATTAGTAAATCCATTAAAGTTTCATTACTACATTATGGAGTAAAATAAATTAGATGATCATAACTACAAATTTGAAGAAACAGATATAAATATGGTAGAGAAATAAGAAAGGATTATTTTAATTGATTTCAACTGAATGGGATCCAGAATACAATTCAAATAATTATGAAGTTAACCCTTTATAGATATATGATGAAGGGTCATTGTTGGGTTAATGTTAAAATAATAAATTAAAAATTTGGTCAATTTTAGAAGGTGGAAGGATGCAAGTAGTTTTTGAATAAGAAATTGATGAATAAAATGTTATTATAACAAATAATTTTACCAATTTATTAGCCTAAAATGAGAAATCATTGATTTGGTATTAATTAATATATCATTAGCATTGAATTGTTGTATATTCATTATTTTAAATATAATTACCATCTATAATTAGGATTATCAATAATCTCTTTGCCAATCCTAAAACTTGTTTTATAATCAATCTACATACTGAAACGTAGATCTCCATCCAATATTTAAGAGTCACAATGGATGTTAAGAGCATTTCCGATGTCTATTTATTATAAGGGTGAAAATCCTATGACTCCACAAAAGACTCCATACTTATTGTACCAATAAACTGATCCGCTTTTACTCTTTCTTGCCACTTTGAAATCCGAAGTAGATTGCAATAATTCATTTGCATAATCAATCGAGCAGATAATCAGGAGACTAGGATCTGATGACTTGATGGCACCCATGCATATAAGAGATTTCTCATTGCATAAGGTTTTCAAATAATTTAAATTCGATTTTGTAATTACTTTTGCGAAAGGATTATCAAAAATGAGCTGGAATTGATTTGCTATAAGTGTTTCTGTTGGATAGGATTGTAATATTTACCCAACTGGCAATTTTATTAGATTGTTCATATATTAAATCTATTCGTCACTAATCTATTGAGGTTTTGTTGCGAGGTAGAGTTAGAAACTCTGATCCAATTTTTCATATATAGATTGCATATATAGTAGATTTTACTCTTCATCTTAGAATCCAACTATTATTTCTTGTCTTACATTATTTATGTTATTCATAAGATTTGTTAAACTCATTAGCTGATTGTCCATAAAATATTCGCATTGTTCAACGCAATCCGTGTTATTTAGGAACAAGCATGCATCAAATAAAAATTTGGTTACAAATTTCTCATATCCTAACAGAATGTTCTTTTGATTTAAGAGTCTTATAATAATTATCATAGTATACTTAATGAGTCTAGGATTGAAATGATCTCCATTCACCTTATTCTACAACTCTTTTGCTAATTGTTCTAATTCTTCTTCGTTTCTTAGGTTGTTTGCAAAATGCGATTTAGATTCGGCTTCTATCTTTTGTTTACTTAATTGCTTAGCCTAATTAGCTTCTTTTAGCAATTAAGCCAATTTCCCATAAATTTACTCATAGCAAAGATCTTGTTTCGAACTTAAAAGCTAGTATTTCTCATTTCTTTGTCTGGTCTAGAATTCTTATTATTCCTCTAATTGGGAAGTCAAATTAGACAATTCAATTATTATATGACTTTTGTCATGTTCATTAAAACATTGAGGACAGAGGGTTTTCTTAGATTTGCAATCATTAGTTAAACACAAAGCAATTATTTACATATTTTATTTTTTATGGATCTCATTGGAACATACTATTTTGTTGCCCAAAACAAAGGGTTTCTACATTAATAATTATTAAAAATATATATGGAAATATATAAAATTTGGCAGTACGGAAATTCTTAATATAATGAGATATTGGAGGAATTTTGGAGATTTAAATAGGTCATTCTAAACTACTTAACCAATTTTGAAGATATCATATTAGATGTTATCAAATCTCATATCAACTTTACTTCCGTATTTCCTGAGGTTTATAATTTCATTGAGAAAGAATTTTCAATTAAAGATTTTGTGAATTCAATTTAAAATAAATACACAATTTCAAACAATCACATTTAATATAAGGGTATCAAAAATGATACGAACCAATTGAAGATAGAATTATAGAAGATATACACTTAAATTTAAATGATATTTCAATAGTAATTGTTGAACCAGCAATTGTTACCTTCCAGAATGATTAATTTAGATGATTAGTCTCATCATTAGGAGATTGAAATAATTAATTAAAATGAAATTAGAAGATCCAAGCTGTCTAGTATATATATATAATTAAGTATCAAGATGGTAGATGGTTAATTTAGACTGTAAGGATCCAGAAAGAAAAGGACTATTGTTTTAAATCCCAGAATCTCGTGTTTACAATCAACGGATCTGACATAGTCTTTGGTGTTGCTTCATATTCTCAAGTCGAAAAACACAATTTTGAAATGCAATATCCCATTCCCAGTGCATATTTTGTTAGATAGGATGGAGGTAATTGATAAGTGTAAGATTTTAGTTCATTTTGGGTTTGGTTTAACTGAAGTCTAACAAGATTTTAGTGGGCCTGGGTTCTGTTCTAAGAAAGGACAGAAGGTTAGTATGAAGTTATAGACTGGTTAGAATATATTGATTTTGGAAAATTTAGTCACGAGTGAAAAGGACGAGTATGTAATACCTGAATTATTTGATGATTGGTGTTATATCTTTGGATTTAGATTTCAAAATGATTCAATAATATTGGAATAGTGAAAATGAGAAATGAATTAAATATATTAATTATGATTTTAATTATTTTGGTGATTGTGTTCTAAGTGATAGGAGAAGAATTATTAAATTTGACAACCAAAACATTCTCAATCGAAGATGAGTTGAGTGGAGTCAAGGAGGTTATTCAAGGATCACGCTAATTTATTACAGACTTCGACAATGCTGAATTTGCAATCAATATAGAATTGCATGGAAATAATAGTTATCCTTGGGATATATGTTTTTCAAAATAAGGGTCAGTTGAATTCGGGGAATATGAAAATCATCATACTGTAATTTATAATGCTACTCACAATCCTGATCAAGAACATGCAAATGATCCATCATATTATTTAAGTACACCAATATTGGTCAATATGGTCATAACAAAATAAGGATTATTGATTGCAACAAGTGATCATACTTTATTGAATTACAACGTTACCTAGGATCCATAAAGCTAAGTTGGATTTAAAACACAACTCTTATAGGAATATGACTACGATTCCTTGAGAAGTGAAGCAACTGAAGCTGAAGTGCCATAAATTGTATATGTCCCTACATATAATTATGTATATTTGATATATAGAGATTAAATTTTAAAAGGAAAGGTTTCATCCAACATGACTTTGTAAAACTGTTCAATTGGTAGTGGATTAGAAAATGACAATAATTTTATTGGGTAAATCAAGGTTTTGAATAACTATATGTTTGTTCCATTGGGTAGGGATGGCCTAGATATCTATTAGATTAATAAAGACGGTGATATAAGTCTTAAGATGTCTTTGAATTCATTTGATTTATATAACAAGGACTTAACCATAAGTTTAGTGGATATAGCGTTCAGCAAATCCACAAACTCGAATGATACTTATGCCTTCATTCTAGACAGCATTCATGGTGTTACCAAGTATCTTGTTAGAACTAGTGAATAACAAATAGTATTGAATAGAGATGATAAATTTGGCCTCGTCGATATCAAATCAGGTTTAACTATTGCAGTATAGCCTGACGATTTCCTGTTGATTCTCAAGGAAGTGTAAGTTTATTTGATTATCGTTTTAGTGGAATCAATCAATAATTGGTTGAAATAGGGTTCAAGGATGAAGGATGGTTCGAAGTCAAGACTCATTATTTGACTGGATAATATTTTGATATTATTCTTTCCAAAGATTTTGTACTTCTGAGAGGTAAAGACGAACACAGAATTGTGAGAACTGGTGTTTATGAGGAGTTTGAACCAGAATTTAAATTCTATACTCAAGATGATTATTTCACTGAAAAGGCCAATTCTTTCTATGAAGATTACGTGTTTATTCCTAAATTGTAGAGTGTGAAGTTTTACGGATCAGATTTTTAAACCGAAGGAGATGACAATCAATGGTCATTCTAAAAAGAATATCCATTCCTTTTGGGTTTAACTCAACATACCATTGTGGAATTACCATATATTGTCAGAAATCCTCAGATATTTTGTGAACCTAAGTCTGAGCAGGATGTTGGCAAAATTTACAAATATGAAATACTAATGAATGCGACTTCATGTCCTGACAAAGATAAATATTTGGAAGAGAATCCCAAAGTCCCATATCAAACCATTCAGTGCTCATATAAGAATGCATTTTAGGTCAAAGTTGTGTTGGCTTAGGCCAAGATATACAACACCCAAGAGTTGATTGGAGTGATTATTGGACTCATAATTCTCTTAATTCTATTAGCATTCTTGTTGGCTTATTTGTATAGAAAATTCAAAGTTAAGGAAGAGGGGCTAACCAGTCAAGTGTAAGGTTTTGATAACCAGAAGGGATACGATTTAGAACCAAATGATGCTCCTGCCACTCAGGGATTATGAAGCATAATTCATTTTTAATATTATGAAACATATATATATAAATCTTATATATAAATTACAATTAATTATATTTAGTCAACAATTGGAATATGAATTTAGGATTATTTTGTAAATTTAGGGGAATAGTAAGAATTTCAAAATTTTGGAAGGGTGGAAATTTTATAATGATTTTAATTGATTTATTGAATTAAATTTGACAAATTAATTAGAATTACAGATTTATTTGGTTCATGTGGAATGTCAATCAAAAATTTGGATAATTTCATCATCTTTTTATTATAAAGGGATTCTTATTAAATAATAAAATAGTCCGTCAGTATTTGACATGATTGTACCATTCAGGACATCTTCAAATACGTTTACTTTAAATCTTGAAAGCATATAATTAAATAATTTTGAAATAAAGAACATGCAAAACATAGAAATTAACTATGGTGAGGTAGTTTACCATATAATTTGCCAGAGGGAGCATCTTGTTCGAGATATCTACTACCAATTGTACATCTTTACCAATGCTATAACTCTCTCAACTGTAATTCTATTGGTTTATGATCTAAATATAGGAGATAGAGTCACCAACTCCCAAATATATGGTTCCGATAAATCTAGAAAATAATATACATTGGGTAAAAAACAACTAGAGAGTGTTGACTCAATTTGGCATTGAGTACAAAGGAACAGTCAAATATTTCACAGCCCCAGAACAAGAGCTAAAAATCTTCAAGAGAATAGTCAAAAACAAAATAATGTATCGAGAAGTTAGTGACTTCTACCAACCATTAAAACTCCTAGGCAAGGGAGGATCCTCTAAGGTACTTAATAAGACATAAACTTAGGTTTATTTGGTCCATGACAAGGACAATTCAGCCGAATTTGCATCTAAATGTATAGAGAAAAGATATCTCCGAGAAGACGGTGGCTATGTAAGAATACTTCATAAAACTATTAGACTGCCTTATTCAATGAGATTAGTATCATGGCCAACCTCGACAACGAATAGATCGTTAAACTAGAGGAAGTGTACGAAGGAGACAATACATTTTACCTCATACTTGAATATCTGAAAGGACCAAGTCTACATGATCTATGTAATAGTAGAAGTACCACACAACCTTTGAGTTGGGAACAAATTAAATAGATTATGTGGGTATAATCTTATGTTTAAATTTTTAGTAATTACTCAAAGGAGTGGCTCATATGCATAGTTTAAATATTATGCATCGTGATCTAAAACCAGAGAATATCATGTTTAAAGAACATGGCTCAGTTTAAGGTCTTAGAATAGTCGATTTTGGCTTGGCCACAAATACAAATGTGGAAAAGTACCCATTTCCTAAATGTGGCACTCCTGGATATGTTGCTCCAGAAATTGCTAATCTCAAAGATCTCACTGTAAAATACGATAAGATCTGTGATATGTTTAGTGTTGGTTGCATCTTCTATAAATTGTAAGCATTAGTCTGATAAATAGAATTACTTAGAAAGATTTATTCCCAGGAATAGACTACCATGAAATACTCAAACTAAACAAAAAATGCTATGTCAATCTTGATAATCTTCAAATGTTCAAAGCCCCCTCTTCAGCTGTTGAACTCATTTCTTCAATGCTCAATCCCAATCCCAGTCTAAGAATCTCAGCTTCAAGAGCCTTAGAACATTTATTTTTTGTTCAAAGTCCCCAAGCTGATATTAGAATTAGCTTTTAAACTAAAAAGCGACTAGACCCTTAGAATAAATTATGGTAGACTCAACTTTTCAAAAATATCAAATCTGATAAAATTCAACTGCCTGAGATCCCACTTAAGCTTAGACAATAAGCCAAAGAGGATGAGGTGATTGAGGATGAAAAAATCACTATAAATGTTCCTGCCATGAAAAGTCCAAGATTTTAGTAATAAATTAAATAGAAAAATATCAATCTCATTGACAGTCAACCCTCAACTCCCAGAACAAAATAGATTAAAAAATATTCAACTCAAGAGTATGATTTATCATCTGATGCTTCATCGCCTGATTCTGCTAGAATGAGACCAACTATTGTGCTTAAAAACTCAACATAAAGTTCAGCCAAAGCTCAAACTCCCAGAGCTCGACCCAGCAAACAGATTATTTTGTAAAGGTAGATGTCTAATCAGCCAATTGAGGAAGTCAATGAAGAAGAAATCAAAGCATGATCAAAATTGAAGTTAATTTGAATTATATATTGAAATTATATTGTTTATAAATTTAAATTAAAATTTAAGTTAAATCTATTAGAATAACCATAGTATATTAAGGCTAATTGTCATTAATATTTAACAATATTAGTAAGTAAGTAATCATTATTTATGAGACAAAATAATAGTTTGATTCATTATCCTATTTAATTTATAAATTGTTACTTCAAAATCAAAAGTTGAATCTATATAGTGAATAACTTTGTGTCCATTAATTTTAAGCTCAAATTCATGAAACATTAAAATCAATTTTGGAAATGAATATCTATAATTATCTTTAATTAATACATATAATAAATTTAAAATTATGAAATCAGAAAATAAAAGAAAAACATATAAAATGAATAAATGTTATATTTTGATTAGAATAATCAACAGCATCCTCCATCTTTCTACTTTTTCTGGTTGGATGTATTGGCACTAAGTTTTGCTTGTGATGTGCTTGTGCTATTTGATCTAAACAAAATTTAAGGGATATACTATACCCTCCTGCTTTAGATTAAGAGGATTGAGAACCAGTTGGTGTAGGATTGGAAGATTTTGGTGGTTGTGAAGCATCCTTCTTAGCCATCAACTTTCTCGAGAGTTCAAGAAATGCATTATTTACGTGATCTGCTGTTTTTGCACTACATTCCATAAATAACATGTTATGTGATTTACAGTACTCTTATGCTTTAGAACTTTCAACTCTTTTATAATGATATTAAACAAACTTACTATTTCTGTTCATCCAAGTCATTCTTATTTCCAATCACCAACAATTGAACATTCTTCTCTCCATATGATTCAACTTCATGTAACCAAAACTTATCAATGTCATCGAAAGATTGTCCTTAGGTGACATCATAAACCATAACAATCCCATCTGCTCCCTAATAACCATAATGTTTGATCCAGAACCTTATAATATGCACTTGTAATCGTTCTAAATCTTTCTTGTCCAGCTGTATCCCAAATCTGTAATTTCACATTCTTGCCATCAATAGGCAAAGTTCTAAATCTGAAATCCACTCCGATTGTTGTTAAATAAGACTCACTAAATTAATCATCAGCAAATCTCAATAATAACGAACTCTTTCCAACTCCAGAATTACCAATGATGACTAGCTTGAACAAATAATCGTATTCTTTGATCATTTATGATTTTTTTCTATATTTTAAATATTTAAATATTTAATTATCATTCCAAGCAACATTTATACTTCCCAAAATCACATCAATCCTACATCACTCCCACCTCACATACACTAATCTATCAAAAAATCCACTCCTCTAAACTTAACTATCCATTATTTTTAAGAAATTTAAAGAATTTATTGAATTGTCACATCAAATAATTAATCTAATTAACTTTTTATAGCGATTTCTTAGAAAATATCACATCAATTGATATCCCTAAAGAGTTTACTATTTAACAAGAAAATTTTATTAAAGATTAGAAAATGTTTATGTCTAAAACAATATTAGTATAGTTCTCTATTGTTTAAACTCCTTTTCTAACAAATAAAGATCGATATAATAGGATCTGTTAATAAAAATTTGGATTTAAAAAAATTATCAATAATAAACAAGACTTGGTTTTTAATAATGAATACTCTATCAATATATGTGTTATCTAAATAAAGTAAAGTATCAAGGAGTATGCTATAAACTAGAAATATTATTTAATATTATTATGATTAACAATTACGAATATACCTAGGTTACACTTTAAATAATTTTAGAGTTTAACTTAAAACACTTAACTAATTGAATTGTTATTACAGATTGTACATTAAAAGTCATCATGTCTATATCAGTTTTTTAATAATACCTTTGGAATGATAAAATAGACTAAAATCATATTATAATAATGTTTCTGTTTTCCTTAATACATTAATTATTTTATATTAATTCCATAAGGAAAAATTTATTTCACCTTACTCATAAATAACAAGGAGAAAAAGGAAAGATTATATGTTAAAGATGTCAACTTTGTAAATTCTTAAGCATATAAGGGATCATACACATTATCATTTAAAAGATACAAGTTGATCCCAAATTTAATAGGAAAATTGAAGATAAGCTTGAAATTTAGAATTATAAAAACAAAGGAGTGTTTAAATAAAAATTAAATAAAAATTAACAATGAGAAATCAAGAATTTTCAATATACATTGGATCTAATATTCATACACAAATGGAGAGAACAACACTTTTATAAATTCATAAAATTAAGAAATTTTTTGAATCAATATTTTAGTTATTCTAGTCCTATTCAATAAGAATGACATAAAATGCAAAGCATATAATATAATACAATATGTCGGTTAGGAAGAGTTTAAAATGGAGATCATAATTTAATTTCAGAAGATGTAGGATGATTAATGAAATTCTAAATTTCTGTATTAGGAATAGTAAGCATAAACTATTTCAATCACATGCTATTCTAAGTTATATTTATTTAGATTAAAATTTATAAAATAATAACAACGATAAAGGGTTTTATATCTTCATTTACAATATAATTAAGTTTATTATGACTTATTATATAAATTATTATCAGAATCTATGAGTTCGTTTTCGTGTTTATCAAATAAATACAGTCTTTTCCAAGGTAAAAGTACAATAGGTTGCAACAATTCAACAAATTTTTGCGGGAAATTTTCTTCATGCGCCTAGGTTAGTGATGCAAATGGGTTAATAATGTCTGGATGTTGCAGAGAAGATTATCTATATCGTAGTGCATCCAATATCATAGTGTATATTCTGATTATACCACTAATTGGGATTGGCAGTTTGGGAGCTTTAGGAGGTATGATTGGAGAATTGAATATTAGGTGGTGTGGTTAAAAGGCCATTTCTGGAGGCTGTTTTAAATTTCAATTCAGGTCCTTCAGGAAATATAACTGCATGCTTGATGTTTGGAGCGCAACTGGTTAATTAGATAATTATCACATTCTAGAAGTAATTACATTATGGAATTTTAGACATCCATACCATCCTCAGTGTCCGGCTGTAAATTACGAAGTCGGAATGATTTATGCGTTGGCTATTCCACTTTCTATGCAATTTGGAGAAGAATTAGCAAGTTATATGCCATTATTGCCAGTTTTAACCTTATAGATGATGTTTTTTATTGTCATTCTTCCAATTTGTTTATTATATGCGAAAAGACAAGAAGTTGTTGAATAAGAATTGGATGAAGATTACACTGATTCTCATATCTCTATGGCATCAGCTTTTAAAGGCTCAATCTAAGATGAAGCATAAGCAGCATTAGTGTATAAATAATTTTTGAATGAATCTCATTAAATCCTTCCTCTCATTCCTGTACTAATTGCTTTTGGTAGTTTTGCAGCTAACGAAGCAGTGATTCTATCAAGATCAACTCTTAGTTAAAACTCGCCTTATTTTCAATCCAATGAATAAGACCAAGAGTCTAATCCTAAATTGAGTCCATGCAATGTTTGGAATTTCTATATGATGATTCTATTGTTTGCTGTGAATATTTTGATTACTGGAACTACATTATTGGTATACAGAAAAAAAGAAGAAATAAAGGACACTGTCAGATATAAAATGAAAGAAAGATATTTTACACCAACCCGAAGATTTTTTAAAATATACGGAGCTGGATGTGCAACCGGTTTTATTGCTGGCTTTTTGGGAATGGCAGCAGGTTTAACCATGTTTGTAACTATGGTTTAATTTGGTTTGGTTGCAGCCTCTGCAGGAGCAACAGCAAACTATGGATATTTTATTGTATGCTTACAAGTATTTGTATCATTCATTGTCAGCGATTCTGGAATGCCAATTGGTGATCAATTCTTTTTCTACGGAATAGGGGTATAATATCATAATACTAATTCATTAGATTGTAGGTGTCCTGGTCTTCACAAACTTAGGTTATTATTACATAAACAAATACAAAATTGGTCATATTTTATTTTATATTGATTTTGCCATTGTAGTCTTAAATATTGCTGGTAACATTGCATGGGGAATAGAATAAAATGATAGATGGGGTTTTTATTCCATTGTAAATATATCTAACACCTGTTCTGATTGATTATTATTTATTTATCAACAATAAATTATTATAATTATTTAATTAATTTAAACGACTTTTTGTGAATTAGTCTCTAATTATTGTTATAATACAAATACTATTTCAATTGTCTTAATGTCTTATTATCATGATTAAAGAAAAGAATAAAATCGAGCCCAAAAATTGGCTTCACTAACTTATAACATTATTGCAATGATAGAAATAATGTGAGATTTTTATTAGATATATTTTATCTTTTTTTTGGATAAATTATAAACACATTTAAAACCAAATAGGCATAATGTTTAGCAAGTATCCAAATTATAAATTTAAATTGTAATTTATTGAAAAAATAATGTAATCATAGGAGTGAAAACTTATGTTTGTGGTTGTCAATTATCATAATTGTTAGGGTTTTTAAGCATGAATTGCTTATAGAAAAGTTAAGAATGAATAAATGTTTGATTGATGACATTCTTTATTTTTATTATTAATGAATTTTAATATTAAGCGGGTGTTTTCTAATCAATTAAGCGAATAAAATCAATTGGTTATTGTTTTTGGATAAGTCATAAATTGCTTGAAAATGACTTCTCAGCAATATTGCATTACTATCACGGATAACTTTGGTAATTTAGAGTTTTGGTGGCATCATGACATTTCAATTGGTATTTATGTTGAAGTTTTGGGTACATATTAGCAGAAGATTTTTAATGATATTAAATTTAATAAGATATATGCCAAAAGAATCAGTATTCAATTATAATATTTAGAAATATTTGACTCATCCAATAGCTATATGTTATGTTTTTTGGAAACCATTTTCGAGTAAAAGAAAGAACAGAAATAGGAGAAACAGTTATAATTTCAGAATCAAATTTTGGTTGTGAACCACTCATAAGAGCTCACAACTGAAATAGCAGTTTACTACTTAAAATTAATTGGAGGCAAATATTTAAAGAATTATGAAATGAAAGATGATTATATAGTTAATTTTAAAGGGGAGGAATTTGAGGACATGATATATTCAAAAGAGGAACTGAAGATGTCAATTCAAATTTTGCAAAGTGTTGGTATTTTTAATGGAAATGTTGTGTGTAAATAAGAGTTTTTTAACATGATTAACTTAGTGAAGAGTATATTAAGTGATGGGAAAGCACTGAGTATTAAGGAGTGCACTAAAAAAATAAATGATTATTATTTATTTAAAGGATATTAATTGTTTACAGAAGAGATATCTGTTTGCATTTTTAATTTATTTCTCTTGAATTATGTATGCATTTAGGATTCAAGTAATACAATAATGATTAGAAAATGATGACTACTAATTATTTATTAAAAATAATAATAATAATAATTTATGATTGTTTATATCATTCTTCATTTTCTTAGATTAAATTGACAGATCCTTCGACTTATAAGAATGTTCCACCACCCTTGATGATTCTGCCTGAGTTAAATCCTTGGTTGGCAAGTAGAGCTGACAAGATTCTATCAGGAGGAGGTGCAGGATCAACTGGCCACTCTCTTGGTTCTGGAGTTGTAGTAAATGCACCATCGCCGATACCCAAGTACCAATCAAAGGCTTCACCCTAAAGAAATGAGAAAGATGAATACATCAAATTGTTTGCCATAGCCATCCTCAGAGAAGAACACACTCAAATAATTAGGAACAAAGTGATAGATCTCCTCAAACAAATAGGAGTTGGCTGTTTGATCGATTTAACGAATGTAAGCATAGGCTTATTTAAGATGGAAGGAATATCCAAAGTAGAAGTATGTCCATTTACCCCAATATTTACCAATTTCAAATTTCTTGTCGACTAAAGATATAAATATAAATAAATACTTGAACCAACATCATCATCTGCAGTTTCAATATCTCCATAATCATAAGTACTGAAATACCAGACACCTTTATCAATGAAGATGGAAAGAGTTCTATCTCCAGCATTGTCATTATCAGCTTAGATATCTGGAGTATTTTATGTGACTCTGACAAGTGAAGTCCAATCAGTGACATTCTTTAATTTATTACCCTTAGCAAATCCATAAACACTGTATTCAAAGACACCACTGTACTTCTCTTCATATGATTTGAACACTCTTTAAGTCATCTTAGCTTTCTCTACTTAGACTGGTTCGTTATCTTATTTATCTTTGTATGGTGGATAAGGTCTGAATTTAGGTACAATAACATTGAGTAAATCTTCGCTTGAATCAATGTAACTGTTCTTGCCCAAAAATGCTCTTGGATCAAACAATTTACCTTAGAAGGCTGAATGTCCAAATTCTTTCTTTCCAATAACGAGTCTGGCATAATCTCTCAACAACCAATGTTTGGCACTATCAATTTCGACTCTCTTAACAACATTTTAATGAGTAAGATACACATATCCAATACCCTTTGGTCCAGTTGGAATTCTCTTGTAGCAGAAATAGACGAAATTCCAATATCCTTCTAATTCCTTATCAAACTTAGTTCCTGTTGTGATATCATTCTTATCAAGAACTGCATCATAAGTACTGAACTTATATTCTCCTCTTCCTACAAATGCTGATACTGTTCTGTCTCCATTCTTATTAGCATCTTCATATTAAGCATTTGTTGTGAATCTAAATATGGAGTGAGATTCAGCTTTTTCTAACAAAATGAATGGATAGTTCATCAACCATCTAGTCCATAAACCAATACCATATTCATAAATGGCTTCAATGTCAGATCCTGGGAAATTAGCTTATGTGAATTCAACATCCNAGTAGAGCTGACAAGATTCTATCAGGAGGAGGTGCAGGATCAACTGGCCACTCTCTTGGTTCTGGAGTTGTAGTAAATGCACCATCGCCGATACCCAAGTACCAATCAAAGGCTTCACCCTAAAGAAATGAGAAAGATGAATACATCAAATTGTTTGCCATAGCCATCCTCAGAGAAGAACACACTCAAATAATTAGGAACAAAGTGATAGATCTCCTCAAACAAATAGGAGTTGGCTGTTTGATCGATTTAACGAATGTAAGCATAGGCTTATTTAAGATGGAAGGAATATCCAAAGTAGAAGTATGTCCATTTACCCCAATATTTACCAATTTCAAATTTCTTGTCGACTAAAGATATAAATATAAATAAATACTTGAACCAACATCATCATCTGCAGTTTCAATATCTCCATAATCATAAGTACTGAAATACCAGACACCTTTATCAATGAAGATGGAAAGAGTTCTATCTCCAGCATTGTCATTATCAGCTTAGATATCTGGAGTATTTTATGTGACTCTGACAAGTGAAGTCCAATCAGTGACATTCTTTAATTTATTACCCTTAGCAAATCCATAAACACTGTATTCAAAGACACCACTGTACTTCTCTTCATATGATTTGAACACTCTTTAAGTCATCTTAGCTTTCTCTACTTAGACTGGTTCGTTATCTTATTTATCTTTGTATGGTGGATAAGGTCTGAATTTAGGTACAATAACATTGAGTAAATCTTCGCTTGAATCAATGTAACTGTTCTTGCCCAAAAATGCTCTTGGATCAAACAATTTACCTTAGAAGGCTGAATGTCCAAATTCTTTCTTTCCAATAACGAGTCTGGCATAATCTCTCAACAACCAATGTTTGGCACTATCAATTTCGACTCTCTTAACAACATTTTAATGAGTAAGATACACATATCCAATACCCTTTGGTCCAGTTGGAATTCTCTTGTAGCAGAAATAGACGAAATTCCAATATCCTTCTAATTCCTTATCAAACTTGGTTCCTGTTGTGATGTCATTCTTATCAAGAACTGCATCATAAGTACTGAACTTATATTCTCCTCTTCCTACAAATGCTGATACTGTTCTGTCTCCATTCTTATTAGCATCTTCATATTAAGCATTTGTTGTGAATCTAAATATGGAGTGAGATTCAGCTTTTTCTAATAAAATGAATGGGTAGTTCATCAACCATCTAGTCCATAAACCAATACCATATTCATAAATGGCTTCAATGTCAGATCCTGGGAAATTAGCTTATGTGAATTCAACATCCAATGCTGGTTGGTCATCTTTAGCATATATCAAAGCATCAGCATCATTTTGAACATAGAATTCAAAGTAATTATTAAGTTTGTATGGGATCCAAGCTGGAAGATCAACCTCGACTTCAACCTTGTCAACATAGTGCCAGCATTATGTGCTGCCATAACAAGCATGAACATGTCTTGATTTACCAACGAAATTCTTATTAATTCCATCCTTTCCGAAATATACAGCAAGGTATTTTGGAGAGAAGTGTAACACTTTCTTTAATAAACCACCTTTGCTCACATCTGGGAAACCAAAGAACCAACCAGCGTATTCATCTTATCTGGAATATCCAACCCAAATGTACATCCAAATTCCTCTATATTCACCCAAAGCTATGTTGGTATTTCTATCAAGATTGAAATCAGTATCAATGAATCCAATGTCGTAGGTTCCAATTTCCATATCTCCACCTTTTTAAATAACTGATAATGTTCTATCTCCTAATAAACTAGCATCTTTCAAGAATCCTGGCTCATTATTAGTTAATCTAATCACTGTTTAAGGATCAGTATTATCTAAACTTCCATAATATTTGAACCATCCATATACTGAATATTATTCTGTTTCAATTGCTCCATCTTCATACACAAAAGTATCATATGTTTCAGTATCTTTGTTATCGGCACCTTAGATTTCATAATCCTTTGTTCCTAATTCTTCATCAACTGGGACCTTGTATTATTCAATCCATGTTTCATATTCAGCAATTTCATTAATAAATGATCCTCTACCAAATCTGACAACTGCATGAGCTATTCTTCCATTGAATCCATAAACAGTAGATTTCCATGATCCAACATAGAATCTAACATAATTGTTAGCAGGATCAGCATCAAATGGATCGAAAACTGTTCTTTAAACTTACTTCAATTTATTGAAATTAACATATCCTACTGCAATTTACTTCAATTTAGAATAACTGAAATAGATGTAATTCCAATATCCATCCAAATTCTTTCCATAATTAACTGGTCTTCCTGAACCAGCCCAGAATTCATAATTTCCTCTTCCGATATATACTGCAAATTCGGCTTCATCTTAATCTGTAAATCCTAATCTACCAACCAAAATACGCTCAGGTTTCTCATAAATTCTTGATGGATTTGTGATGAAGAATTTAGTCCACATACCGAATCCATATTCATAAACACCATCTGTTACCCAATCTTGCTCTTAATGAAGTAAAGTGTCATATTCAGATTCTGTTTTGTGATTCAACCATTTAGGATCATATGTTTTCAATTATACTCCAGGCCATAATTTAATCTTGCCAGTCTTATAATCATCGAAATCTGTAGCATATCCCCATGCACCCTTTCCAAATCTAATTGTTGTATAGGCTGTCTTTCCATGGAAGAAAAACTAATGTCCTTGTCCCAAATATAGTGCCCAATATTTGGCTACAACATGCCAACCTTTGAATTGTTTCTCAACTTTGCTATCTGGCCATTCCATATAATATGAAAAATCTCCATGGTTATATCCAAAGTATGCATATGTCCATAGTTATTGTGATTCTTAAGGAATAATGACTGTCTCGTCAATGTCGCTGAACTTATCCTTCTCCTCAACTGTATATGTAGAAAATTGGTATTCATTTTATTCAGTTTACCATAATGAAAGTGCTTTTAATCCATGTGGAATTATTCCAACTTCTGGTTCATTGGATGTAAATCTAAATATAATTTAATGAGCTTTTTCGGATCTTCTTACATATCTAAACCAAGTGGATACTGAATATTCTCTGTATCCATCTAAATCCCATTTGAATTTAGGATCATCGACCAAACCATCATATTCAACCTTATCATAGTATTACTTTTCCTAATACTCTAACTCGGGGTCTGTTGGGACAGTGTATTTGGTTTCAATCAAATTTTTCATCTCTTCCTCTGTCTCAACAAATGAATTCTTATTCAAGACAACTCTAACATTGGTGATGACTCCGTTGAATCCTTTGAATCCCTTCCAAAGTCCAGATTGGAATTTAATAGTTTTAACAATAGCTGGTTGAGTAACTGTGAATGTGACACTCTTGATGACTTAAGTTCTACCCCAGTAAATATAACCATTGGCTTTTCCTTCTTTATATCCGAAATAGACATAAATCCATTCAGCATCTAAATACTTGCCATAATCCAATTATAATTCAGTCACAACTTCTCCTTCAAATACTTAGAAATTATAGAATCCTTCTCCAATAGTTGTCACTAATCTATTTGTGTCATCTCCACTCAAACCTCCAACAGCCAAGACCTCCTTCTTTTCTGCAATCTTAACCTTGCCATTGTATCTGAAATATGTCCATAACCCATAACTGTATTCAACTGATGTCTTGATTCTGCTATCAGGTCCATCTTCAACATCTTTTTCCCAAGGGGATGTTTCTTATGTAACAACACTATCAGTTCTCTCATCTAAAGTATAAACAAGTTATTCTAATTCTGGTACTGGTTCTGGTTCATCTGGGAATTCTAATCTACCAAAATCGTCGTCTTCCTCTTCAACTAATTCCTCAACTATCTCCTCAACTATTTCTTCAACAATCTCTTCAACAATTTCCTCAACAATCTCTTCAACAATCTCTTCAACAACTTCTTCTTATTCTTCAACTTTTTCATCATCTGGTGTTGGCTCTACAACAACTTCCTCTTCTGGTTATTCTTCAACAACAACCTCCTCTTCTGGCTCAGGTTAAGGTTCTGGCTCTGGTTTGGGTTCTGGTTCTGGTTATGGTTTAGGTTCATCCTCATCATCTTCAACAATAATAATGATTGGTTGTTCTTAACATCCTGGATATCCACAACTTGGTTAATAAGCACTTGGACCTGTAGCTGCATCAATCAATGTATCAATCAAATCTTCCAAAACATCATCTCCACAACCATCTTCCTCTTCAGATTCCCATTCGAATTCCTCTTCTTCTTCTACTTCTTCTTCTGCTTCCTTTTCTGGTTCAGGCACTGGTTCACATTCTTTAGCCTTTTTGGCCTCTTCAGCTAATCTTTCAGCTTCCTCTGCCCTTTTTCTTGCCTCTTCAGCTGCCTCTTAAGCTTCCTTCAATCTTCTTTATGCCTCCTCAGCATCTAAGCAAGCCTCTTCCTCTTTATTTTGAGCATCTTCCAAGGCCTATTATGATGCTGCTGCTTTTTCAGCTGCTTCTCTGGCTTCTCTTGCATCTCTTTCAGCTTCTGTTTCAGCTTCTTATTCAGCTGATTTAGCAGCATCTAACTCTTATTCTGCTTCATGTTCCAGTTCTTCAGCCAATTCCAATTCCTTTTCAGCCTATTATTCGAGTAATTCAGCTTCCTCTGGAGTGATATCAACTCTGTTCTTCAATTCTTCTAATTCTCTTGCTTCTTCTTCCTTTCTTCTTTCTTCTTCTGCTGCTGCTTCAGCTGCTGCTTTTGCTTCTTCTTCTGCTTATAATCTGGCATCCTCTTGTTCTTATTCTTTTCTTTTTTCTTCTTCTTCAGCTTTTGCATCAGCCTCTAAAAATGGTGCCCAATTATCTTTGCATTGAGAAGTTTTTTCATTGACTCTAGTGGCCAGATCATAGAGTTAATCAATTTCAATAGGAATAGTATTTAGTTATAATTAGATTTCTGTTATTTGTTGAATCAACTCAGAGATCTTGGTAGCAATAGTTTGAGCCAATTACAACTTGTCTTCATCACCTAACAAATAGATTCATGATTCATACTCTTTGCTTTATTGAGGACTTCCAAATATCCCAAAATATCGTTAATATCATACCAGGATGAAGTAGATTCAATTTGAGATAGTGATTTGAAATGCTTTGAGATCTAATGATGCAACTATTTGACTTGAATAAACGATCCTCCTTGAATATGTTAGACAGTTAGCAAAACCCTATCCACCAATGCTTTGACCATTGCCAAAACCTACAAATCTCCATCAAATCCTTCTTTGTGTTTCACGATGTCTATCCATTAATCGATGTCATGCTATGCTCCCAACTACTCTTTATAGCTTGGACTTTCACAAGTCCATCCAGAGGGATCAATAGATAAAATTGACTCCAAAGGTGTTATCTACGTCCTTGCAGACGTCTTGAACTGTAAAGACACGCTGACTAGCAGCCATGCCACTAGCAATTGCTTTAACATAAATATATTTATAATCCGTTTTTTATATATTGATTAGAATATATACAATCAGAATTCCTGAATCGAATTTAATTACACGATTGGAACCTGATCAAAGTATTCAGAGTAGTGCTTAGCCAGACTTGATGTTGTTAGTATATTGTCCTTAGGATAAAATGAAATTATAGGCAAGAGATGATAATTCTCTTCAAGAGCATTAAATATCTAAAACTCCATAAAGTTTCTATTCATTCTGTTTTGTTTAAGAGTCAACTTATCATGTGGTCCAATCTTCCTGATAATCAACAATGATATCGGTAATAACAAATCAAAAGCCTTTTAACTATTATGCTTCAACTCTCCGATGGTTTAAGGATTGATAATAGGCAAACTATTTATTGCAGCTTTACTCAAATGATGACCTTCATAATCAATCCTTATTTTTATTGACATCTATTGATTGGATTCATCTTTTTCTTAAACCAAAGTGATATGCACATAATTAGGATGATTATTTTTTGTTCCTGACTGTTTCTCCAAAATAAAAAAAAATAAGTTTAAAAATAATTGCTTCAGCTATCTCTAATCCTGTCTTACATAAGTATCTGGAATTTTACAATCTATTGTGAAAAATATTCCTTTATCATCTCCAAAAAATCTGACTACATGTTACTAAATCTACTCAATAAATTCTTTAATGTCAAATTTCTGAATTAAACAACGTTAAAATTCTTTGTTTATGCTAAAGTAATCCTGAATATTTGAAAAATCATTATAACATTTCAATAAATTGCTATTCACTTTTCTTAATAATTTATTAATGAATACAATATTTTTAATTTTCTATTTGTTATTATAAATCCATTAGAAAGAAATTAAACTTGGTTTTACATATTCCCTAAACACATCCCCAATCTAATCTAATGCTTTCATTGCTATTTTATTTCTTAAATTTAGTTAATCAATCACATTATCTTTCTTATTTTCCATCAATAATACTAAAGCACATGGCTTTTCTTAAAATATTTTCACTACCTTAATTGTGTAGCTTTCTTGATATAGAAATCCCTTCAATAAATATGAATTATTTTATTCTGATTAATGAACTAAATGCATGATGTATTTCTTTTTATTGGTAAATTCATAAAACAAAAAATTCTCTAGTGTCATGTTAGCTTAATTTTCCAACACCTCTTATGAAGTAAATTGAGTAAATCTTCTCTTTGAATCATATGATGAGACTTTTGTGTTTCTTATTTTATCAATGAACTCATCCTGAATCTACTCGGTAATTTGCTACTACCTATTCTTTTACATTAAAATTAGCTTGTTCTTGGGAGGATTATAACTAATGATAAAACTTTCAATATCATTATAAGTTTGTATGTTATCTTCTAAAATTTTTTAAGTATTTGCTTAAATAAATACTTTCCTCCTAAAATTTTCAAAACAATAACAATAGTGTATGTAAATACTTAATTCAAAAATATGCAAAACTACTTATTCCCACAATTAAATATTTGGATTGCTAAATATCGTAATTTGAAATGTGAAAATTACTACCAGGATCAATTGCTTCTTGGAATAGCTTAGTGTGTTCATTAAACTATTTATTTTAAACTAATTCATACGCCAATATTGTTAAAGCTTGAAAATATCCATCCAAAGAATATGTTTAGAGTTACAACTCCTTCTTTTAAAATACTGAATTATAGGGGAAGAAAAAGTTATACAAGACTAACGACATAAATAGTAATAAGTCTTTAAAGTATCTGTTGGATGAGGAAGCACATTTGAGGTTTAACGCATAAAGTAAACTACATAATAATAGCACTGTTAATAAAAGCCAATCCTCTCTCATGATTTTTATTGAAATTTGAAATACTACCAAAGGCAAAACGATCCATTTCTGAGTTTTTTAATAATTTTTATATATGCTTGTAATTTCCTTCTAATATTCGTGTTCCATTTCTTAATCCTGAAAATTTAAACTAAAAATTTTCATTACAATTATAACAATATATTAATCAAATCATCAAAAACGAATTGAATAAAACTCATCTACCCATATGTATATTCATTTATTAACCTTTAAGTAAAATTAAATCTAGATATTTGTATTTTCAATAATATTTTACTACAAAAACCTAATAGGTATAAACTATGAATATACATTAAAATGTTAAATAAATTAAATACTTTCTAATACTAAATTTTATACCAAATTTACTGAGTATCAAGAAAACCATTAATTATCTAACAAACATACAGATTTAGGTTGATTTGAAATCACTATGCTTAATTTATTTGTTATTATATTTTTCAATAAGATTCAATAGAGTCATTTATGTAGGATAGAGACTATAATAAATAGATTGATTTTTAATCTAGATAACTCATTTATCAAGAAGATAAGAAATTTAACATAAGACAATGAATAATAAAATACTTTAGTCTTTAATGAATGATAAATGTTTAATAATTAAAATTGAATAAACTGATTTTTAGTATTAAATTTTAAGAAACCAATATTTACCTAAGTATATTATTTGAAATTTATTTTATTACTTTATATACATTATTCGAAGCATGATAATGTGATTTTAATTAAAATCTTAACACAAGTTTATTACATTTTTATCCACCAAATAAAATTGATCAATTTCTACTTAGTTGCATTCTACTACATGAGAACTATGTAATTAAAGTAATTTAGAAGAACTTTATGATGGAAAGAGTACTCAAGGCTGTAGTCCAAGTTGGAATAATTTTTGTTTGCATTTTTGAAAATTTCATTTGAAAAGAGGAACCTTTAATATGCATAAATTCTAGCTTTAGAATTTTTCATGCTTTGTTATAGCAATGATATAAAAATTATTTTATTAATGTTGTTTAATAAATCCCAAAGTACAGGGTAATTTCGTTTACCACTAGCTTCTACTACAAGTAGATCAAATTTCAATACTAAAATACTAAGTCCAAAATTCACTCAAAGTTTCAGGCCTAAAGAAAACATTGAACTTATAGAAAGTAAACACATGTAAAATTTTTAGTAAAGAATAATTTTCCATAGAGAGAGTTGTTTTTCGAGCTTTAGAGACTATGGGATGAAAACTAAATACCTGAGATTCATTAGAAATATTACTACTTTATTCTTACTTCGAATATTGCATCTTAAGAATATTTGATGAGATCAGAAATAGAAAGTTATAAACTAAATGGCAGTATTATCAAGACTTTACATCAATTAACTATCAGTAGAGAGATCTGTTTAAAAGAGGCATTAGCAATTGAATAGAGTGAGAACATTATAGAGTTTGTCTGCCTTATTTCAAATTACATTTATGATCTTAGAAAAATTACTTTAAATCTTATAGAGTATCAGAGAAAGTGGGTGAATAAATTGTATATTTAGTATGCCTACAATTACTAATGGATTTATTAGGGAGAGAACTACGTGATGAAAATCAAAGATGATCATAAGTTGCTATTTTAGAAACATCCTGTATTGATGAAATTTTTCCATATCAGCGAAAGTGTGGATGACATATTTTACTTGGGAATCATTAACTAAGCGTATGAGAGGGATTTAGAATATTTTGATTATTTAACAAAGCATAAACTTGATCAAAAATACTTGAAAAGAATCAAAGAACTGCAGACTTACGCGACAGTTTAATATACATGCAAATAATCGGAAAATAAAATTAAAACTTTATTGTAAACGAAAACTAATTTCCTAAGTACGAAAGAATTGTAAAGTGCTTAACAAACATCTAGAAAAGGTAGTACAACGAAGTTATAAATTGAATTGCCTCCACTACCAGAATATAGAAGTCAACTAATTTATAAATCAGATGATATTTAATTTATAATTAAGGATTGGCCGATAAAAGACATTCCATAAATTTTGAGTTTTTGGCTTTCTACTAATTTTGAAGATTTTCATAAAAGTTTCTTATAACCTTCTACTTATATACAAGAAACCTTAAGTTATGGTTAAGAGGCAATAATGCTATAAATATCTGATTTAGGAATTATGTTGGCAAGTGTTGAATAGGATTGCAATATTAGAAAATGGGTGATTCATTTGATAGTTTGCAAAGAATAAATATTTGACAAAATTATACATCATTTTATTAGAATGTTGATAAGCAATGGGGATTCTTTTGAGCAATTGGGTATCAATTTGACTTTGTTGGAATGTTTTGAGTATAATCTGAAAATACTCAATTTTTATTTTTGTAAAATCATAACAATTGAAAATCTTAAGGTTAATTACACTTAGTATGTTCTTGATATTAAAAGGACAGAATAAGAATAATAAAGTATGTCAATTATTTATGATCCTATTTGTTTTATTTATGCTCGAATAATATCAAGGATCAAAAAACTAGTATTAAACAGTGATGAGGAAACGATGGAGGCTTAGTTCTGTGCTAATCTGGGAAAGTCTAATTTGATAGTTTTTGATGAGAAAACCTAAGAAATAGCAAAAAATTTAATTGTATAACTTAAATAAACTATAATTTTAGAAACAGAAGATATATGGCTCCTCATTTTAACATATATAAAATATTAAGGATGTTACTAAAGTTTGTGCTAGATTTAAATCTCCAATTAAAACTCCTGTGTATTTATAGTATTTCAATATGAACTTGCAATTTATGGTATTTTCATCAGAGATTCACAAACAAACTCATCAACCTTACATACGTTTCCCATCAGTATATATATCTTATTAAAAAGAGATCCAAAGCTAGTTTAGATGAGGCATCCTTATTGTAATTGTCAAGCAATGAAGGTAATAGCTTACGTAAGGTATATCTAATATCGACTACAGACCCTTTTGTAAAAATGTAAAATACTAGTTATAATTATTATTAGATATGTTTTTGAATTGAAAAACGATGAGGTTACTTTGGATATTCCAACAGTTGTGAATGATATTTTTGAGAAATATGATTAAAAGAGTTTATCATAATACAACATATGGCTACCTTTTTTTAGGAGTATTGGTAATAGATAGAATTTAACGAATTGCAAATTATTATCTTATTTTACAAGCGAAGCATTTTTTGAAATAAATTTTCCTCGAATTGGAATGAATAGTGTTAATTATAGTTTTGAAGGAGAGAAATTGATCAATTTTCCGTTTATCGTAGGAATCGTATAATCAGATTTGGATTAGATAAACAAACCGATATTTTCAATGTTAGTTCAACAAGAGGATATTATTAAAAAATGTGAACCAATTCAAATAGCCAAAAAAATGGAGAGAGACTATGAAATATTGGTGATGCAAATTAATCCCAAAGATATTGAACTAAGAGTTAAGGAGATGGTGAGATTTTCATGTCCAATCACTCAGGATTCTTTTGAGAAGGATCCACAAAAACTAATTGATATTATGTATTATTAACAAGAGGCTTGTGTATTACAATTTTTTGTAGAAAACTTAGTATAAGGCTATTCTATAATGTATGTAGATTAAAATAAGATTCACGAAAGAGTATGGATCATTGAAATGGTTTCATGTAAATCTGAATGTTTCTTTGATATATTCTTAACTCAAATAGTTGATTTGGTTTTTGGACAGGATACGTCTGCTTCAGAAATATTAATTGCATAAGTTAGATATTTAAACATAATTATGATAGAATCATTATCCATAGAACAATGGACAGATTATGGCGAATAAATACATCTCGGAAGCTATAAAGAAAGTTGGATTCAAGTGGAGAATAGTAGAGAATGATTATAAAACTCAATTAAGGAGGACTATATTCACAATAAAAAGATCGAATTGTTAGTAAACTATTATTTAAATCACCAAAATAGTTAACCTAAAGCAGAGCACAATATTTCTATTAAATTTAATTCATATTACTCACTCTAATAATCTGAAGCTAGAAATGAAGAAACCAACACTCTATGTTATCTCAAGACTAAACCTGTATTTTAGTTTGCTGAAGATTGTTTTCATTACAATCTCCATAAACCCTATGAGCAAAATCAATTTATTATTGATAAGGTAAAGAATAATTTAGCATCGTTGCCCATGACTTAGTTTGCTGAATTCAAAAATGAAGAAGAAGTGCATAAATATTTTGAAAAATTAACATCATTTCCCTCCATTGATCCTCGACACACTCAAGTGATGGCCCAATACACAAATGTTCAATTGAAGTGGTTAAGATCAAGAGAAATTGTCATAGAAGGATCAAAATACATTGAAGTACCCAATGAGTAGAATTTTATCTATGTTTCCACTTTTCCTAAGATGAATCGTAGAATTTACTACGTTAAATTGTTCAATCCTGGATATTACTTTTTTGCAATGGAAGTAGCTTATAACTAAATAGATGCCATTCGAAATGACTATGTCAGATTTACGGATAGAATCAATTAAGTAATCCATCCTGTTTATATATATAGGAATTCTATAATAAATAGCCATAAACCTCATCCGATCTCTACATACCTTAATTTTAAACATGTCTAACAATAAGTGAACCCAACCCCAATTGGTCATTTATTAATTTCTCTTTGATCTACAATCATACAATCACTCAAAACATCATTAAAGATTTAGGTAATCGAACTATACGAATGCAAATGCCTATCTTAGCAGGGATCATCTAAGAAGACATAAGCTTGAGATATGAGAAACCGATTGTGGCATTTGTTGCCTCTGAATATATTGATTGACATTCATCATTATTATAAATTTATTATTTTCTTGAATTATCATTCTGCTATTTTATAATGTACGTTGCACGCTAATTATAAATTCAAATTAAAATTTTTATGAACTACAGATCAAAGAATCACTTTTCCTCTCTGAATGACCTTTTCTCTGAATTCAATTCCAACAAAAAGCTCAATGAAAATACCCCTTAACAAAAATAACAGGAAATTGATTCTTCCCCAATCCCAAAGAAAATGGCTCGTCTTAAAAAATAAGAAATCAATTACCATAGTTTGGTTGATCTTAATTAAATTAACAAAGGTATTGAAGTAGTCTTGCCCAATTATGAACCAACTAAGTGTTCTTAAAATAATAATGGTCTAATCAAAGCATATGCTGCAAATACTAATTAGGGAATCATAAGAACCTATAATGAAGATAGAGTATCCATAATACTTAACATCATCAAACCATAACATAGAGCTTCAGAAACTTGGCCCAAATGTGCTTTTTTTGGTGTTTATGATGGTCATGGTGGTTCTGCCTGTGCTGACTTTCTCAGAGACAATTTACATTAATATGTAACTAGACAAAGTGAATTCCCTTGGAATCCTGTTGCAGCCATTAAAAAAGGCTTTGAAATGGCTGAAAAGGATTTCCTTTCCTAAGCCATAGAATCATATAGTAAAGGAACGCAAGAAAGGAGTGGTTCTTGTGCTTTAATTAGTCTGGTTGTTGGAGATTATTGTTATGTGGCAAATGTTGGGGATTGCAGAGCAATATTAAGTTTAGAAAAAGGAAAAAAGATCATGGAGTTATCTGTTGATCATAAACCTGAAATAGAATATGAGCGAATTAAGAGAAATGGAGGTAAAATATATTAAACACATCTCATAAATGAAAATGGAACTCAAATCATAGGACCTTATAGAGTGTTCCCTGGGAGATTGTCAGTTTCCAGAGCATTTGGAGATATAGAGGCTAAATTAGAATAATTTGGAGGTAACCAAAAAGTAGTCATTGCTCAACCAGACATTCAAATATTTCGTATTACTTAAGATAGTGATTTTATTGTAATAGGATGTATAATAATAATAATTTATTTTAGGTGATGGAATTTTTGATAAGATGAAATCTGAAGAAGTAATCAAGAAGATTTGGGCAGAACTAGAATAACAAAGGAACACTAACAATTTGCATGGACAAATTTCAGCAGCTGTAGATTCAGTTCTTAAAGAAGTTGTGCTTCGAAAAAGTAGTGATAATATTACATTACTTATTGTTGCTTTCAATGAATTAGTTAAGAGTTAATAAACATCCTAATCAAAGATCAATTCAATCTCTAATTAAATTGAATTGTTATAGGCATTTTTAAAGAATAAAATTAATGACGAGAATTAACCAGAACTTAATTAGAAAAAGCAAAGTCCCATTACAAAGTTCTTTAATTAGGCTGAAAGAAAGCATTTTTCTTAAAAAGAAAATTATGATGCAATGTTTAATAAAATAAGATCAAGCAATAACTTTTGATTTATATTAACTATGTATTCGTAATTAATTAATAATTGATTCTATATAAATATTGAAATATATTTATAATATGCACATTTTATAATTATTTAAATTTCATATATAAATTCAGATATCTTATGTTCCCTATTACTTGTTAATTTCAATTCCAATTATCTTTATAAAACTCCATATCATTCAACATATCTAAATGTAATTTGATTGAAATATGTATTTAACAAAAAGTTCAGATTATTATATTAGAATAAATAGTATTTCCATTCTCATTTTTTGATTATTATTAATAATAAATTATTTATCGATCATATACTTAAGGATTAATTTCACGGTGGACTTTGAAAGAATATTAAACTTTTCTGGATTTTTATTTAATAATTTAAGAATAAGATGTTAATAATGTTGGATTATAGTATATTCAATCAACTTTATTCAAAAAAATAGACTTATTTAAAATTCCTTATAGTCTATTTAATTAGTTAGAATAATTTTATTTGAAATCGAGTTTATTCTTAAACAATTAATTACTTATTTTAATTACTAAGGTATCCCCTATTGAAGCAAGAATACCTATAATTTATGTTTAAAGATTGAATTTGATAATGTTAGATTACTAATCTATGGTTGCTAGATTGATTCTCATGTTTTGAGTTGTTATTTTTAGAGAGCATTTATTATTTAGGAGTAAATTTAAATATAATTAATAGAGTGTCAGTTGTTAAGAGTTTATTTTTTAAAATGTAAGTAAGCTAAGGAATAAAGATATGGAAGATCACATTTATACAATATCATTCAATCTGATATATAAATATCATTGATGACATCTATTTTTGCTTATATTTAAATTATTGATTTTTAAAATAATGATATCATCATGTCATAGGTTCTTCAGATCTAACAAAGAAATCTATAGTTTTGCTGTAGCCAATCAAACAAGATATGTAATAACTCAAATTTATATTTAGAGTTCTCCTTAACTCCAATATTTTTAAAGTCTAAGAATTCACAAAGACAAATCTATACCTTCAATTTTAAATAATTTATTGATTAATCAGATGTTGTAATATGATTGGGTTGTAGATTAAGGTCCTAAACTTATTGATTTACTTTATTCTATATGTGGTACAAGAATAACCAATTTTCTAATAAATAATACTATTGGAAAGGTGTTTACAGCAGGAGAGAACCTTGAAAGTGTTGAAAGATACCTATCTTAATCAAATTCAAGTAATATAAGTGTATTTACAATTTTCAGAAATTTCCTATATTATGGATTACTGTTCTGAAGCACTTGAGGGAATAGAGGATTACGAGAAATTTTATGATGAGAATAGTTCTATATTTAGATAAACTATTTTGGAGTGTGCCAAGAATTCAGAGAAGAAAAACATGATTGCAATCAAAGTTTCGAGCTTAATTGACCTGAATTTACTGAAGAAAATCAATCAAGCAAGATTAAACATTTTTGAAATGTTCTATAAAATTAGTTAAGGAAAATAAACGATCACAATTTAATAGGTTCCCAATATATTGAGTATTTTAGGTCTTTTAGTATCTGAAAAAGGAAGGAATAAATTTGAATGAAAATGAATAAAAATAATTTATTATTGGAGTATTAAAATAAACTTACAATGAAATGGAAATTGATGAAATTACATGGAGATATAGAGTGCAACCCTTATTCATGTTTGAAGCAGATTTAAATAATAATCCAGCCATTAAATATTTTAATAATCTAAACTAAAAAGACATCTTTTTATTTGAATAATTCATTGAGAGAGTCAAATACTTCATGGATCCAGCTTTGAACAATAAAGTTTGTGTAATGGTTGATGCTGAATAAACTTATTTATAATGGGCGATAGATAGTTTTAGTGAATAGATGGAAGCACATTATAATTAAAATTATACCTTAGTTTACAACACATTCTAAAATTACTTAAAGTCAACTAAACAGAGAATGGATTATGAAATTGAAAAAGCTGAGAAATTTAGATTAAATATTGGGATCAAAATGGTAAGAGGTGCATATATGGTGGAGGAATCTAAATTGGCAAAGCAATACAATAAAGAAAATCCAATTAATAATGGATATTAAGACACTACTACTATGATAGAAAGAAACTTAGAAATATTAATCAAAAATATTCATAAATCTCCTACTAAAGTCTTTGTGGCTAGTCATAATGAATAAACAATAGATTTTGTAAAGGACATTATGCATAGATATTCCATTCCTAATTAAGGAGGTATATTTTTTATTAACCTTTATAATAGATGTGCTATTTGCTTAATTATATGGATTGTCTGATCATGTCACTTATTAATTGGCTAGTGAAGTATGAATTTATATAAATAATTTAGGGATATAAAATATATAAATATGTACCTTTTGGAAAAACTGAGATAATGATTCCTTACTTAATGAGAAGAGCATAAGAAACTAAGAAGGTACTATAATCTAGTTCTTTGCAAACACTCTTGTTGATTGATGAATTAAAATATAGATTTTATTTTAAATGATTATGATAACTTTATTGTAAATAATGATTCTTTTTGGATGTATATGCAAATAATATCAGATAATATCATCATGATAATTTCTATATCTGGTTAATCTGACTGAGTTTTCTGCATAAGCAAATTGATGTGTGTTGTATGTTGCTAATAATAATATTGAATTGAATTTACTTAAAAATGGAATAAGACTTGATGCTGCAAATATTGTTCTGGCAGTAAAGTTGTAAATATGTTACACTGTTTAGAAGCTCTGTAATCCAAATACAAAATTCCATGGCCATGTGACCAATTTTCTAACTTAATTTCTTTGATCCACAAAATCTAATGTTCTTTCAGACATTATTAATAAATATATATTAGATATATATAAATATATATATAATCTACAGTTTATTATCTCAATAATGGGGACTTGTTCTTTTGATCCCAAAGCAGATGAGAACTAAGAAATATCTAGTCAAGATATCAATTAACAATAATCATCAAATGCTAAGGTACCTCTAATTCAAAAAGAGAAAATTTAGGATGAAAGTTAAGCTGCTCTTAAAATTTAAAACAGTTTTAGAGTTAAATAAGCTAAACTAGAGGCTGAAGAGAGGAGAAATGAATTATTATCTGACTAACCGAAAGATTGGGTTTAATATAAATAAAAATTTATAATTCCTGAATTGCCCTAATAATTCAAGGAACAAGTCAAGAAATCTTTAACAAAGCAAGACAGACTATTGAATCCAATGGTAGGATCTGATGATAGCATTTATTGGGGTTAATGGAGTAAGGGTCAATAAAATGGTTATGGATAAATGATAAAACCAGATGGAACTTACCTTGAGGGTTTTTGGAATTCTGGTTAATTTTAAATTGGTGGTATTCTATTTCCAAATGGGGGTTATTTTGTATGTAATTTTAACTTAATTCTTAGATTGGTACAAAAACGAAAGGAGAAAGAGTGTATAAAAATGGAATTGTCTATACAGGTGATGTTTAATTTGGAATACCTCATGGATTGGGAAAGGAGAAACTCTCAGATAAAATTATTTATGATGGCAATTATTTGAATGGTGAGAGGCATGGATAGGGGTTGTTACTTCATCAAGATGGATCAACATATGAAGGAGAACATTAGAATGGATTAATTAGAGGAAAAGGTATATTCAGATATTCTGATGGTTCTTACTATTCAGGATAGATGATAAATGGGGTAATGCATGGTAAAGGAATTCTTATTGAGACTGATGGAACTATATACGAGGGTAAATTGAAATTATATCTTCAAAGGAGAATTTGAAAATGGCCAAAAGGAAGGAAAAGGTATAATGAAATTCCAGGATAAATCTCAATATGAAGGATAATTCCACTAGAACCTGAGACATGGCAAAGGTAAATTAATAAAAAGAGATGGGCAAGTATTAGATTGTGAATTTAAGAATGGAGTATAATTAGCTCCATGATGATAAGAATATAACAGCTAAAATAAAGTATCTCGTTAAATTTATTGAATTTCATCCAAATATTCATCATTTATTAGGATTGCTTCATTAAATGAGTTTAAGTTTCTAAAGCTTTCTTACTAAATCTATATTTTTGCTATATTTCTTATTATCTTGAGAAATCCTATTTAATCTTACCTAAGCTAATATAATAATTGGATTTATTTGCTTTGACGTTAAAACAATGTGATATTAGAAATATCAATTATTTTGTAATAATATTACTCAATAGAAAGAGTTATTTGAAGACTTAGGTTAGATCTCTCTCTTTTTTTTGATAAAGATGAAATACATTACATAAGCATATAAAAATGAAGGCAAACAATTAGTATTTTAACTTAATTCATTTTTGTTCGAATGAAGGCTGATATTCCAATTAAAGAGATTATTTGTAGTAAAATGAGATTTTATTTCTATTCTTTTAAATAATTAAATAACTATAATAAAGCCTCATAAAAAATGTAATACCAATAAATATTTATTTATTTAATATAGTAAAATTGCAATATTATATTGCGCAGATAACATATCGGTTATTTTTTTAATTTCAAAGTATTATAGATATTAGTCAAACTTAAATTGCTAGAGGTTGCCATTTCATTATATTCAATTTATTTTAATGATATACGTTTAAATTCAATAAAATTAACTTTAATTACATTTTATTTCTATTCTTCTTCCTATTCTTTGTGTTTATCAATGTTAAAATATTTTAAGAATTTTAGAATATCAATTGATTTAGATATTCTCGAATTTCTTTGATATCAAACAATACCAAAGAATAATAATTCTCTCTTAATTTATTTACCTTTCAGGGAGAATGTGACCAAATCTCCTTAGTTTGAAAATTGATAAAAGATTTATAAATAATAATTTATAGTTAGAGTTTCAAAGCATTATATATATCGTATTCAATAAAAAGTATTAATAAATTATAATACCATTTATAAAATATCATTCAAAAAGATGGAGCATTTTTATTAATCGAATATATCTTATTTTCTTGTTTTCTTCTCTAAAAATTTTGATTCTACTAGAAATATATCGTTGAGAAATATCAAATATTTATAAAAATGAATTTTAAAAGAATGTAGAATTTTTCAATCAGAGTATTTGCATTTGAAGATACGAGCAAAGCTGTATTAATTTTATTATAGAATGAATATGCATTATTGAATGTTAAACATTAAGAATTGATATTTATTCTTTCCATTCAAGGTTTAAGATAAGTGACAACATATTTTTGATATCCTCACAACATGAATGGAATTAGTTGAAATTCTCTCATAGTTTACTTTATATTTTAAATTATTATGTCTAAAAATTATTACTGTTCAGGCAAGGAGCTTTTCAGCTATGCTTGTTCACTAACAAGTAATTAATATCATATACCTACTAATTGTGGACCATTTTCATAATGTAAATAACTTTACTAAAGCGGTGCATTGACTGCTGAATATGGATGTTGCAGATATGGATATCTTTCGGTAAATGCTGTTCAAATAATTGTATATATAATCATCCTTCCAATTATTGGTGTAGGAATATTGGGAGCTCTTGGAGGTTATAATATCAATATTGTTAGGTGGTGTAGTGAAAAGACCTTTTCTAGAAGCTACACTAAATTTTGATTCAGAATCTGCAGGAAATATGACCATGTGTTTGCAGTTTGGAAGTCAATTGGCCAACATTATCATCATATTTTTTCAACGGTAACAATAAGCAATTAGAGTAGCCATCCTGAGGATCCTGAAAGACCTATAATAAATTTTGAGATTGCATTAATTTATTGTTTAGCAATTCCTCTCAGTTAATCTTTGGGAACAGAATTTGCAAATTATTTACCATTAGGTTCATTACTTTGGATTCAAAACATATTTTTTGTAGCCATATGTCCCATTTTATTCTTGTTTGCAACTAAAGAGCTAACTTTATAGACCCAGAAGGAGTAAGACAACGATATATTACTTAAATCGGCCCTTGTTCCTTTAGAAGGATTGAAAGATCAACAATAATTATAATAACAAGAGGCCGTTCTGTATAAGCAATTTTATAATGACTAATGTAACAAATTCCCTTTGTTTCCAATCGTAATTACAGTGGGCAACTTCGCTATTAATGAGGTATACTTTGTGTTAATCAAAATTAGGCCATAATTTTAAGTAGAACGACACCAGGATTAACATCCCCTTATTACACTAATGAAACAACAAAGGAACGAACCATATGTTCCGCTTGGAATTTCTATATGTTACTACTATTATTTGCAGTGAATACCATAATAACTCTGGTCGTATATTATATTAAAAGAAAAGAAGAATACACAAAAGATGCAGTCAAATTTTTTAATTGTGAAAGATTTTACACTCCTGGAACACGATTCTGGAAGATCTATGCTGCTGGTTGGGTCACAGGAATAGTGGCTGGATTCTTTGGAATGGCTGCAGGGTTAATCATGGTTACAACAATGTCTGAATTCGGATTGATCTCAGCTGTAGCTGGTGGAACAGCCAATTATTGTTATTTCATAATTTGTTGTCAACTCTTCGCCACTGTTTTATCGAATTAAATTGAAGAAAATAATTTCGGTGTTGGAGATTAATTTTTTTTCTATGGATTAGGAGTATCTATATTTTATAATTATTTCTAGATAATAAGTGTTCTAATATTCACAAATATAGGGTATTATTATTTGAAGAAGTACAATATCGGACATGCTTTATTCTATATAGACTTTGCATTGGTTCTATTAAACATTGCAGGCAACCTTGCATGGGGAATAGAGACTTCAGATAGACATGGTTATAAGTACTTAATGAATCCTCCTCCAAGTTGTAATAATACCAAAACTGATTTTTGATTAAACATCACCAGATTTGATAAATAATAAAATTATTGTAGAATTCTTATAATCCATCATAATTTTGATTTCATAGTGCTGTTTTAATAGCTAATTTATAAATATATTTATTCTTTTCTAATTATTTGTTATCTTAAACTGAAATCCTCATGTATCAATAACAATAATTACTACAACTCATTCAAATTAGAATTTCCTTTCTTAGACTACTTATTTCTAATGATATTTGTAGGTTAATTTTGATTACAATAATAGCAAGATTAATTTTACAATTGAAAATATCTCACTAATTTTCGTAAATTTTGATCCATATTTTATATTATAATAAATTCAAAATATTGAGCATTCAACTCCTATTTGATTTGGATCGTCCTCTTCATTTTCTTCCTATTTCGCTAAATGTTTTTCAAATTCTCCCAATTGAAATTCCTCTAATTTATAAGCATTTGCATTTTTCATTGTACTATTGGGTCCAGGTAAAATCTTAAAATAAATAGCATTATTACCTCGACTATTTGATTTTTTATGTTTTAATTTAACTATGTAGGGAATTCTATATTAAACTAAATATGTAAATCTCCAAAATGAAGTTCGTCTTTAAAAGTGGGCAATCCTTTCTCCTTTACTGTCATTATTGAGTTTGGCTTGATGATCTAATGTGTTGTCACATTAATTATTTTATCATCCAAGGTTTCTAATTCTAAATTGAACCCTGTCAGAGCTTCTTTGAGTGAGATTATTTTCTAATAGAATAGATCAGTTCCCTTTCTTATATACTATGGATGTTGCTCAATTTGCAAATAAACATAAACATCTCCATTCTCAAACCCAGGCTAATCAAATAACTAAGGATTTCCTTACTTTCTAGTTTCCTTTGCCATATAGTTTTACACAATATCCATCTGGTACTCCTTTCTCTATAGGAATTTCTATTTCTACTTCTCCATCTATTCTTCCTATCCCTTTACATTATTTACATTCATTTTCTTTTAAAAAAATCTTACCTTTTCTAAATAAATAGAATAAATAATTTACCCTTTGCAATCTGGACAAGGAGCTTATTATACTACATTTAATCCAGGTTAAACTTAGACAAGCATTTATACAATTTTTTATCCTTTGCATGATTTACAATCACTAGGCGATTATCCACCTTAACCTTGACAACTTTCACATGTTCTCTAGACATTATTTAAAGTTTTTTTATGGTATGCCCCTTGATAAACATCCTTCAATGTAATCTTATGCTCTAATTTAAAAGGATCGCATTTTTTAAATTATTAATTCTTGACATTCAATTTTCTTAACAATCCCTGTTTTCCCTATTTATCATAAATCTTTTTTTTTTCAGGGTCAGAAAGGACCTCATTTGCCTTTTGGATTAATTAGAATTTTTGCTAGCTACCTCCAGGTCTATCTGGATGATATTTTTTGGCTAAAGTCTTGTAAGCCTATTTAACAGTAGCTATATCTGATTAAGGGGGAATTTCCAATATTTCATAGAGTTCTTTATTATCTACATCTTCTTACTAAGGAAATTGCTCGTAAAAATCTTAATCCATTTCTTCGTCCATGAATTGAGGAAAAGCTCCAAAAGGGCCAGAAAATGGAAATCCAAACATTATTTTGAAATTAAATTTATTTATAAATTTTCTATCAATCACTATAAAATGAATGGAAAAATAAAGTATTTCTAAATTTATCCTAAAAGAGTAAACCCAATTACATAAAAAGAACTGATAATAAATAATTTATAATTCAATATTAAGCTTCTCGTAATTTTGAATCTCTGATTTAACTTTACTGGGTTGACAATTTACTCTTTAAGAATTCATTGTCTGATTTGTGAACTCTATATTTCTCTAATTCATGTCTCATATCAATTAACTAGTTATTTAATGAAACTAAATGCAAACCTATTTATTTAATCGTTTTATTTCACTTTCCAACACTTATATTTTTTCTTCTTGCTCATCCAGACCTCCCAAGTTTTCATTTTTCTCATTTTACATCAATTATTCTTAGTAGTACTTAATTTCCTATTTGGCCTACTCCAATTCTTCCTCTAGTTGTTATTGATCGTTCATAGATTATACTTATTGCAACTAAGGATACAATTATTCTTACCTTATTTTTCAAAGCATTGATTTCAGTCTCCTTTTATTCTAATTATGATTTCAAATTTGAGGCTTCTTTAATTAATTGATTATTTTATGACTCTAATTTGGATAACTTAGATTTCAAATTACTTGATAGATAATTTCTTACCTAATTTCTTAAGTGTTGGAATCTGCTATGTTTTTTCTGCTTCTCCATTCTAAAACTTCTTGATCTCTTAATTAAAGCAAACTCTTAGTTTATTCAAGTTCTGAAATTTTCTCTTTGGCAAATATATTCATTTATTGTAATTTATCTGTCAATACCCCAAGAACATGTTCATTTTCTTATTTCAAGTCTTAGATTTCTTTATTATGTTACTCTTTCAATCTATCATTTAATTCATTTAGAAGTGCGATTTCCTAATCCTTATTCTTCACTGTTTCTTATAATATTTAATTTTCTGTATAAGCTTCATTTAATTTGTTATTTGTATCCTATTATAGAGTATTCATATCATTTTATAATTGAATTTCCTATTGAGTTGACTTCTGGAGATCTTAAGCTAACTTATCATATCTTTTCAATAACTCGTCCAAGAAACTCTAAAGTTAAGGGACACTCAATTCAGCCTTATTAACAGGTTCTTTTTAAGGAGTCCCAGGTTGATCATTGGGAATGAAGCGAATAATCTCGGTGACAGGAATAATGCGTTTTGGTGAAGAAAATTGGGTTGGACTTAATTAAGTTCTTAAAGCTGGGGAAGGCTAAGTAGGTAAAGGATGAATGGGATACAATTTTAATCTAAAGTGCTTTTGGTGTTCTTTAAAGAGGATTCTAATAATTCATTTTATTGAATAATTAAATTAAGTCAATCAATCAAAAAGATCTTTCTATAATTAACATGTTTAAACTGTTATCATAACAATACCATAATAACATTGAAAATATATACTATATTAACAGCAATTTTTAATTTAACAGATTAATCAAACTTTTATTCAAAAAGCAAGATGGAAGAACGTCGTCAAAGATCGAATGAGAAAGTCAATGGATAATTAGATTATTAAACTAGGAAAATGATATCACCATAAACTGATGTGAATTTCAAAAAAGAAAATTCAAATCCTTTGGATTAAAATAGCAGCTTTTATTCATTAAAGGGTTATGAAAGATAAGCTCCCTATAAATCAAATTAATATGATTAGAATCGTCAAACTGGAGAACCATTAAAAATAGGATCTACAAATAACCCATACCTTTAGCAATCTGTATCCAATAACAATGAGTAAGAACAAGTGAAACCATTTATTCGAGCATATCAAGAAGGAGATCAAAGAAAACCATTAGATTAAGTTAATTACTAATAACAATAGCGATAATTGAATGAAAGGGGGATAATTAGTCCTTAGGGGAATCTAGATAATTAAAAAAGAGATACAATGGGAACTAGGACTCCTTTTGATCCAAACGTAAATTTGAGTTCCTAAACTCCACAATCAAGATAAGATAATTGCAGAAGAGATGCCTAATAATCAGAATAGAAACGAGAGTTCCAATTACCTGAATACAAAAGAATGTATCCAGAGGATCATCGGATTCATTAGAGACAGATGAGTTCCTTTGACATGAAGTAGATGCCAATTGATCAAGGAGATAGAACTAGATATGAATAAGAAAGAATAAAGACAGTAGGAGGATAATAAGAGTAGCCTGAAGGAATGGACAGATTAATAAGACCAGCTGATTATGTGAGGAAATCAAACAATAATGATTTTTATGAATAAGATAAAAGAGTTTTGGAGAGAAGAGAATAATTTTAAAGAGAATAGGGTCTTTATGATTAAAGAAATTCTGCGAAATCTTAGGAGTACTCTTAGAGACAATAAATTTAAAATAAAAGACCTTAGGAAGTGTCGAAAACTCCAATTGAAGGAAGGGTTAGTTAAAAAAGAGGCTTTGATGATCAAATAAAATACGATGGAAAATTTAATTAATCATAATACCCATACCCTGAAAGCAGGAATTAATAATAATAGTTCTATGATATGCAACCTCCCTTAGAGGATCAAAGAAGAATGCTCAACCCTTATGATGAGAAAAGATATGCAAATCCATATGAAAATAGACCCTAAATTTAAGATTAGAGACCCCATTTTGAAAGAAAACCAGATCGACCTGAATATGAAAGAAGACCAGATCGACCTGAATTTGAAAACAGATCTCCTTTTTAAGCAAGATTTGGCCCAGAAGGTAGACCTGAAGTTGATTAAAGAGTGCCCCCAGAGTATCGAAATTAGTAAGGGTACAATTATGAAAGATTTTAATAACATGGATTTAGGTAAGGTATGGAAGAAAAATATCAAAATGAAGTTAGATAACCATAAAAAACTTAGTTTCAAGAAATACCAGCTTGCAATGGTCCAGATAGATTTTAAGAAGCAAGATATGGGATGAATTATAGAAAATATCCAGATGGCCGATTTATTTAGGATGGATAAATAGAAAGGAGAGTTTTGTTAGAAGGAAGTTTTGGAGTAATGGAAGGAAGACCTGAATTACAATAAGGAAGGCCTGAATTACCATAAAGAAGACCTGAATTACCATAAGGAAGACCAGGATTGATGGAAGAAAGATACATGGAGGGAAGATAATAGTAAATAGAGGGTAGAGGGGGATTAAATAGGACATATGGAGAAGAACTCTATTAAGGTGCATCAATTGAAGGAAGAAATGGATTCGATGTACCCAGAGAATAGTTTGGTATGAGGCCTCCCATTTAAAACAGACCCTATGAGGAAAGAGGAAATATTGAATAAAGGGTTCATATTGAGACTAAAAATTAATATTAAAGAGAATTTGATGATAAGTTTGGTGATAGATATTTTTTATAAAAACATACACAATATTAAGACATCATGGGAAGAAAAGACTTTGATAGGTCTGATTATGGAAATTTGAGAGAAGAATTAGATAGAAGGAATAATTTTGGTAGACCGGTAATGGAGACTAATATGTCAGAATTAGGAAAAAGAAGAGAGTTTGATGGTATGACAAGACCAGGAACCAATTTTGGAAGGACTAATGATGTAGGTTAGAAACCAGAAGAGAGGTATTTAAGAAGAGAATATCAGGATTAAGGATAGAGATTAAGTTATCATGATGACACTTCAGTAATTGATAGATTGGGATTGGAGAAAGGAACTAATAGAAAAATCATAGGTAACTAAGCTGCAGAAAATATGTTAAGAGGAGGACAACAAATGAACAGATAATATGATAGAGAGAGAGGATTCAATAGATTAGGAATGGGAGAAAGAGTGGGTAGTTTTAATAATAATAATAAAATGGGTTATTAAAGAACAGCAGTTCAAGATAGAGAAGAGTATTAAGCTTATGTTAGATCCAAACTTTTGCTTAAGCCAGCATTAGATAATGATATTAATGACTTATAGAGAATGAAATCCCAAGATCAGGGATTCCAAAAATGTACTTATATTTATATCATTTTTAGTGCAAAGTCCTAAGGGATAGATAGATACTCGGATAGGAGGTTATGATATTTAGAGAAGAGAAGGAAGGATTTGATATATAATACTTTTATTTATATATACATTTTTATCATTAATCATTTAATATATGATATTCTGATCTGAATTATTTCTTGTAATAATTTGTACCTGGACAGACCAACAGAATTTCTATGAATTCTCTCACAGTTACTTTGTAACCCTACATGATGGAGAGCATTTTGGCTTTAATGTTCAATTTGGCATAATTTCCATCGTCTAATTCAATATAGCACTCTATATTATTCAAATTGTATTGTTGATCTTGATCCCAAGGCAAAGGAGTTTGAAATAAGGGAGCCAGGATTTAGTATAGCTTTGTTTATTCTGAGCAGTATTAAATGAAGTCTCTTTATTTAAATTCAGGGTATGTGACTAACATAGGAACAGTCAAGATGGGAGGGTTGGCTTATTCTAATGATATTTTTTATGGCTAAGGTTATTTGAATTCATTTACTTGATATTCTGGAGGCAGAGAGATTTTGGATGGACCCATTCTGATACCCTTCTGATTACAAATAGCATAAATTTATTGTAATTTCTTTTCTTCTTCGGTTTTCTTTTCTTGCTTTTCAATTTATTAAAGAATTAATTTCTTGAGTTCTTCGATATCTTTCTCTTTGGATATTTCGAGTGCAAGATTGCAGAACTTCAAGGCCTCAGTGAAATGGAGTATTTGATACAGACATTGGGCACATCTGAAATAAGGTTTGATAAACTTGGGATCATTTTCAATAGCCCATTTGCAATCTTGAATTGCACATTTATAGTTTTCTAGTGATATTAATTGATAGAGTACTTTATTTGTAGGAAATCAAGGCTCTGTTACTAAAGAGTTTGGCCATAAGTTCCTTGTCTCCACAATCTTATTCTATTGCATCAGAGTAGACTTCGTAAGCCTTCTTTTGGAAGTACTTCTTATCTCCGTCCTTTTTCATGATTTCATTTGCATTCTTAAGTAAGGCTGCTGCGATGTTAACAGGAGTATCATCATATTGGAGATTTTACAATGCCAACAATTCAGGGTAATTTTCGATGTCTTCTGGGATATGATCTATAAAGAGAGGGTGATTTTTGAGATAGGTGAAGGCTTCTTCAGTTTCTTCTGCTGTCATTCTTTGCTTTGGAACATAATCATCTGGAATTCCATCCAGGAAATCAAATAATCCCATGGCTTACATATGTTAAAAAATAAATAATTTAATGAAATGACATAATAAATCACACACAAAGCAAATTTGAAGGAAGTTTTAACATCAGTTATATGATAAGAGTTTCTTTAGACACCAGAGTCTACAAGAACAGTCTTCATTTTCATCATATAGGTTTAACAACAAATGAATTTTGATTTGTTTAATTTGTTCTGAGGTGTATGATGAATTTAAAATGTTCAGAGTTGAATCAAATGTTTCAAAAGTACAATTTAAATTAGTAGATTCGCTATTGATTTTGAGTTGAAAGGTCAATTCTAAGATAGTTATACTATTATAATACTTGAATCTTCTTTAACTTATGAAATTTAAGATAAATCAGCATGATTAATTTCATACAAATTTTCTGTTTCAATTTCTGTGATAGTTTAATCATTAGATGGTTGCTTCATAAATTCTGTAAAATCATTTTCTATTGATTCTACTTCTGTGTTATCTGGTTATTCAACTTTTTGAATTAAGGGTTCTTATTTTGACTGTAATTATTTTTGTTATACTTTTTCTTTCTTTTTATGAGAGATCTCTTTCTTTTAGGTTTACTTTTTGATTGTTTTTAATTATTTAACACTTTCTTGAATATGAAATGAGGCATGAGGTTGGGGAATCTTATCGAATTACAATTTTTCATAATATGTGGATAACAGCATGAAGAGTTGGGAAATGAGAATGATCAATTAGAAGTAGATTGATATCATATTGAATGTCTTGGGTAAAAACAAACTATTATAGAAAATAGAAAATACTTCAAATTTTAGATGATAACGGATGTGGCAACTGCAATTGAATTAGCAAATTGAAGTTTATTAGAAGTGTCAATTAATGTAAGAGTGAAAAACCCAGCTAACAAATTCAGATACTGAGGATAATTGAAATAATTACCTAATTTGATTAGAATATGGGAGTTAATCTTGGATGAGACATCATTTAGTTTGAATCCCAAAATTCTACAGGTTGATTCTCATATATCTGTAGTAGGGAGTTTAATGTCAAGAATGAAACTGTTGCCCTTAAAGCTGAAAGAGACATAAATTAATTAAACAAAAAGTATTTGAAAATCCAATTAAGAATATCTTGCCTTTATATTAATAAATATAAATAAATATTTTACTCATATATTTGAACAACCTTCATTATCAAACTAATTTACTGAATCTATATTATTAATCATATATCAAATCTTGGATTATACCAATCAATATTTCAAACTCTTTTATTTCATAAACTAAAGTAGATTAAAATAAGAAAGTATAATATATTAAACTTAATCTGAAAAACAATTATTAATAATTCTATGCATTTTATAGCAAAAGAACCATAATGAATGATGATCATTTTCTTCATAAACTTAGAATATTAGTAGGTAATATCCATCAACATTTCTCCTTTTTGTGAACAATCATAAAAGGATTCAAATTGAAGGGAATCTTTCTTAAGAATTCAAGCAGAAAAGGAGACATTAAGGTACATGAAAATATATATTGAAAATATATATTGAAAATACTATGGTTATTGTTAATAAGAACATCAAAGTACTTAAAAGTTTCTGAGAATTATTCTATACTATTCATTATAAATGATTGCTTCTTGATTAATTAATATAGACATTTCAATAAATGGTGATTGTTTTACTTTTAGAATGATTGTTATATCAATAAATATTTTGGAAACAATTAGTTTAAAAATCCAATATTCTAAGTTTAAACATAACTCAATTATTCTTTAATAATATTAGTCGTTCCTACTAAATAAAAAAATCTGACATGATTCTATTCATTTTTATCTAAAACTCATTAATAATCGATTTCATAATGAAATCTCGTTTGATTTACTCATTTATTTTGAACCATCTCAAACACTTAACTTTACTATTTGATCAAAACAATCATGAGAATTTTGATTTGAAAATTTGGGCTTAGTTATAAATGAGTGATTTATTTGTAAATTGAATTTGAACTTCAAAATCAGATCTCAGTTCATAATATTACCTTTTAGTGCTTAATTTCATAATACTGTTCTTTCGTTCCTTTTGAATACTGCATATTAGATATTTATAAATTCGTATGATTCTTCATTAAAATTAGATATGAAATTTAATGATCTTCATCCTAATCCATCAGCAAAATAATTAGAATTAATTATTATTTGTTGTACTCCTTTTGACTCGTCCAAACATAATGCTCCAGAATCATTCATAAATTAGAGATGCTGTGCGAATGATGCAACTACAAACCAGAGTATAATCAATGTAAATTTCATAAAGAAAATAATTAAATATGTGGCAAATTGTATATTTAATGTACTTTAGATCATCTTAATCTTCTGGCTTCTCTTTCACATTCCATAAGTTCTAATGTGTCACCTTTTCTGACTGGTCCCATTACATTTCTAATCAATGTTCTTTATTAGCCAACCAATTGAACCTTAACTTATGTAATTCCACCTCTAGAACCTGCATTTAATATTGATAAATTCTACCTGTTCTTCCAATGATTTCGATAACTGTGGCTCTTGTACCTTCTACTCTATCCTTAGTTGAATCCATAATATGGGTTTATCTAATTTTTAATTAAATGATTTAATTAATTTCTTTTTTTCATACAAATATATACAAATTAGTATCAAAACAAATTAATTCATCTCACTTCCCACTCCTATAAAACTTACAGCCACATCCTTTGAATAAAAGACTATAGAGCATTCATTCAACATTATATTTTCACCTGAATCTCACTATAAACCTTTCCTTTCTTCTTTACACTTGATATAAAATAGGAATATTAAATGCGGAAACAAAAACGAGATTTAACTTAACGAATCAATTAATGAAATGATGCATAGATTAATAATATAAACTTCCATGAATTTATATTTTGATTAATTATATGTCTGAGAGATCATTATCACCTTCTGACTATTATGAATTAAAACATGTTAAATCCATAAACTATAAGCACGCATCAAACGTAAAGAAAGGAAGAACCATCCTTTATCAAAGTACTGACAAATTAGAGAGCGATTTAAATAAATGTAATTTAAGTTGCGATTGCTCAGAATGTGGATAATTAGTAGGGTTTTCTTTAAAATTGTATAGAGAATTACCTCTAAAAGAAACAAGGTATTCCATGATATATTCATTTAGAAATCAAAAGAAAAAAAAAACATTGAGAAGATTTAAAGCTGTGGGAAATGCCATTATTTTTATTCTGACTTACAAAATGGAAGCAATTAAAAGACTAAAAAAGAAAATGCATCTACTTAGAGCAGTTCGAAATTTAACTGTAAGAAGACCTGCTGTAGTATAATCAGTACATTTATTACCAGTTTAATAACCAATAAAGCAACCGCAAAGGTTATTATACATTGTATTAATTAGTCGTGATGAAGAAATCGAAGAGACAGTGTCTATTCATCCATTTTAACCTATCTAAAAAGGACCAAGAAAAAGTAAGATATCTATATATATGGAAAAAATGTTAAAAGATGTATTACCAAAAAAGGAGGTTGGATTAAAACCTTTAAGTATATTAAACGACGCACTTAGTAAAAACAAAAAGAAGAGACACATAAAGTGCCAATCTCAATTGTCTTTAACTCAATTTAATTGTTAATCCTAAATTAAGCCCTTTGGTGAATTGAATAAAACACAAGCAACTAATTTTTATTAGAATAACAACAAGGATATATTGAAATTGATAGACATTATGAAAGTCAAACACAGAGTCATTCGTGTCAAGAAATGATAATTATTTTTTTTTCTGTAATTTAATCACTGAAATAAATATTAACTTTAGTTAATGAATGAATAACTAAAAACTCTAGATTTACTGAAGAAGCTAATAATTTTTGATAAAATTTTGAATGGGTAGTATAGATTGAGCAGTTATTAAATTTTATTAAAATTTATTTTACTTATTTAATAATATAAAATGTCTTAAATTCATAACGATTTATGTATTAAAGGGATCGACGAGTTGAGATAAGCATTTAAAGCAGTTCAACCTTAAACTAGATAATCAAGTCAACATAAGTACAACTAAGGAGAAATTGAAGTGGAAAGAGTCATTGAAACTTCATAGCCAGTTCATCATAGTCATTGTCATCCAATATGTATTTAGTAGCCTTAACAATTTCCAATAACATATTAACCATATGTAATCGTCTAAGAATAACCAATTGCTGAAAGGAAATCAAAGAAGAAGAAGAAAAAATCAATCAGTGCAGTTTAGGAATAATTTCAAGTAGAAGAAATCGTTAGGAAGAATCATAAGAGAGTTGAGTAACCTCATGTTAATTTTGAGAAAGAGTTGAATCATCTGGAATCATTAATTAGGTTGGTGAAGGTTTAAGGACAACCTTCGCAAGTCTTAGAATATAATATAAGTATTCCTGAAACAGAAAAACCTAAGGACAATTCAGAAATGATTACTCTGATCTAAGCTCTTAAACCTCAACCAATTTAACTACCTAAAGATGAATATGTAAAAATGGAAAATGCTCGTTTACATGAGGAGGCTAAATAAACGAAAATATAATTTCATGAACTTTAAGTTAAATATGATGAACTACTTAAAAGAAAGAGGAAGGAGAAGGTAGTTAAAGAAATTGAATACAAAGAAATTCCTTAAATCGTTGAAGTACCAAGAGATGTGATTAAAGAAGTTATCAAACCAATTGAAGTAGTTAAGGAAGTGATAAAAGAAATCTAAAAACCTGCTGAAATCAATTTTAAGGAAATTCCCATATACATTCCGCAATACAAGGAAGTGAGTGTAAATAAAGAGGTTCCAGTCTACAAGGAAATTCCAGTAGAGAAGTCCATAAATGTTTACAAGGATATTCCAGTGTATAAGGACGTTCCTGTATATCATGATGTTCCTGTCTTTCGAGACGTGCCTATTTACTAAAAGGTTCCAATTTACAAGGAAGTGCCATTGTATGCAGAGCCTGTTGATGTTTATAGAGAGATTCCTGTGTAAAAGGAGGTATAAAGAATTCCTGAGAGGTTTGTTGAAGTACCACATTTAGATGAGACAAGAAAGAGAATAATATCACCTAGAGGATATGATAGATCTTATATTCGATCTCCATATGAGTGAGAATTTTGAAGTATGATTAAAGTATAAATTTTGATCAGATTAATGTTATTAAATCTATAATGTCATCTATATTCATTTCATTGGTTAAATAGATAAACTTAAATTGTGAGGAATTGAAAGGTTATGATAAGTCTTCACTGATAATTTGGTAATATTGATAATTTTAAATTAATTATTAATAAATTGGTTGAATCGTTGGGTGTTTTTCATTCAGTTGTTCACATAGAATGCGTATCAGATTACAGAATTCCAAGGAAGTAATAATTTCTGATAAATCTATAACAAAAAACTAATTGTAAGATTCTAATTACTTTTAAAATTTAACTCACAATAATATTCTTTGTAACTGTATCTATTGCTCCTTCTATTAGCCTTATCTTTTTGTTTTCATAGACTTGTAAAAATGTACAAAATGTCCTATAGGGAATATTCTCTTAAGATGTGAAAATATCAAAACTCAATAATATTCTATCACCTATAATAGGTTTTTGAAGGAAAGGGTAGTTTTGTTTGAGTAAAGTAACTGTTTGTCCTTTATTGTAATACAATTGTTTTTAGAAGTTTTTTTGTTTGAAATCAAACTTAAAAAAGGATATCTTTTCAGGCAATTGTGTAATAGAATTCTGTTCTTAAGTTGTATATTAGGAAGATGATTTTACTACTTTATTAATCGATTAATCAATAACATACTTTTAATATGCAAATTGAGGTAGTTTATCGTTCTTCTAGCATAATCTGTCTTGAGAAACCTATTACCTAGTCCATCGATTTAGAATGTATTATTAAGATGCACATTTAGTCTTATCATATTTCACACCTTCTTTTAAGGTTTCTTCGATTTCATTTACTTTATGTTATAATTCTTCATTTTGATTATCCTCCAAATCCAATTATAATTTTGCCACATAGATAGTTTCTAAACAACTGGCAGGTCCTTAGACTTTTCTTGATTTAATTAGATGGTCACTTGTATAAGTAGATCTTTTAATTTAAATGCTAAATAATATATCTGAACAATGAGTTACTTATCGGGATTAAATTTATCTATTAAACATTATTTGTCCCATCTGCCAGTTTTTTATCCAAGTCGACATGCCTATTCTAAAAACTATGAAACAGTTGCATTGCCAGGTGGTTTTTCATATTTATAATTTTTATAGGGGAGACTACCCAAATTGTAAAAGTTGGGAGAATGACCTTATTTAACTTCATCAATAGGTCTATCTCTTTCAGGTCTTGAAGTCATCTAAAATAATTGAGTTATTTTTTTATGTGAAGATTTGGGAGTCTTAGCAGGTTCAGATCTGAGATGTTGAGATCTGCTGGTGGGAAACTTTTACCTGGTTTTTAAGACTTTTCTGAAATGAGAATAGGATTATTTGGGCTTGAATTTATGAAGGATTCTTACTGAATTTAAGTCTCTTGAAGATTGGACTGTGCCGGATGTTCTCAACTATTAGATCATTTAAGAAATTTAATTAAATAAATATGAGATAAAAACATTTGGTGAACGAGTTGATCAATATAAGAGATGAAATGAAACACATCAATGTATTTGCTTATTGATAATCAAGAATAGAATAAAAACAACTAGTTCTGCAAAGAATCATGACTTCATTTTTAATCAAAACTCAAATTTCAAGATTAGGAAATATTGTCATCAATTAATACAGATTAAACCTCCACAATTTTTAAAATATTTTATCTCTGAACACTTTTTATTAGACTTATTGGAAAAATGTGATTATGAGAAAATACTTAAAATTACATTGAAGTTTATCGTTAAACATTTTTAGGATTAAGAAATTTATAAGAAATATCAAAAGGACTATCAATCATCTGAAAGAAATGCAGAAAAAATTAACAAGATCATAAGAGAAGTTGTTTCACCAATCAAAAGTAAAATCGAATCTTAAACCCTATTCTATGATCAACAATTAAAAATTAATCATAGATCTTGTCAAACACAACCTTGCAATTCAGAATCTTAATAAGCTATCCAATTTCATCAAGGACTTCGTCAACAATCGTCTATAATATCCTCTATATAATAAGATAATCTAAATTCTCCCAAATTTAATGAAAATACTATTAATGCCATTGATGAAATTTCATTCGAAAAATCACCCCGTAAAAAAGGAAGCGAGAATTAAATCGAAAATCTTGCTAGATAAAGCCAACATGAAATCAATGAAAAAAAACATCCTTATAGTATAAGCTTGTTGGCAACACCCAAGTAAAAGGAATCTGAAAACAAAAAATAAGGAATTAATTTGAATAATACCAACACCACAGTCAAAGATACCAAAAGAAAAGAAAAGAATAAAACTTCATTAGAATTTCTAGCATATGACAAGTAAGAAGATTTAAAGAAAGTTAAGAAGTAATTGTCTACAAACATGGTGTCTCTTGATTTCATCAAACAAAGAAAGAAAATTCCAGAATCAAAGAAAGGCTCGAATATATTATCTAATAATTGATAGATTAATAAATTTAATCCTTCCTAATACAATAATATTTTCTATATTATAAACTCAAATAACGAACTAAATATATATTGATTTTCAATTGTTGACTCTAAATAAGTTTTCGTAAGCCTTAATAATTAAGTAATTTTTATAAGCTGAAAATAATCGTTATCCTATAGTAAATTCCTTTTGACATCTTAACAATTATATTATATGGGGAATATTCTCTTACACTGATTTAATAGACATTTTTATTAGGAAATCTACCTGCTTTTTGCAATCCTCCAAATAAAAATAAAATCTATTATTTTTATACAAAATAGTCACTATTGCATTCATCATCAATCTACACTGATATATGAATTTATATTTTGAATGACTATATTACACATAAAATTATACTTATTAATATAGGTTTCTAAATTGATAGTCTTTTTATTCGTTCTTAGAGCTGTAATGCTTTTCAACTCCAACTTTTAAAATTCTATCAAACTTTTCTTCTATTGTATTTAATTTGTAATATAATCACTACTCTACTTCAATATTTTTAATGCAGTATTGTACGAAACTTGATTAAACTATATGAATTTATTTAATGTAAATTACAGTTGAATAGTTATAAATACATTGGCGAAATTAACATTTCAAATTGATTGTTTTGCTTGCGAATGCATTTAATTGTTTGTATGAAAAGTAAATACATGTACTTTGTGACTCCTTCAATGTTACAGAACTATACTTTTCAAACATGGAACCATACTCAACTTGTTACTGTTCGAAAAATATTTCAGCTTGATAATCATCATCAATAAACACTCGCTTTGTTACTCTAGAATATACTATAATAGTCTAACCCTAATTATCTTAATATGCCTCTGTAGGAATCCATTTACAAGATATATTTATTATAATTGGTCATGATAATATTACATTCTTCAATCATTTATTCCCAAAACTAAGTTAATATTATGAAACTACATAGCATAAAAAGTATTTATAAGTGAGATTAGTAGATAGAACTGCATCTTCCAAAATCTTTTAAAGTTTCACACTATCGTAGAAATTATCAAATTTTGTTACTGATGGCTTTATGCTGACTCTTTCTTTAAAGTCTAATTTATTTAGTAACATTAATAGTCTTACATTAAATTTCATGAGAAACTCTTTGAGGATTCTTTTATTTACTAAAATGACATTTAGATGTAATTTTTTTGCTCTCTGATTGCATTAAATTTTTGTTTTAAATTTTAAATGAAGTCTAATCTTGTTTTATTTGAGGTTGATTTTATTACAGTTTTTCATATTAATCTTTATATTTTTACAAACTGATAGAGGAAATGGCAGATCTTTCACTGAGTCTAGATTTAATTGAAAATTGATCATCTACATTAATACATTCTTTGTCTTTCAAATAAGTAACAAATGTATTGTATCGTTATGGAATCGTATTAAAACATTAATCAAAATTATCTAAGATATTACCAGGAATGATTTTCTCTAATTTTGATTAATGTAAATTATTGAAATCATATTGTGATAAGACACTTCTAAATAGTTTACATAATTTAGGAATGTATATTTAGATGATTATTTCATTGTTAAAGGTGTTGTAAAATAAAGAAAAAATTAGAAAATGTGAATTAAACTTTTTAACTTTTTGAAATATTAGTCTAATTACTTATTTCTATTTAATAAATAAATTAGCAGTATAATCTGATTTCAATTTTTCATTTAATTAACTTACATAATTAAATTCTGAATTTACTGATAAATGAACTTGTTGTTGATTCCTATTATGGGAAAGACTCAATTTATTTTTCAATATCAATGCCTTTTCCTCCAAATTTTGGTTTTGAATACCAAAGTTCTTCAAATCATTGTGATTAAGGTAAGTTTTATATGAGGATAGTCGTTTTTCAAAAGGATATATTTAAATCTCCAAAATGATTAAATTTTAAGCCATTGCATATTCAGTGAAATAAATGAGATTAATTCCTGTGAAATTGTCCAATTTTGAAACCAACTGGAACTTGGTCACTTTACAATAAGTTCTTAATAAATTCTTAATATAACTTTATTCATTTGCTACAAGGTGCTTTAATATAACAATATAAACATCTGTAATTACACAGGACTTTAATTCATAATTGAATATTTATTATTAAGAATTCTAAAATCCAATTTACCAACATCTACCATTTGCCTTGTAATCTTTTAAAAGATAATAATTAAGAACTCTCTATATTTATTGAAAATTTCCAATCGTTGGTCTACTTTGTTAATGGATTATCTTACGGAATAGATCTTGCAATTTGGTTAAACTAGATTAAGTTAATATCCTAATGAATCTAGGTTATGAAATTTTGTAAACAAAAAGTTCAAAAATATCATTTCTTTAATAAGTTGATTGTTTAATTCTAAATAATACTCTGAATTAGTTTGGAGGTTTATAAAAAAAGATGTAGAAATGATCTTTATTAATTTAGTTAGAATCTGTAACCAAAGATTTTCTTTACAATTTCTTTGTGAATCGATATTCTGGAAAATTGAAATCTTTACTTGAGTATTTGTAATAATTCTTATTATAAATTTCTTGATGATGCAATTAATGAAGAAATGTAAGTTTAGCTATATAAGGCAATGATCTAAAATACCCGAGATGATTTTTTATAATTATTTCATTCATGTTAATTAATTGGCAAAATTAACTAAGAGATAAACTTGTTGATCCATTTTCAGTTTGGCCAACTTTATGTGAATTGATAATAAAGTGGCCAAATAATTTAGGGTTTTCAAAATTAAATGTAAAAGATAAATTATTGATTGCCCATCCATCTTCATTTTTAGAAAGATAACTTAATAAATTTTACCTAATAATAATAAATAATTATCATACTAACTTTGATAAGGATTCATGGGTATATCCTTTTTCTGTAATACATCCCTTTACTTTGGATAATTCTTGAAATAGTCATCGATTAATTTTTTCTTTGATTTTGAATTTTTGAGTACTTTATAACTCATGGTTGAAGACAAGGTATTATTTTTTTTTCTAGTTGGAGGTGTCATTGGAGTTTTAGGAGATATTATAACTGATTCACCTGAATAAGGACTTAAGTCTTCTTCTTCAATAACTTTATCTTAAAATGCAATCTTAAATGATTGAGATCTAAGATCTGCCCAGTAATTCTTTGGTGAAGATCCTTTTTATTTTAAAACAGGTGAATGTAATTCAATAGCTATGGATAATGATTTCATTAGCTTTTAGTTTCTGACATTAGAATTTTTAATACTTATGTAACCATTTCCAATTTGAGATGGTGTAAATGCTCTCTTTATCATTTTCCTTCTTTCTTCTATTTATTGATATAGAGCTACCTAATTCTCAAGGATTTAGTCAGACAATGTTACTCGTCTGAATTTGGATCCATTTTCTGTTTTCATATGTAGAAAGTTACTGATAAATAACTAATTGACATGATTAGAGATGCTCTGACATCCCTTTTTTAGCATATCCTATCTTAAAATTGTTTATTTTGTTAATATACACTACGTGGTTGCTCTCAATGATTGGTTATAATTAATCCCATGAGATGAAAAGTACACGTGAATTAATTATGAAACCATTTCAATACTTGAGAAGATGTTCTCAAAATCTTTTGCTATGTTATGGATATTTTTAAGATGTAATCGAATATCATAGAGTCTACTGAACACTTCTATTTAAATTGTCAACACAAATATAGCATTGGTGCCATCTATACTATTACTCCAAATTTCTATGATTTGATGATATTTTGGATATTCCTTATAAAGTTTAAGGATGTCAGGATGAATTTAGGATTTTTTTGCCTTCAATCTTTTAAATACTACCCATTAAATATTTCTGATCTTCCAATTTATCGCATTGATTTATCTGATTGGTGAAAATATCATCCAAGTTTTAAGTGATCCTTAGTCAATTACTTGACAAATGTGGAGTATTGATTTTATTTTAGCTATCTTTTCTTCTATCTAAATATTTTTAGTTGCTCCTAATTCAAAGATTAGGTTGGAAAAGTTTTATTTAGCAACACTCTTTTTCATCATTTCTTCTTTCTTTTAAGCTTTTTGTTTTTGGACGAAATTTCTAAAATTCTTTATAATCATTCTTAATGCATCTTCTTATTAGATATCATACAAACAATCAATTCTATTTCGTAAATATTCAAAGTCAATTTAATGTCGACTCCTTTCATTGCTAGTATTAAGACTGTAATAAGATTGACCAATTCTAGGCGAGAAATTGAATTCAAATTCTTTTTAACCTTTGTTTTATTCATTAATTGATTCTGATGCATCTTCACTAATTTCACATTATATAGATTTTGAATCAAAAATTTTAAGATTTAGAGATTCTTTTATTTCTATTTTCTATTTTGAATTGCTTTTCACTAAATTGACTTAATGCATTTTTATTTAACTTTTCTTAAGAATGTTGCCTCTGCTTAGTTATTATTGAGATGAATTAGATTATTATTGATGATGATGTTTTTATGGAGTAGGCTATGTCTTAACAATTTTTTTCGAATGTTTCTATCTACCAGTTAAAGGGCGTGGTAATAATAATTCTGTCATTGTTCCTGAGATCTAATTGTCAATTAATGAATCAATTTTTAGAGATCCTTTTAATTCGCTATTGGTTGTGTTTAAACGAAATTAAATATTTGATTTAGTGTTGAAATTGGAATTTTACAATGGAACGAATAAATTGATTTTTTTGTCTGACACTCTGAACGAGGTTTCATTGAATTTTTACCTAATTTTCTTAGAAGGGTCGAAGGTTGACTCCTGTGTTGTTAATTTTTCTATTTCACTCAAATGAACTGTTTTTCCTTTAGTTTTATTGGTTACTTTTTTATTTTAATGGTTGTAATATTGAAATTCGAGACCTTATTTAAAAATATCGAAATTCGGAATTGATTATAACTGTTAGAATTTAATTTTTCTTTGCCTTTCGTGATGCTCTGATTGATATAATTAAGTAATTTTGTGATCAGGCCCAAAATATTCATTCGCTAAATTGAATGCCTATTCAATATGTTCAATCTTGTTTGATTATTTATAAAGCATATAATAGGTTTTAGCTTTTATTTGATTGATTTTTTGATCTTTCGAGTCTATTAATAATAAATCTTCTGCATTAAGAGATTATTTCAAATGATATTGGGCTTCTGCCAAAAAAAAAAACAATGAACTTCTAGTGAATTGATCAATCTTCTATTTTATAATATGAGGCAACTTTTCAAATTGTTGTATTTGATCCTAGATTAAGTCTATAATAGATTGCCATTCTTTATCTTTTCTATATTGTAAACAGAGTGGCAATGATTCTTAGAAGATTTGTGTGTACTTTGCGATATAATCTTTGGATGTGAGACTTTTCATTAAACAATATATAATATTTAATCAATTTAAAAGTGTAAGATTTCTCAACGCTTTTCTTACACAAGGATATGGATCAGAGAAATAGATTCAATAAAAGGTAAAAGCCCTGACCTCATTGTTTTTCCAATTCACTTTTTTAGCAGTTTTGCATATTGCAAGATTGTTCAGAACTTGACTTCTTGTCATTAAGACTAAATTATGAGATTTAATACAATTCACATCCCTATTTAGATATTCAAACATGATACCAGTGTCCAAAAAATTCAGAGAATCTTAAATTGATGTAATCAATTTTAATCGTATATGCAAAATTATCATTCTCAATGCCTTCTTCAAATTAAGATGGAACATATCTATTTCTTAGTAGTTCCGATGCAAATGAGAATACTTCTTTTTTATTTTTAATTTCTTTAATATCTCCAAACTATGCCTACATTATTATTGTAATTCAAATGAACATAAATTTTAATCTGGGCATACAAATCAAACAAAGTCAAATGTATTTTAATCTATATTTCTTACCTGTATTATTCATAATTATAAGGATATAGGAATCATTTTATAGATTTTTAGTTTATTGATTATAAAATTATTTTAAATTATTTATGATCAATACTCTACTCAAATAAGCCAGTTAAAAGTAAATGGTACACTTTATTTAGTTTGTAAAAAATATCAAAGTAAATGTTACCATTTCTCAAATTATTGGTAGAAACACATGCAGATATTATGCTAGTTCAGAATATGGATAATTCACATGGACAGAATATGGATTTGATAAATAAGTTGATAAATCGAAGTGAGATATTCATTTTAGAAATCCGAAAAATGCTATTAGAATTCGAAAAACAGAAAAAATTAAATTTTGATATATAAAAAAAAATAATCGAATCAAATTTTTAGGAATTCGAATTAGAACATGAGAGTTCATTAGTTTAATTATTGAGAAAGTAAGGGTGGTTTATAGATATTTAAAATGCATTAGATGATATTTACAATGAGAGGAGCATCAGTAAAATAGATAAGTTGATTGATGAAGCAGAAACACTTTGATTTATTATTAATTTCTATATAAAATGTCACATAATAATGAATAACCTGGAATATACTATCTGGTTACTTGTTTTCAGGACGAGTCATAAGGTGGGGCTTCCAACCTATACTGTTACACGTATGAAATGATTGTTAGGAATAGGAACATTTTGGAAATAGTGTGGGCGTGGATTATATTGATTTCAGGATCAATCGTATTATTTAGACGATATTAAAAACATAAGGATATCACTCGATACAATCGTAAATAGATTATAGTTTCAATAATGGTTATCAATATTTGTGGTATGGAATTTTAGTGATATGCAGCATATTTAACATATCAATGGTCATATGAAAGTGCCTTATTATATTTTCCAGAGTATTACTTCTAATACATATTTTTCTGTTACACCATCTATTACTTTGGGAGAAAATCAATAATTCTAGGAATGCTGAATATGAGAATGGATGTTTCATATCAAGATATTGATCCAATTATTTAGCTGAAATTGTCCAAATTGTTTTGCATAGGATTATGTTCGTTTTTTACAATAATCTTCATAATGAATTACATCTAATACTTCTTTGTGGTGAGTACTAATCATTCATATGACTTATGTTCTGGTAGATGAGTTATATTTATAATAGCCAGCTTTTTCAATATAGTGACAACAGTGGGATTCTTCATGTAAGGTCTTTTCATTTTGTAAGTAAAGTAATTGTCAAGGTAAGTCTCTAAGAATTTGAGTGCTTAGAAATTGGATAATCCAATGATGAAATTGAAGGAGTAGATTCAAAAGAATTAATCATCTTTGTGGATTCTAGTGATCTTCTGTTTTTTTGGTTCGTTTGCTAATTTCATGTAGAATGTATATTTTGTCTCGATGCTTGCTAAATATAAAAGCAGAGAAGGTTACTTCTCTTGTTGGTATGTTAATGTAAAATATTATTTATTGAAAAGTTAAATAGCACAATTTGGACTAATGGTATAAATGCACTAATAGGAACAACAATAAAGTTATTTGATTTCTTTTTACCGTACTTTTTAACTATCAAGATCTTTTGGTACAAATCAAAAAAGAGCGAATAACAATAGTTGGTAATGCATTCCCTTGATATCCTCTTAGGAGACAAATAATTCTGATTAAAATGAGGTCGAAGTCTATGAATTGTAACTGCCTAATAATTAATCATAATCAGCATCATCATAACACACTTAGGAAGAATAATGATTAATATTATTATTATTTATTTTAATTTAATATAACATATATAATAAATTATGGCCAGATCTCCATCAGAAATTCAATTCTTTTGAGTATAAAATCAATTCATAATGTATTTAACAAAATATTAAAATGAAAAAGTATTTGTAATGTGATAGTAAATTTTGGTCAATAACCATTGAAGAAAATGATGAAACTAAGTTATCCATCAGATATGGCAATTTGTGTGATTATGAAGAATTGAATGTTAAGAAAGTGGAAAAGCAATTCCCATCAAAAGAAGAATGTTAGAAATATTATGATGAATCATCCAAGATGAAACAAGATAAGGGATATTAAGAAGTGGTGCCAGGTCAATAAATCTAATAATAAATACAAAAAAATGATTCACCCATTTAAAATCGTCCTGCATAAATAAAGTAGCAATAAAAACAAAGCAATGCCCTTAAAAGGAATGGATCATTAAAGCCAGATACTATAGCTGCAATAACTGATGACGCTTTGAATGGAAGATAATAAGCAATCAAAGGTCCAGCTGTTGATTTGGGAAAAGGTACAATACCATTGGGGAAAGTGATGTTAGCATAAACATGGAATGAAGATATTGATCCAAAAGGATACTATTTAAGTGAGAAATTGGATGGTATGAGAATGATTTGGACTGGTTCGAAAATGTATTCAAGAAATGGTAATCCCATACAATTTCCTGACTTTTTTGTATAAGGATGGCCCAAATCTTATTTGGATGGAGAATTGTGGTTAGAGAGGGATCAATTTTCGAAATTGGTTTCAATTACCAAAAGATAAGTTCCAGTCGAGGATGATTGGAGAAAGGTGAAATACATGGTTTTTGACGCTCCAGGGTTGAAATTACCTTTCAAAGATAGATACTTGAGATTTAAGTAGGCATGTGAATAAGGAAATTAATACATAGTATATGTGCCTCATATAGTTTGCAAAGGGTATGATCATTTGATAGATGAATTGGAAGCTGTTTAGGATTTGGAAGGAGAAGGGTTGATGTTAAGAGATCCTGACAGTACTTATGAATAGAGAAGATCAGATAAATTGTTGAAGGTGAAAACATTTATGGATGATGAGGCTACTGTATTGGCTCATGAAGAAGGAACAGGCAGATGTTAAGGAATGCTTGGATCTTTGAAGGTTAAAAATACGAGTGGAATAGTGTTCAATATAGGATCAGGTCTCACTGATGATATCAGATAAAAACCACCGAAGATTGGTTCCAGGATCACCTATAAGTATTATGGAGTGTCCAAAAATAATGTGCCCAGATTTCCAATTTACTTGAGAGAGAGACCAAAGGAATGATTTTATTTTATTGTATTAAATTACTAAATTAATATTATGAATTAGGATTGTGTAGAATGCCAAAAGAAAGATCAAAAAATCAAAGAGTTGAAATAGAAGATTGCAGAGTTAGAGGAATAGATTGAAACCTTTGGACCTGAGTTTTCCCAAGTCAAAGGACTTGACGAAAATTCGCAAAAGCTTTTGAAGGAAAACATACAGAAAGCCATAGGAGATTTGATTAATTAGGATCCCAAGCAAAAGTAAACTAGAAATGCATACTCTTAGACCAAATCAATTTAATGCTCCTTATTAAAGAACTTAAACAAGCAATTTGACTGAATTTTCAAGATAAATTAACATCGATGAATAACACACTTATCTTGGATAAAGATTTTTTGAACACTTTCTAATTCTCGGACCTGACATTGAAGAATTAAAATAAGTCAGCGAACACACAAATGAAGTCCTGGTGAAACCTAAAATTCTATATCAATTTCCAAATGTCAATTAACATCTTTAGTATAATCAATTTCCAGTATTTTAGTGATGTTGTTCCAATCTACACATTCCCTAATGGTATCTTAGCAAAAAGATTAGAGGCATCATCTCAAAATTTCAATGACAAAGTATTACCAGAATTAAAGCAAATCATTATGCAGACTCTCCAATTAACAAAGGGAGACAACGAATATTCAATAACCATTCCCAGAGAAGACATCTAAGAAAATAGTAGAATGACTGTAAGTTAATTTGTTTAGGAATCCAATCCAAATGTATTCAGGAACATCATATGTTTCGAAATCAATGAATTCATTTGTTTGGATCCCAAAACATATGGTTGTTGGTTATGTCCAATAGTCCATTGTTTTGTGAGCTATTACCCATTCATTAAATTCTTTTTGAAAGAAAATGCCAACATATGGAACCAATTGAAACTAGAAAGAATTGAACCCTGTCTATGTGAGGCATCGAGTCATGAAGTGTTAAAGAGAGACTTCGTGTTTATGAAGAGCAAATTGAATACTATAATAGATAGATTATTTGCCTTAAGAAGCATTTAAGTAACTTACGACTAGAAATATCAATTGAATGAAATATAAATTCAAACGCCCAAAAAGGATAGTGTATAATACTTATAATTTCTATGGGGTTGTGATTAGACATTCCAAACCTTGTCATTCAAAGAGTTGGTGTACTTAATCTCTAATGTTATACTTTCTCAAAGAGTTATCCTATTTTCTAAAAAGAAATCAGTGTTATCTCATGTTATGTTAACAATCATATCCCTTATGCACCCTTTCAACTATAAATTGCCATTCTGCATATTCATACCAGATGAATTGATTGATAGATTAGCAGCTCCTTGTCCATATTTTTTTGGAGTCGTTGGAGAATATGAAAACTATTCCTCAAGAATTGAAGAAGCCCAATAAGAAGATATTACAATGTTTGGTAATTGTTAACTATATCTTAGATCTAAACACAAAGAGAGTATTCTATTCAAAAACTTAAAGTAGAGATTTGAAGAAATGCATTGCTCCAATCAAAAGAAATTCTCATCTTAAATAATTATACAGTGTGATCAATAATTCCAGAGACAATGCTTTTAAATAAGTTGGAAAACACAAACCACAAAAGTTAGAGAAATCTGGCAGTTCTAATTAAATTTTTAAAGAAAATGAAAAATAATATATGCAATTGCTTAAGGATATCGCTAAGTCATTCTAGACCTTTTGGCATTCAACAGTGACATAACACATTCCAGTTGATAGAAAATTCATCAAGACTGGTAGTATGGCTGCATTGAATTTGCAATTGCTTTCGGAAGTCATGTTATCAAAATGTCCCAAAGATTCTAAACGATTCATCAAAGAACTAATTTAAAACCCAACATTTACAGGTTATTTGGATGAACTTTATGAAGTTATTTATTAATAAAATTAATGAATTAAATAGACAATTCGAATTAAAAATGTATATAGAAACTAATATAAGAATAATTATATCATCAAAAAATTTAGACTCCCTTTTATCTCAATTTATCAACCTTTGTATCTCTAATAGTCAGGAATGTCATTACGAGTGTTAATTATTTAAGTTCAGGCATCAAAGATCCAATTCCCATCTAAGTATCCTATTAAATTTCTTAATTATTTATTCGAACTCTAATTTATTATTCTAATCTTCTAGTCTTGTTATCTTCTGAACTATAAATACAATCCTCAGTAATTTAAATCAATTAAGATTTGTATTAAATAGGAGCTTAACTGACAACCTCTATAATCCTATTTACCATTTCTGCTATTGTGTTATTCTACGAGACTTAACAAACAATTGGATTGCACAATAACACAATGTCAACACTTTACAAAAAGCAAATCAAATAAATATCAGTTCCAAGGATTATTGGTTTTATAAATTTAATTTCATGTTTATATGTATATCTTGAGATTTTTTATGTAAGATCTAATTAGACCTGAGCTTGTTTTTTATCCTTTTTGGAAATCAATAATGGAACATGAGTAGTGGGAGAGAGTTATTCCTATTCCATGAATTCTGCGAAACTCATACTCTTTAAGATGATATAAGTTTGATTGTCAACTTAAAAACTCATTTGTTCTTTCAATGCTCCTATTGGTACTATAGTTTATTTATAACTAATGTTATTATCAAATTAGATCAATTCTTCTATTTTCATTTATTGTTACAAAGTTTAGATGTTCCCCTTTTTGTCTTTATATTTAATCTATATGTTTTCTTGTTTACAGTCTTCCAATTAAGCAAGGAAATCTAGTAAAGCACAAGTAGAATCATTTTTGTTAAATAACTAAGAGGTGCATTAGGATTCATTGAAAACTTTAATAATGACTTCTCTTAAATTGTTGATTTATTCTATATCTGTTTCTAATTCATTCTGGAAATCCAAATAAACTTAAACATATTCTGTATTTTTAAACGTTGGATTTTGTTATCTAAATTCCAAATTGTCATTTTAGTAATAGATTTTAATTTGATTATTATTTGTATATTCTCTATTAATGGTATCTAAAATTTGTTATCCCTTATCAAGTAGTAATATTTAATCAAATTCAATTAGTTTATTAGAGTAAGTCTTAATAATTACTAGAACTTTGCTGTCTACTACACTTTTATTTTCTTTAGAATTCTTGCCTCCAATTTGAGGTATTAAATCTAATTTAATTTTATCGACTCCAAAATAATTGTTGATGAGGATTTGATCTTCGAAATTGGTAGAAAGTAACATTAATCCAAATAAGTAGATTTTATTAGCCAAATAGAATGAAAGACTCTTTTGTGGTTACATTTAAATGACTGATTCCAAATTTGGTTTCAAATGTGATATTTTATACATTAATAAATGCAGATGTTTTTTATCTACATTAATCTTTTCACTTAATTGATCAATGATCTATTGAATAGTTATAATTTTAGGAATAAGTAAAGGTGTTGTATATTAATCAAAGAATTCTTCTATGACATTTTAATCAATAGATTAATTTAAGGCAGATTTATGAAAAATGATTCCTGTTTTCATTTGCTAACATTGATTCTAATTCAAATGATTGATAGTGAATATATTTGTTTAAATGAAGTGTCTTTATTCATATTGAGTGTCATTATATAGTTGTTGTTATTTCAAAATCCACTCTGGGAAAACCTTTGGACTCACTAGAATATCTGGTTGATTTGCTTTGATGTAGACCAACATGTAAGCAGTTTCAGGATTATTCTTTTTTTTAGTGATGATTTCATCCAAATCTCCATCATAATCAGCTTGGGTATATTATCCACCGAAGTTATTCTGGAATACTTCTTATTTAGTAGCTCTGGTAACAATTTTATCATCAAATTTGAACCATTCTTGAGTACTTTGAGTTGGTCTTATATAACAATAATAATGACCATGGTTAATTGCTTCACCTCTGTGTACTAAAACAGCATACAATTGATAGATCTCATCTACTTAATTGATTAAGTATTATTTGAAATTGATTTCATCATCATATTAGAAATAATCATGAATCTTTGTAAATCCTTGTCCATCAAATTGATACCTCTTTAAATTTATGAGTAAAATCGGAGGCAATTTCTTAAATCTATGGAATTTGATTGCTTCCTGTTTTCCATACACATCATGAGTATAAGCATCCAATTATTCAGATTAGACGAACAACTCAAGAGATTCATTGAGAGAATTGGTAATATTCAAAGATATATCCATAAACTATTCAGAATTTGAATTGTCAAATTTCTCATTCTTTATGTGATTCTCCAACTCTCCTTAAAATAGCTAATTAATATCTTTCTCTATTTCTGGCACTTTTATGCACATAGCTTTGAGAAGTTCCATGATAAATTCTTAAACATCCTGTTAAAGAGCTTATTGATCTTTGTCCCACTTGAACGACTTAATGATTTCTTATGTAGAAATGGCAATTTAACTGTGTCTTAGATTGTAGAAAAGGGCTTGTAACTATGAATAATGCGAAAATAAGTTACTGTGCATGGAAACTAATTAAATTAATCAGACTTTATTGAATAGACCAGTTTCTCAAATATACCCAGATGAAATAGAATCTAAAACACACTATTCATATAACAGGTAGCTGAGTTATTGATTATTCCTGTAAATCCTACTTCATCCCTACTATTGTATTTTGATGCTAGTTCTATAAGAATTTCATTCTGCAAACACAATTGTTATTCCTTGACTTTTTGAGTTAGTTAGAGTTTCAGAAGATTGTCCTTTTGGTCTATTTTAATGTCCTTTTATTTTTTTGTTTTTTTGCTCTAAATTGAACTTGATAATTTATAAATTTTTCTAGGGAAACTATTATTAAATTATACGAACGATCCAATTAATGGCTAACAGGTTTACAGCTAACAAAAATACATGCATTATCAGCCTTATTTTCAAATTCTATCTAGACATCAAATTCACTCCCATCCTTAGCATGACAACTATATTGTAGTCTATTTTTCTCATCTTCAAATTTAATTTAGGAAAGTGGTGGGATCAATACAAATCTCTTTGTTTTATTGATTGGCATTTCAAATTCTTAACTTATGGTCACTTCTTATACCACATTCTAGCTTTTATTTTTCACGTCTGATTATTGAGCATCTTCTTGCATTTATTTGAATATATATATTTATATGAACACAGATTCTTAACTTTAATATGATTATTTCTGAATAAAATACGATGGTGCTTCTAAATCCAATTATACATATTTAAACTACATTATTAGACAACCTATCAGTCCAGACCATGACATTCTCAAATGCCAATGCCCAATCTATTCATTCTCAATTATAATAACTATTACATCAATTTAAAATATCATAAAATCAATTAACAAAAAATGTTATCATTGTTAGAGTGGTTAAAACAATGAAATAATAAGTGAAATAATAATAAGACAATTGCTTCTTCAACTAGAATCTATGAATATTAATACTATTAATTTACTTTACTGTTACAGACAATAACAAAGTGGATGTCATATTTAAAAGCGAGAAAATTAAAAGCAATTAAATAATTAACGTGGTCTATGGATTAATTAGATGTTAATTGGTTTCATCTGAAATGAACAAAGGAAACTAGATGTTTGTACCATTCCAAGTTTATTTCAACAAAGCAATCCCGAATCCCACATTCAAATTAAAGAATGCTCCTGCGAAACAACCTGTTATGGCCATAATACCTAATCCCATTTTAGCTAATTGGGTATTTACTAAGAAATCACATGCAGAATTGCCAAAAGCTAGAAAGGTCATACCTAAATATGAAGGACTGATTCCAGTTAGAGTTTGGATTAACTATTAACCTAGATCTATGCAAAGGAATTACCACAATGAAATCAACGAGGACTTCCACTATTAATTTACACCACACAATAGAGCAAATGGCACTCCAAATTGTTAATGCCTAATTGATTAAAGAGTATTATACTATTAAAGGTATTTAATGACAATAATGATATACTGCCAAAATGAGTGCCATACACAGTACAAAGATCCAAAGTGGTCGATCAAATAATAATGAATCATAAACATCTAAGACAAGTAACAATAATAATGGAGTGAATAACAATTAAATCGAAGTTTTAAATTTGTTTTATTATTTCTTACCTTCTGTGTACTTACTAATTAAATCAAAACCCATAGTTAAAATAGTCTATAATTTTTGAAATAGTGTTTGTTTTGAAAAGATAATGACTTCTTGTTCTTCATCCTCGTTATCACAACTTTCTGCTAGATATAGATTGACTTGTTGTTCTTCAAATTCTAATGATTGTTATTCATTTCCAAAATATTTGAAAGGTTTAACCTCATCAATTTGTTATGGTTATTGATACTCTTCTTCAGAGAGCAAACCTTACTTTTCCTCTTGGTGTTCTTACTTCTTGATTAATTATAAATTCTCTTGACAATGCTTGATTTCTGATTTTTCATTTAACATAACAACAAATATGTATATAATATATAGCGAAACAAAAAGAATTGAAAATTGATTGGAGATGTATCCAATATAGCCAAAAGTGATAATAGATCCTATTCCAATTATATTAAATATTAGATCTCTTGTTAAAGATACTTTGTTCACTAATATATGTTTTGAATAATATAAGACTGATCCTAAAACGAATGTAGTCATGAACAACCCACTACCAAAAATGCTACCAACTGCAATCAAAACACCCTGGTCATCCTCTCCTGTTGCAATAATCGCAGTTATTACATCTGGTGCTCCATTGGCTAAGGCTATGAGTGTAATTCTGCTTAATGTATTGATAATACCCTGAGAGTGTTTGCGATAATTTAAAATATTTGGCTATGTGGGCAACTGCAGGAGACAAATAATTTTCAGCAGTTTTTGATAACAAGTTGAACATCAAAAAGAAAAAGAATGGCTATATAATGATTAAGAGATTTACAATGAAGATTAACACTAGAATGTAGTTTTCATCAAATTGGCAATAGAAAAGTTGAGTGAAAGCTATTTTGGATTGATTGTTGCAATTAGTTTAAACATATAAGCATCTGTCACTTGATTCTTAAATATTCTCATATTTGCATAAATTATCCATATTTTAATATCTTCAGCAATTAATTATAGGTTGAATAAACAATCGAATTAATTTTAAATTCTTCCTCAATAAATAAATTATATTAAGACTTATTTATGGCAAGTCCTATAGATTTCAATCTAAACCAAATGCAAGTAGACTTCATCTTAGATAAAATGCCAAAGGGATTCTCTTTATTGTAAGCTAGTCTATTAACAGCTCGAGAATAGAGAGTGGTAAGAAATCAGTTCCTTATAAGTCTCTAGTCCAAGAAAGTTAATAAATATGATGCCTCTTTCCAATCTAATAAATAAGAAGCAGTGGAAGACAAAAGTAAAAGAATCCAAAGACAAACATCCACTTCCCAAAAAGAATCATACAAACCATAGACAGATGATAATAACATTAAAAAAGGATTGCGCTTGCTATAGATGTTTAAATCTCATCCTGCTTTTACATAAATTGATGCTTAAGGGTAAATTAATTTCGATAAAATTGAAGCTTTTTTCTTATAGGAAGGTATTGCTTACTAGTAATTAAAAGGTAACTTGATTGACTTGAAGAATTAAATCAAACTAACATTCCAAAAATTACATTAAAATGCCTCCAATCAAATTTAGGACTTAGTAGCCTAATTAGAAACTCACTTTTATAATGTATTTAAATCAATTTCAAATCAATCAAAACCAGCACCTGTCTAGAACAAGTACAAATTATCTAACACACCTCTAGAAACTCTCTAAATAAAACTATTCCTCAGAAACCTAAAGTAGTTTAAAATTCAAAGAAACAAGACTAGATCATTATTACATTTGAAGTGAAAAAATAATTGGGTTAACAAATAAGAGATTTGCCTTCAGAGGATTTAAAAGGAGTTTGGGAAATTGTTCAATAAAATGTTCAAACTAGGGAGGATGAAGAACTTGAATTTGATATCGATGTATTACCTCTCAAGATTATTAGAAAACTATAAGAATATGTCAAAAATAAATTGTAATCTATCTATTTTGATATTAACAGGAAAACAAAGAAAGTGAAGATTGACGCCTCTATTAATTAGAGTTCATAGAGATCCTTAAATCACGATAGTTCTTTTGCTTCTGAGTCCTTTGAATGAGAATATAATTATAATGTCATTATAACCATAAGTAACAAATTCCAAATTTTATATTTTGAATAAATTAAATTATTCAACTAATTCTATATTATATCAACAATTTAACTCTATATTTCTATTTAAATTTCAATATTAAAATTATGATAACAATCCTATCCCTTTCATTCCTAATCTCAATAACATATTCATAATTCCTTAGACCAACTGAGGACGCTAAAGTAGTAATCAACTCTTGTGGAATTCAAGAATATCTACTCCCTTATATCTACTACGTATAAGGAAGTGCATCAACTATTATGGAACCAACTCAAGCCACCATTACTTTGAATATTCAAGTTAAAAATGTCTAAGCTTAAGAGGCACTTTAACAATTGGCTGACATTTCAGACAGAGCTATCAAGTAACTATTGTATCAACTATTTTAAGGGCTATCAAAGAACAATCAAGTAGTGATCTAAAGATTTAGACCAATGATTATTAGATACAACCATATACAGAGTACGATTTTACAGTAAATCCAGCAAGTTTGATCTTTAAAGGGTTCAAAGCCAACAGTTAACTCACTATTGAAACGTTAAATATCAGTGAAGTTGGAAAGTAAGAATTATAAGTATCCTAGAATCATTGATATAGCTGTAAAAAATGGAGTGGAGACTGTCGCTGGTGTAAGTTTCGATATAAGCAAAGAACAAAAACGAAAAATTAAAGATAATTTGGTTGAGCATGCCATTGAAGATGCTAGTCATACTGTAAATATATAGATTCTATAAATTTAAAGGCTGATGTAGTTTTGAAAGAAATAAACATGAAAATCGTATCAGTAAAAAGTGTTGTTCTAAATGAAGGCTACGGGTATGATTAGGGGGACATCCTTCAATAGACAGTGACAGTAGGATATGTAATTGCCCCTATAGATTAATGATTCCAATAAAATATAATAATATCTTATTTTCACTATTTTTAGTAAATTGAGGAAATTAATTACAATTTTTTTTGAATATCAATTTTATTTAAAATCTGATAAATTAATGTTAATTATACTTATTATGAAAATTAAATTCATCAAATTCTCAACAACTACACAAAACTACATGTTTTGTGATAATTTTAAATTATTGAACAGAATATTTGAATATTATAGCATAAAAAGTGAAAACTGTTATCTGAGTAATTAATATCCTTATAAATACATATTAAAGGCTAAATTCAAATAAATATTTATTTTTAGAATCGAATTTTTGAATAAAATTCAATAATTTGAAATTTAACATGTCCTAAATGTAAATTAGTAGAAGCTTTTCGAAAAGAAAAATAACTTAAGTATTCATACACAAATTCTTTTAACAGTTTTTATTAGAATACATACAATAAATTGGAAAGATTAGAATTATAACACAATGCCAGACCTAAGGATATTAACAATTTATGTATGCATATAATAATGTTAGAGAGGAATTAAAAGCACAGGTGAAATATAATATGAAAGACAAAATAAAATTAGTAAATATTGCTCATATTTAATAATGAGAAAAATTAATGATCCTATGGAACAAGAAAATTAACACTTGAATGATAGAAATAATATAGAGTTGCAATTACTAGAATCATTTTTATATCTGATGAATGTATATATTTTAGATATGTCATTCGAAATCTCTACCGCATAATGGCTCGTTTTCCCAACAAGCAAAATTACCATTCCATCTACCTAAATTAGCATCTTTATTTCTGCTGTTAGTGACATAATTTAAATAGGGTTGGGTTCTAATTAGTAATGTTAATACTTAGGAGTTGTAAATGCATGTCCTTATCTTCTGTAATTTTAGAATTCATTGATTGCAATTCCAATAACAAATGCTGCACCACAATACCACATTGACATATTTCGAATCAAACTAAGAGGAAAATTTTTTGGATTAATACTTAGAAACAAGTAGATTTCTGAATGAAGATCTCCATACAAAATCAAAAGGGTTTTGAGTGATTCCATGATTAAAATCTATAGGTACTCTGTGATTTATAACTCTTCTTGAGAAATTGTACTTTCCTACGAAAAAGTTGGATGATTCACTCATTTATTTATTTAATATAAAATATATTAGCTATTTTATATAAATTTCTAGATGAGGACATAAGTAAGCCATTTCAAAACAGATTAATATTTCTATATTTAAGTGTAATTCTTGTTTGGGTTACTATTAATATAAATAATTTTATATTTTTAATGAAGAAAATTAGACAATACACAGAAGAATATTTGAAATATTCAATTGGATATACTTAGATTGCCCTATCATAGGATTATTAAACATTTTGGATAATAATTGAGATAATTGCATAAATACAAAGAATAGCGATGGTTTTTTTGTTTGAAGAGGTGTTACATATTCTTTAAGATAGAAGAAATATAAAAATAAATTACGTCTCAGATCAATGGGTATGCAAATTTATGTCAAAGACTTTTGTGCCTACTATTTTGATGGCAGATATGTTTTCTAATAATTCAATAATTGCAATTTAAATAATTTTGCTTATTCTTTTATGTTCACCTTTAATAGCAATTGCAATATTCATCGAATATGAGAAATCAAAGTTCGCCACCATCTAATTCAAATCACAAGTAGGAGGACCGGATAATTCGAATCGTAATTATTGGGTTAATTTTATTAGTTTCAATTAATCTTTTAAACAGATCTTATAATATGTCGAATTTTATTGAAAACTTTTTGTATTAATAGCTGATGGGAAATGATTAACGATCATGGTTAAATGTAGTTAGAAACTTTTTAGCTAAATTATTGAATACATACCCTCATATATTCACAATACCTTTGATGTATTGGAATCTCTTAGTGGTGTTGTTGGTGATTTTTGATGTTGAGATATCAACTAATTAGAAATTGTTCATGGTTGTTTTAGATTCTTTAACAACCATTGAAATGATAGTCTTGTGGACATTTTCAATGATTGCTCAAAGAAGTTATACAATGTTTGATAATAATCATCTAAGAATATAATAGTCGACCTGGTTCAATATATCCTAAGTAGTGAAGTTCATGCCTATTATAGTTTAATTCATTTACTTTCTCTATTCAGAAACTTAATATGATTAGAATATATAGATCTTAATAACATCGATTATCTAAGTAAATTTGATAGGAGATTTATTGGATTTTTTTATTTCAATTCCCTATATGCTAGAATATAAATAAAATATATCCTTTTTATGCTTGAGTGCTTCCTTGACGATATCACTTTCTCATTAATTTTAGTTGACTTAAATGTAATTATTCTCGATGTGTCTTATTTGTATTCCAATTTTAACAAAGATGATTAAAGTAATTTTCAATTATGTCATTCAATAAATATTTGATTAATAATTGTATATGGAAAAGAAAAAAACTAAACAGCAAAAACGTTCAAGTTCTAGAAGATCGCAATTTGTGGAAGATGACTTGCAACCATTTGTAATAGAAAAGGAAATGTAGGAAATCAAAAAATAGTAAATAGAAGCCTTAAAAAACCAACATTTTCGATACTTTGTTCATTATTTAAGATATATCTCCTTTTTTAGATTGTCAGATCAACAATCATTGGATAAGTATTCTAAAATTGATAACATCAAGAAATCTAATTTTTTGATTAAGATTATTGTTCTTATTAAATCTCATGTTCAAAATTGTACTAGTGTGTATTGCTATTGTAAGGGATTTAGAGGAGAAAGGAGATAAGTGATGGATAGTAGAAAGAACAAGGTTGAAATGAAGATTTATAACTCTATCTAAGTTAACAATATCTATCTTCAAATAGAATTGATAGAAAGATACATTAGACATTTCACTAAATATGTTTTTGAAATAGAAAATAATGAAAAGAATCCAAATATCTTTAGATTATCATAATTACTACTATACATATGTGACTCCGAGGAATGTTATTAAGTTATGACATTTATAATGGATTACAAATAAAGAAATATCAAAAACACGTCAATGTTGAATGAAGTCACTCTTACACTTATTATTTGTTTGGTCAAACATAAAGTATTATAAAAGATGAAACATAATTTAACTTAAGATGAAGTAGAAATAGGAATAAGATATAAAAACTATAGAATTACTGAAATCAGAAGAGATCAAATTTTAAATCGTATCTTCAATAACATAGATTAAAAAATCAAATTTATTAAGAGTCTTCTAGAATAGAAAATGAACTTTCAATAATTGTTTCAATCACTTGTTTAACATGTTCGAAATATGACAAAAACCCAAAAAGAAATAGAAATCTTCTAAAAATATTCAAATTGTAGGACATCCGTTTTATTACATATGTTTTATACACTAGAAGTTACATGTGATTTTGATAAATTTGTTAGATTGAGAAATTCCTTAAAAACCAAGAATTACAAATTCTTTGAATATCCATCAATAAGTGCAAATACATCTTCAGTTTAGGGATTCCAAGTGCTCTATCTGAAGACTAATTTGGCAAGACATTCAATAAATGGAAAATTTTTTAGAGGCTAAATTATGGATTTTTCTAATAATGCACCTTCACTTTTGGGATACGAACCAAAAGAATTCAAACAAACTATTCAAACAGTACATCAAATAGTTACTCCCAATTTGGCTACATACCACGATTAATTACTTGAAATTTTCTTTCTCACAAATAAACCTCCAATTATTCGCAAAAGAAGGCCTCTCATTATGTAAAAGAAATTTAAAGAATTGGTATTTTGTGAAATGTATCTTGATCTTTCATTCAACATTTGTGAAGATGCCTTTCCTATTTATTGCTTTCTTAAATAGATTGTGCCCTATGGAAAGTATGAAAACATCAAAGGACACATTGTGATTTCTGATACATTTAAAATCTAAGGAATATCGAATTTAGCATTAGAACAATTAAAGATTAAAATTCATGACTATTATAATAAAGGAATTGAAGAGATTATTCCCAACTTTTCACATTATGTTGAATAATTGTAACACTAATATTAAAAGTACCAAGATGAGGAAATTATTAGAGAGGAGAATGGTTCAATCAGTAATAAATTTGATTATCAATAATAAGAGCGATTGCTTATCCATTTTACAATTGAAGTTGAATAATTGACATTTATTATACCTAAATTTGATTCCCAATCAGAGATTTACTATGCAAATTGTTCAATTATAATGTCAATAGGATTTATACATACTAAAGTTTACCAAGCCTATTTAATATCTATGAAGAAGATTACTATGGCAGAAAATTAATCAAATTCTTAAATGTTTGATGTTTTTAAAAAAGGATCCTCTTAAGCATCTCTGAATCCTCTCAGATTGGATTCCATTTAAGGATTAATAGATTTAAAAAGTGACAGTGGAGACATTTCAGATTTATTATAGATAGAGTACACATAAAATGAAATGAATAATATATAAGATTATTAGTTGCCATAAATATATTCGAATTTTTAAACTCCTTTAGATTCCAGTAGATTAATACTTACTTCTTAAAGAGGCCACAATGAATAATTATAAATTAATGTAATTGAATCTCACAATAGTCAAATTAATGATAATGATATTAAAAGTTTACAAAAAGGTTAGACTAGTTTGAAAACTAATACAAATACAAATAACAAGAAACCTAAATAATAATAAAAAGATTAGCAAGAATTTTTTGAGGTTAACGTTGGACGCTAAAAGATGTCTGAAATTGAAATTGTGGATTAAGTTTCTGGAAATGGAGTCTAAAAAGTTCATTAAACTGACACCCATTAATAATAACATGGCAATAAAGACAATTCAGCTATTATATAAAAATCATAATTATATAATAAATTTTCAAAGAAAGGCAACATCCCTAAATTGGTCAAGGTTGTATTGGCTGTTGATGTTTGTAATTTACTCATAATTTTGCTACTGTCTCAATTGTTTTACTTACTTTATAAATCAAATATGGCTGAAAATAAAGATATATTAGAAGTATTTGGACCTTTTACAACGGCAGATTTAATTCGAAATACCTTGTTGGGTCTTGGACATTTTTAAAACTCAAAAAACTCTACCCTTTAAAATGAAACATCTTAATTGATCACAGAAAATATAAACCTAAGATTTGCATTATTTTAATAAGTCTCTTAAAAAAAGGTGGTTACTTCTACAATATCTGACGCAAAGATGAAGTTATTTGACTATTTTTAAAAAGAATCACAAGAAGTGAGTGCATGGACTGAAATTTTTTAGATTTGGTATCAGATGAGTAACTTTAAAGATTTCAATCCTTAAGACCAACTATATATGCAAAAATTCCATAAAACTATTCATATTTTACTAAATTCATTCTTTGATTACATAGACTAATACAGAATAATAACAGAAGAATTTAGTTTAAAGATATAGAACAATCTAAATGATATTGTTTCATATTATTAGAGTGTAATTTCTTCTGTTGCTTTGGCAGTAGAAGTTGTTGTCATTGTCTGTTATTCAATTGCTTATATGCACTTTTTCCGTCTTAAAAGGAGAATTCTTAGAAGTTCTGAATAAATCCAAATTCAATCTCTAGAAGCAGAGAAAATTAGGTTATCAAATATACTATATGTTTACAAAAATGCCAGTGAATTGAATCTATATAAATATCATTTCAATTTTAAAAGCAAATTAAATCAAGAAAATTAGAATTTATCACAGTTTCAAAGTTTGAAGTTTACAAATTATACAAAAACAGATTCTAAAAAATAATTTAAAATACAAGAATAATAATATTCTTGTCTTTAACATCCGTTTGTATTTTATCCATTGATTGGAATATTTTTATGTTGTTTTTACTTAGAATATACTCTTATTACCAATTAGACATACATTGAAAGGCTATCATAACGACTAAATTAGTTTTCTGTCTACATTAATTACTGTCAAGAAGTAACTCAAATTTGTTATTGTGATTATGTAGTTTAAATTCAAGACAAATTAAAAGAAATAAATATAACAGATGAACTTATAAATTCATACAAAGATCAAGTTCAAATGGCTTATGGGGAATTCTTGTATTATGATGAGTAGTTTAAATATGGATATTCAGATTAGACATTAGATGTTTTAAATAATCTGATATCAAATACTTGTTCAGTTATTGTTAATCCATTATGTATAACTATTTTAAATGGGAAATTGACTGAAGGACTAATGTATTCCATTTAATATTATTCAGATATGGTAAGAGATGACCTTAATTCATAATTTAAATTAAGTAAAAAGTTCACAAGAGATGATTTAATTGGAATAAATTTCATTTCATAGAGTTTGGAGAATTTATTCATAGAAATGAGAAACACATTAGAAAATGAAATCCAATCATAATTAAATGACAAATTCAGCTATTTCATGCTTTTCGAGATAGTAACTGTCTTCATTTACTTTTTTTAAATAATATTCATATTTAGATTGCTAAGTTAAAAGTTTTTTGTTTGTAGATAATTACCATACCTATTGCCTCCTTAATCAATTTATGGAGAAGATAGTTTTCTAAAATCTTTATAATATATTGAAAAAATATATAATAATATTTTACAATGAACTATTATTAAATTAATAAATTTCAATTTTATGAATTTGAATGATATAATCATCAATTTAGTATCTTTTATAACACTTCTAATTCTGAGTATATTTATATAGGTTGTTTAGATTTGATAATCAATTTTTTTCCATTTTTTTGTTGCATACATAAATCATTCTCAAATAATTACACTGAAAAGGCAAAAACAGGAGTATATAAGATCGATTCAGATTCCATTTTTATTTATTGATTTCTTTGAATAAGTTATTTATACATCATATAAGTGAGAGTAGCCTTTGTAAGTTTTCTTCTTTTTTCTTTTAATATTTCTAATTTAGTTCGAACTTACTCTTTTTAAAAATTCACTACTTCCTTATCCTTTTATTCATGGAATGAGATTTATTTCTTGTCTTTCTCAAGAACTCCCAAAGCTACCATAACATTTATTGCATCATAAACCCTTCTTTTCAGATTTTGTATCTCCTTTCTTCTTTCTGTACTATGAATTTTTTGAAGTTCATTTTACAATTTTTCAATAAGTATTTTTGCTAATTCTTTGTAGGTAGTGCTTTTTAGTTCCTTTACGAGTGTCTTAATTTGGAAGCTTAATCCTTTGAGACTCCAAAAGGATTTGCTTTTTTACTTTTCTGATTCTGAAGTCTCAGAAATTTTATATTCCGAGTCAGATTCTTATTTAGATGAATCAGAAAGCAATTCATCTTCAACACATTTTGAAAACTTCTTTTGAGTTCTTTTCATTTATGAATAGAATTTTGTATTTTATGAATTATTTATTAATTAATTTGATAATTAATTAAATCAATTAAACACTATAATATATAACTTGTAAATTTTTAAATTCTAAATGGATATTTAAAATCTCTTCAACACATGCAATTGGAAAGTTGATCTTTAAAAAGAAAGTGCTATCATTTCAAACACAGATTTCATGCAGAACATGTTGGAATCGTGTTTAAAAATTAAAGAGAAATACAACAAAGACAAGATGATCATTCAATATATTATTTAAGTGAAAATATTTCCAAGATGAGAGATAATTCACTACCAATTTGAATGAGATAAAATAATAAAATTTAATTAAGAAATCTCCATAATTCTAGTAAAGGAAAAATTGATTTAAAAAATAATGATGTATTCATAAAAAAATGATCTAAGATTCAATCAAAAGTTATTTGTCTTTATATTTTAATCTAAATCCGGCTATGAACCAACCTTATCTCTTAGAAATTAGTAATTATTCATCTATCGAAAATGATTACCAGGTAAGGTAGTGCAATTACTAATTAATATTTTAAATATCTATCAAATAATTTAATGATAAGTACTTTAACACATTCAAGATTCTCTTCTCCCATCAAATTTATCATTATTTCTTTTTGATCTAACATTTATATTGGGTGCTATGATTCTTCAAGAATCTAGCGAACATCTTAAAATTTTTATTCGCCTAATTTTTTTTTCAAAAAATCTGCCAATAATAAATTTCTATTTGGAGAGGTAGGGGTTTTTGGGTTGAATAATTATTTATAAAATTATGTTGGTGTTTCATTTTATTATTATTGTTATCCTACTTTTTCTATTAAATCAGTATCAATAGAAATTATTTTCTTTGTCATTGGCTTCTTAATGTTTAATTGTATTTGTTCTGAAAAAAGCTGTTAAAATAGTAAAGATTATGATTTATTTTATGGAGTAAAGATAGGTTTTTACATTTGTTTTATATTAGTCTAAACTTATTCAGATTAGGTATTATCAATTTATTTGAGCATTCCTATCAGTCTCTATTTATATAACTATGAGAATTTTATTCTTTCCCTCTTTATTTCTGGAATGTCTAAGATTTATGAGATTTCCGGTCTCTCTTATGGATTTTTTTTTAAGCATTAATTTATTATATCCTGATAAACTAAAGGAAATCCTTCAGGGAGTTTGGGAGTCTCACATTTTATGATATTTTTGAAAACTTCATGCAAAGATTCACCTTGAAATGGCTTTTATTTCGTGCACAATTCGTAGAGCAAACATCCCAAACCCCAAATATCACTCTTAATATTGGATGGTTTAGATTCGCAAATCTCAGGCGACAAATAGTAAGGAGTACCTCACAGTATCAATTGAAAATAATATACCTAATTACGTCAGATTTAATGAGGCATCTAAATTTTTAGAAATGCTAAAGTCTCCCAATTTGATCTAGATATCTATTAATATTTATACTATGCCATCTTTGGTCAAAAACACATTTTTCATTTTAATATCCTTATGAACAATATTCATAGAATGCAAATATTATACTGCTTAACACAATTATGTGAACCAATTTAATATGTTTGCTGGATTATTTTTTGTGTATATTTACAGATCATCTACATTTAGATATAATTTTGAAATACAATTTTCCGCAAACTCCATTAAAATGCATAATTAATCATTCTATATAAATGAGCCATAGTATTTTATAATATTTGGATGTTTTAAAACCTTCAACAAAGTAACTTCATTTGTTGGGTCAACACTCTAAAATTACAAATCGATTAACTTGAGGGCAAATTTCTTTTGTTTTCTCAATCCTATACCTATCCTTTGTTGTCTTCAACTAGCCATACATCACCAAAATTGCCTTTTCCAATCATTTTTATTCTTTTATACTTATCCATTAGATTCTTAATATATTTATAAATAATTTGGTTTTTATAAATCTACTCTTATTAGGAAATCAACAGTATCCATAAGTGTATTTCATTAAAGAAGCACCAATTCCATAAGAATATTTGGACAAAAGCAAATTCTTCTCTTAAGTTCAAATTATTTTTGATATCTTTAACTTTCTTCTTGATCCATTTTTGTTTGTCGAATATTATTGAAAATTTAAATTAATAAATAACATTCTGATGAAAGTAGCCAAATTTTATAACACCCTTATTATCTTTAAATATTAAATTGTAATTTTATAAAAGTCTTAAATTGTGATGCTTCGAAAAGGCAACCTAGTAATTGCTTCTTAAGTCTCCATAAACATAGAGTTGATATTAAATATTTGGTTCCTAATAGTTTGATCCTATTTATATTCTAATATATGTTCAGATTTGAAAAAAAAAAGGAGAAGATTAATTACTTTAATTTTTTCAATTTATGCTTGATTTGTAAAAAAAATTAAGCAAATTCTTTAAATCCGTAAGTTAATTTTCTTATTATCTTTCAATTAATATGTAAACTATACAAATTCGCAATATTTTGAACTTATTTTTAATTTTTCTTTCTTTATTACTATCTTCGTTCTTTATTCTATAGAAGAACAAAAGTATCTGTAAATATTTATAATTTCTTTTTATTTGATTGATTCTTGTCAAACAAATCCATGGAATTGATATTTTAATAGTTTTGCTTTGAATTAGTTATAAATAATATCATAGTTAATATTATTTGTATTATGAATTGGTAGTAATAATAAAAAGATGAGCATGAAAGTATTTTTAATAATGGAGGTGACTTTTGGTTGCCAACTAAAGTTCAAGAAAGCCAGTTAAATCTAATTTTCTAAAGAAAGGCTTTTCAAAAACAAGTTAAATCTAGAAAGTGGGAAATTGTACATTTAGAATTATATGTTGACAAGTAATTACTTAATATATATATAGATTGGTTAAAATTGTGAATAATTAAGCAGAATATTGTAACATTAATGCTTGCTATTTAAAAAAGATTAAATATTTGAATCCTCAATTCAACCTTATAAGCATGGGTTTAGATTAAATTATGGCAAACATAGAGCCGAATTCTTTACAGAAAGTTAAGATTATTATGAAAAATGGCAATCTGTTTTGAAAAGATATTGTATTCTAACCAAATTTAACAAAAAATACAAACTTATTTGCAAACATAAACTAAATGAGCCTTATCCAGCTTTTATAGATTGTTTACCTTCGTCATCTTTATACATATAAGGCATAACGAAATTCTGATGGGTTATTCTTTTAAATTCGAATTGTTGAAAAGAGTTAACTTGAAGATCCATTCATGGCAATAAATGAAATTGCTATCTTAAGGAGATTAGATCACATATATATATAAAGATTTTAGGAAGTTTATGAAGATTAAGTATATTTATATGTTGTTTATGATCAATATGCAGGAACAGAATAAAAGTTTCTATTTCCTTAGTTGTTATAGACCACTGAAAAAGTAATAGCTGAATTACTTTATAAATTATTATTGGGATTACATCACATACATAGCAAAGGATTGTTTCATAGAGATATCAAATTTGATAATATTTTTAACAGGTTTCCTGACTGTATCACTGATTGCTATTTTGTTAATTTTTAAAGTGCAGATTTTCACGATAATAATAAGATGCATAAGAGAATAGGAACTCCAGGTATTATGGCTCCAGAAATTTTCAAAACCAAATAATATGATTAATAAATTGGCGTTTTTCTTTAGGAGTGATTTTTTATTATATTGTATTTGGTAGAATGCCGTTTGGCACCGATTTCAATGAAGTACGTTTTATTATTTAAACAGAGAGTTGCTCTCAAGAAATGAATAAGGAGATATAGAGTATCCAGATTACTGTAAAATATCAGTCAGTGGACTTCAGTTGATGAAACTAATGCTACAAAAAGATGCGTAAAAAAGATTTACCTCGTTTTAAGCTCTAAATCATCATTGGTTTATAAATTTAAAAATCAGAGACTTATTGAGAAAACCAAGCGTTATGATGAACCAAATTAAAATGGGGTCTGGACTGAATTTATCCACAATATTAGAAAAATCTGATATGGTAGAGAATTCTAATATGTCTATTGCTCCCACTCCAAGAGGAGCCAAAAAGAAAAGTTAAATCTCAACATCCAAATCTTCCGACCTGAATATTTTAGATTAAGAATTTATTTATGATTCAGTTAACAAGTATAATGCCCCGACCATCAAAGTTAAAACTTCAATCTAGTTAAACTTAAATGTAAAAATGATTTAATTAGATAAATCATACTATTTTTTATATTTATTTTAGTTACTCTTCGCAATAAAGGAATTTAATAATTTTATAATTTAACTTATAGGAAAATTCTTTTGTAAATTCTATAAAAAATATATCATTAAAAATATTTTTTGTTATTTTTATGACCAAACTAATGTTTTATTAGTATTATTTAATCAGATTAAAATGAAAAAATCCAACAATCGATCTTTACAACAATCGCTTTAATAGTAAAGGTTTATATCATTGTTTAATCTAATGTTGTTCAAGAATAATTAAAAATAACAATAATTCATTTATTTAATTCATTAATTCATACTGATTTTAATATTGAAATAATAAAAAAGTAGATCAATCAATTTTGAATTTTGTTTGTGGAGTACGAGAAATTTAATGATTATTTTTGACTAAGATATAGGAGAGGTCGACACTATTTTATAATAATCTGATCAGATCATTTAAGTTGTATATTATATCAAACAATACTAATTTAATATTAATTTTATATATAATTAATATATTTATTATCAACAATTAATGAGATTTCTATAGAATAGTAGAAATAATCTAATAATTTTATTAATATTAATAATTAGTCAATTAAATTATTTTAAGAAGAGTATTTTAATTAATTAAAAAGTCAGTAATTTCTTCATTTGCAATAATTTTTTTATTTTTAAATAGCAACATGAATTTGAATTCTTAACCTTCTTAAATTAGATATCAAAATGTAAGATTAGTAAAAAGTACTTTGCCATTTTTTGAATATTTCGCTGTATAAAAATCTAGCAAGAGAGAAGTAATATTAAAAATACAGAATTCTATCAATTCAAATGTTTTGCAATAGGAAACTGCTAAATTGATACAGGTCTAAGATATTGAAGGCATACCTGAAGTTATAGATTATGGTAATAATAATGGTTAAAGGTATTTTTTCTAATTAACTTAGATATTTTTTGGCTACTTAAAGTCTTGGCCCAACTTTAAGTTCGATTATCAAGACAAACGGATAGATGTCATTAAAAAACATTTTGTTGATTGGTGTCTAATTGATTAAACTAATTTAGAAAATTCACAATAAGAATTTTATTTTGTGTAGTCTTACACCAAGCAACTTATGTTTTGGATCCGATACTGAAGATAAACTAATATATTTGAAAGACCTATCATTTTTTTAAACCAATGAAGAAGAGTGTGAAATTTAAAAATTTCCAATTAGAGAAATTAATTTTCTTAGTCCATATTTTATTATTGCTAGAAGCCCAAGATATATTGATGATTTATATAGCTTGGCATACTTATTACTATACCTATTAAATGGTAAGAATATTATTTTATCATAATTAGGAACTCTCCCTTGGCAGTAATTTGATAATATATTAAATAAAACATAATTTGAGGAATTGTAAAACCAAAAAATAAAAGTAATAAATGATCAAACTTTTTTAAATTCATAGCCATCAATTTTTGGTGAATGGTTTAAATATTTAAACTCTTTAAAATAAAGCTAACTTCCAAATTATATTTATTTAAGAAATATTTTAATTTCTAAAATTTATGAAAATGGATGGAAACCTAATGAATAAATTTTATATAAGTCTGATATTATGAAAAATAGCTCTAAATCTATTGTTTCTATAAAAAGCAGAAGTCGAGGAACTTCTGTAACAAAAACTCCTAATCAAAAAATGATTGATATATTAAGTCCAATATACGAGGTTGATAAAGAATTTGAATTAGCTCAGTCGATATAAAAACAAAAGGACGGATTGTATTACTTTTAATAATTATAAAATTTATAAAATTCAATGGAAGACTAATAACTTATAGAAAATAATATCAGTTTTACTTCTATAGAATAGAATGAAAGCGAATTATGGAAAAAAATGGAGAAATTAGATAAAATATCAAATCCTATAAAAATGATGAATAAATTTGGAAAAACTTGACGATATGTTTAGTTAATGAACTATGAGTGTATTAGATTAAAACTTAATTGATATATTTTTATAATTTCTGTATTACCATAGTTCGTATTGATATCTAAAATATTAAACATAAAATATATATTTCCTAAGAAATTTCAAAGGAATAAATAGTTCTCATATAAGGCCTTCATTAAATATTTATTTCTCTGATGAAAAAAAAGAATTTTTTTCTTATCATCAACTCATCTTCTTTTATTCTTACTTTTTTAAATAGCACCGAACTATTAATATCAATAATACATAAAATTTAGATTATTCAACGTCTATATTTTCAAGTGTTTGCTAATTTTACATGCTATTGACAAGAATAAAATCTTAATACAGTTTAAATCATTTACTTAGTTTTGAAAAACCTGAAAACCTATTTACTAATTCCAAATAGATATAGAACATGAAAATCAATCCTTTTAATTTTTCGGTTTATTGATTAAAAGAAAATTCTAAAATTTGCAAACTGTGTATAAAGCAAATTATTAAACAAAAATTAACCCATTATTTATCGTGAGAATAAATGAAAATTTCTATTAATTTACTTAGGTTGAGAAAATAAAATATCTTCAGACTTACTTGTTGTGTAAAATAGAGGCTTCTCAAGTGATCTTCAAATGATTGATTCATAAATAACTGTTTGATTGATCTTTTTTTCTATTTACAGATAAAAGATTTGTTACTTAGAATAATTAAAAAAAATAAATCTTTCAATTTGATAAAATAGATTAAATCTGAATTTTTGATTTAAATGGCCTAAAAGGTTTACATTTTATATCATTTATTTGATTAGATTGAGGTGTCGAAACTTGGAGATTGGTTTTATAGAATAAGGATAGTATTATTACTTTGTTTATAATACAAATAATATATTTCTAAATTCTGAATTCTTATTTGAAGTATTTCAAGTTAAATGCAAATGTTTAAAAGTAGTAAAAAGAATGTACTTATTATAATTAATTCTTAGGATAAGATATATTCTTAAAATGGATTTCCTTAAGAATCCCCAATATCGCCTTACATAAGTCATCTATAAAAGTGTGAATTTTAACTCTCATAAATAATTGTGTTATGAAATAAAAATAATGGGGTATGTTGATGATTTAACCTCAAAATCAAATAAGCATCATTAAATTTATATAAATATCAAGAAATCTTTGGTGTGTAAAGCATTAATTAAACTCTAAACAATAACCAAATGAATTGATCTCGTTCTTGGCTATTATTATTTTGACTTAAATTTCATAATTTACTTATAATTTAATAACTAGTACTTTCTAATAAAACCTTATAAATCAATAAAATAAGAATAAAAAAATCAATTAGAGGTATATATATTGAAAAAGAGTAAAAGAATTTGAATTGATAAAACAAATGTAAACAAAAAGAGTTTCCAAGAATACTAATAAACTGTTTATAAATTATTTCATTTGAAACTAATTATCTTAAAATGATATACATAAGTTTTTACATTTTCAATAAACTTTAAAAATGATTCAAATTTAACTCATGAAAATATAATGAATTAATAATTGTTTGTTAATTATTTCATTTTAAGCTTAATATCTGATAATTGATGATAAATTTTAATTTATATAATATGTTTAATGATGTCATTGTAATATAACTATCATATAATGAATTATATATTGATTTTAAGGATTTAATTCTAAATTAATTATCATACTGAGATTTATAAACTGTTGATTGATTTAATTCTAAATAGATTATCATATTATGATTTAAAACTTTTGTATTTATCTAATTCAAAATATACTATCATACTAAGATGAAAAAAACTGTTTTATAGATTAAATTGTTAATATGTTAATAGAAATCTTAGATTGTTTACCTAGGTAGTTTTAACCAATCATAAATTTTTTTAATTTAAATTTATTAATNTCGTGAGAATAAATGAAAATTTCTATTAATTTACTTAGGTTGAGAAAATAAAATATCTTCAGACTTACTTGTTGTGTAAAATAGAGGCTTCTCAAGTGATCTTCAAATGATTGATTCATAAATAACTGTTTGATTGATCTTTTTTTCTATTTACAGATAAAAGATTTGTTACTTAGAATAATTAAAAAAAATAAATCTTTCAATTTGATAAAATAGATTAAATCTGAATTTTTGATTTAAATGGCCTAAAAGGTTTACATTTTATATCATTTATTTGATTAGATTGAGGTGTCGAAACTTGGAGATTGGTTTTATAGAATAAGGATAGTATTATTACTTTGTTTATAATACAAATAATATATTTCTAAATTCTGAATTCTTATTTGAAGTATTTCAAGTTAAATGCAAATGTTTAAAAGTAGTAAAAAGAATGTACTTATTATAATTAATTCTTAGGATAAGATATATTCTTAAAATGGATTTCCTTAAGAATCCCCAATATCGCCTTACATAAGTCATCTATAAAAGTGTGAATTTTAACTCTCATAAATAATTGTGTTATGAAATAAAAATAATGGGGTATGTTGATGATTTAACCTCAAAATCAAATAAGCATCATTAAATTTATATAAATATCAAGAAATCTTTGGTGTGTAAAGCATTAATTAAACTCTAAACAATAACCAAATGAATTGATCTCGTTCTTGGCTATTATTATTTTGACTTAAATTTCATAATTTACTTATAATTTAATAACTAGTACTTTCTAATAAAACCTTATAAATCAATAAAATAAGAATAAAAAAATCAATTAGAGGTATATATATTGAAAAAGAGTAAAAGAATTTGAATTGATAAAACAAATGTAAACAAAAAGAGTTTCCAAGAATACTAATAAACTGTTTATAAATTATTTCATTTGAAACTAATTATCTTAAAATGATATACATAAGTTTTTACATTTTCAATAAACTTTAAAAATGATTCAAATTTAACTCATGAAAATATAATGAATTAATAATTGTTTGTTAATTATTTCATTTTAAGCTTAATATCTGATAATTGATGATAAATTTTAATTTATATAATATGTTTAATGATGTCATTGTAATATAACTATCATATAATGAATTATATATTGATTTTAAGGATTTAATTCTAAATTAATTATCATACTGAGATTTATAAACTGTTGATTGATTTAATTCTAAATAGATTATCATATTATGATTTAAAACTTTTGTATTTATCTAATTCAAAATATACTATCATACTAAGATGAAAAAAACTGTTTTATAGATTAAATTGTTAATATGTTAATAGAAATCTTAGATTGTTTACCTAGGTAGTTTTAACCAATCATAAATTTTTTTAATTTAAATTTATTAATTATTAGCATTTTCGGTCTCAAATTATGCAGTTGTAAGATCAGAGTGAAACAATAATTCTAATTGACAAAACTAAAGGGCCATTTTTTATCATTTATTGAATAACAAAATTTCTTTACCATATCTGATTTCAAGACCTAAAATGAATGATAGTTAGAATCAAACTAAATTTGATGTTATTCCTTTTCTCCATCAATGAGATAATTGTTTCAAATTAAACTATTCACATATTTCAAGTTTTGATTATATAATTATACTTCTTAAATATTTCTATATTTCATATATTATGATTTTAAAGTTCTTGATCTTGATTATATATGTTATTTTACAGTTTATTATAATTATAATTGTTCTATTGAACTTTTACATCAGTTTAGAAAAGATATATATTCATATTCTCGCTTAATAAATAACAATAAAGTAAGAACAATAATCAAAAATATGAATGTGTTAATATATTTGTTACAAAATAGCAATAAACATTTATAGAATCAAGCGCATCCTAAAAATCGAAGTAACCAGTTTTTTTCTGGTTTAGGTTGATATTAGTTGATTTCTTTAGATCTTGAAGGAATTGTTGGGCTTTAGTAGTGGGATAGATCATAAGTGGATTTTCTGATTGATTTTCTTACTTTTTTTTCTGAATAAGTTACATGAACCAAGGAAAACACGAAATTTCCTGTTTCTTCTAGTCGGAGATTTGTTTGATATGATGGATAATCCATTTTAGGTTAGCCATTTTTCTTGGCCACATAAATGTCATAATTATTTGGATTCTAATCTACTGGATTTTGTTTTGGTACAAGTTTCAGTGCTCTCGATATAGCTTCTTGCAACTCGAGGTGACATGGGAGATCTACAAGAACGAGAAGCACTTCTTCTTCATTTGGGATGAAGAATTTATATGATTTCGTTAATGAAGAAAATGCTTCTTTTAATGGACTTATGAGTGCTTTTTTTACTTTTTATCCTGATGTTTTAGTGCTATCTGTTTGTGACATGTGTTTGTGAGTAATGATTAGAATATATAAATATTAATTTAAGATAATTTATTTTAAGATTTGGATGCAAATCGAAATTAAATATTATGTCACTATAGTATGAATATGTTAATTTAATACTCCATTTTTTTAACTCTTATTAATCAAGAATAATGTTTAATATATACTAATATTTTCAAGAAATTACTTGAAGGCAAAGAACGAAATCAATAATAATTGATTTTGAACATCAAACAATCCTTATAATCGCATTCTAAATTTGTTAGATAAAGTTTTATTTATTATTTTTTTGTGTAGCCATACCTTTTTAATATAAACTAAATTGGGGCCGACTAATATGGTTCTAATTTCAAAGTGTGAGTTATAAGTTAAAGAGCAGAATNTAGAAATCTTAGATTGTTTACCTAGGTAGTTTTAACCAATCATAAATTTTTTTAATTTAAATTTATTAATTATTAGCATTTTCGGTCTCAAATTATGCAGTTGTAAGATCAGAGTGAAACAATAATTCTAATTGACAAAACTAAAGGGCCATTTTTTATCATTTATTGAATAACAAAATTTCTTTACCATATCTGATTTCAAGACCTAAAATGAATGATAGTTAGAATCAAACTAAATTTGATGTTATTCCTTTTCTCCATCAATGAGATAATTGTTTCAAATTAAACTATTCACATATTTCAAGTTTTGATTATATAATTATACTTCTTAAATATTTCTATATTTCATATATTATGATTTTAAAGTTCTTGATCTTGATTATATATGTTATTTTACAGTTTATTATAATTATAATTGTTCTATTGAACTTTTACATCAGTTTAGAAAAGATATATATTCATATTCTCGCTTAATAAATAACAATAAAGTAAGAACAATAATCAAAAATATGAATGTGTTAATATATTTGTTACAAAATAGCAATAAACATTTATAGAATCAAGCGCATCCTAAAAATCGAAGTAACCAGTTTTTTTCTGGTTTAGGTTGATATTAGTTGATTTCTTTAGATCTTGAAGGAATTGTTGGGCTTTAGTAGTGGGATAGATCATAAGTGGATTTTCTGATTGATTTTCTTACTTTTTTTTCTGAATAAGTTACATGAACCAAGGAAAACACGAAATTTCCTGTTTCTTCTAGTCGGAGATTTGTTTGATATGATGGATAATCCATTTTAGGTTAGCCATTTTTCTTGGCCACATAAATGTCATAATTATTTGGATTCTAATCTACTGGATTTTGTTTTGGTACAAGTTTCAGTGCTCTCGATATAGCTTCTTGCAACTCGAGGTGACATGGGAGATCTACAAGAACGAGAAGCACTTCTTCTTCATTTGGGATGAAGAATTTATATGATTTCGTTAATGAAGAAAATGCTTCTTTTAATGGACTTATGAGTGCTTTTTTTACTTTTTATCCTGATGTTTTAGTGCTATCTGTTTGTGACATGTGTTTGTGAGTAATGATTAGAATATATAAATATTAATTTAAGATAATTTATTTTAAGATTTGGATGCAAATCGAAATTAAATATTATGTCACTATAGTATGAATATGTTAATTTAATACTCCATTTTTTTAACTCTTATTAATCAAGAATAATGTTTAATATATACTAATATTTTCAAGAAATTACTTGAAGGCAAAGAACGAAATCAATAATAATTGATTTTGAACATCAAACAATCCTTATAATCGCATTCTAAATTTGTTAGATAAAGTTTTATTTATTATTTTTTTGTGTAGCCATACCTTTTTAATATAAACTAAATTGGGGCCGACTAATATGGTTCTAATTTCAAAGTGTGAGTTATAAGTTAAAGAGCAGAATTGGATGAAGTAATTTATAAGAAGATGGCCTTATCTGATCGATTTTAATAAAGAACTTACTCTTATTTTTCTTAATTTCTCGGGCAATCAAGATTAAAGAGTTGAGAAACTTTGTTATCTTTAGGTTTAAAATGTATTAATCGAGTTTCCATACTATCACCTTATTATATGGTAAATCTGGTTGTTAAAAAATATGATTCTATTGCTAAACATTGAACAGGAATATAAAATAAAGAATCTTTAATAACTGGCATATCGTCTAATTTTGGTCTAATTAGAAAAGGATTGGCAGGTACTACTTCGATTTTCTCTGCTAAATTTGTTTCATAAGGTATATTTAAATTGCATAGTCTTCCAACAAAATCGTTATACGTGATTGATTAGCATTTATAAATTACAAATCTATAGACTTGAAGTATACTTTCCCTATCATGGTCGAATAATACTAAAAAAGTCTCTGCTACATCATAAATACTGCATTTAAAATGGATTTCATAATCATTGTAGTAATCTAATTTAACTGCAGGATCCCCAACTATTTTTAATGTTTTAATATATCTAACTATACAATTAAGAATATACTTTAAAAAATGTGGATTAAGCATTATTGGATTATTTACTACAACTTTAGTTTCCTCTTCACCAGAATAATAAATCCTAATGATATCATGATATTCCTAAGGCTGAGGAATTGGTTTAGATTTGGTTTCATTCTCAGTTCTTTAAGTATCGTGTTAAGGCTTGTCAACGACTAAGATTTCTTTGGGTTTTTCTTAAAAGTTGATATCTGTTTTAATTTCATCATCTGTATATTAAACTAAAACACCAATATCAAGTTGTCCGATGATGTAATTCCCGTCGTAAGAAATAACATCGCACTCCTTATAATGAGAACAAACAATGGAGGATTCTTGAAACATGATAGAATCTTAGAATAATGGTACAAAACATCTTCCTAAAATTGTAATTGAACTTTCATTCCAAATCTCAATGATGGCAATTTTATTAGCAAGATTTTAATCTTTTATAACTTTCTTAAATTCTAAATGCATGTACATTCTATCTGACATCCATCTTTCAAATTCTTTTTAGTTTTTTGCTTTGTGACTTTTAATCTCATCTTCCTATCCTAGTATATGAATTCTAAATAATAGCGATGTTGGACAGTAATTATCAAATAAATAGATAGGTTGTAGAACAAAATCTTCTTTAATAGGAGAATTGATTTTTAAGACAAATTTATAAGAAGTTAAAAGAAGGGTAATCTTCAAATTTAGCTATGTTTTTGATTCTTCCAAAGTTATTTAAACCTATCTACTAGCAGGCAGATCCCTATGACCAAATCCAACCTATAAATAAAAATCCAATAGAGTGCCTAATATTAAAAGTGAAATAATACTTCTATAGCATATTTCTAGATTTGGATGATGAGGTTATTCATACTACCACTTATCAAATTTATGTTTTAGGTCTTCGGTTAAAAAATTTTACAACAAATCTAATTTTTCTTTTCTTTTTCTAAAATTTAACAGTCTTTATTCTTCCAGTTAATATTTTTCTTTTGCCAATTCAAAATTCTTGATACCAACTTCCAATAATCCTTGGAATTCATGTAGTAAAACTTATGTGTTCGATTAGACATAGGAATTTTAATTGATCATACCTGTAATAAGATTTGTTGTATTTTATTTAATTGTAAAAAGATCAGCGATTAATTTATTTTGTCTCATGATGTTTTCTTCTCGAGCAAGTCCAGTTTTAACTATGTTAGTAAAAATTGTATATACTTTCATTTTTCTTCTTTATTGATAATTCAATTAAACGCCCTTTTAAAGTACTTGGATCAATTAACTTTTAAAGTTGTTTTTTTTATTTATTTTATTAATTACCTTTCTTTTCTTACTTTTATTCAAAATAGACAAAGTCATATGTAATAATTGCTTCTCCTGGTGATTTCGGAGTCAATTTTGCATACCACTTCTTTGAATTGAATGATTTTCTATCTCCATGTATTTGCAATTTTAATTTTTCATTAGCCTTAGTGCAATCATTAGGTGTCAAAGCAAACCACCCAACATTAACCTCAATTGGATCTTGTTAAATTTCCACAACTTCAACATCATATTGATAAACTAATTGAAAGATTACAGCCGAATCTTTATATATTCTATCAGCTCTAATTGGCTTTTCGATGGTGTATACTATAAATTTCTCATTCCTTTCAACTTCACTTAAGATGTAAATGTTTTCAAATCCGAATTCATTAACATCTCTCCAACCATTATGACAAAATGGTATTAATTTAGTTTTGGCTTTAGTGATCTTAATAGTATCAGAGTCTTTTTCATTAACCTATTGTATTTCTTATTACTTTTGTTTAATGTAATTTAATATTTCTAAATCAACAATCTAATGGATATAAATTTTACACTTTGGAAATGATAAATTTAAGGCTTCATCTAATTCCAAATATTTTAAATCATTAACTATTGGTGGTAATTTAGTTCCTCTCAAACCAACAACTGTATCATCATAACCAAACAATAAAAATGGACCTATCAATTTCATTAATGGTGTTGGGACATGTTTAAAGTTCTTCCATTTATAACTAACTTGAATAGGTTTGATTTGCTTTTATTCTCTGATATAGAAACTATTTGTTAGATCTCTTACACTCCCAGCGTATAAATCTGCAAATGTTATCTTTGCAGATAAATCTATTATAGCATAACCAAGCGTCTTGAAAGTAGTTGTCAATTTTGTTTTATTGCTATATTATGAAAGTGTAAACTCAACAGCTAATTTGTACTCCTTTAGATATTAAGCTTTGTTCATGATGAAAGCTACCCAAACAGCAGCATGTTGATATCTTGTGATTGCTTATCCACTTCTCAATTTTGGTTAATTTCTTGTTTACTTTTTTTGGGGAATTTCATTTTCATTTAACTCTCCATCATCTGGATTATCTGCCATATTAACAAGATCAGTCAGAAATATTGTTAGATAAGGACTCTTATATGTATTGGATATAAATTATTCTGTTTTTGTATCATATATTGTAGCTGACATTCTTAACTTAAGCTACGTTTCATAGGCATCGATTTCAGGAGGAAATGATAGGTTTTCCAATTTATCAATCACAATATATTATAGACGTAATTCTTTGTTATTTATTTTATTTCTGCTATAGAACTCTCCTCCATTCTTTAATTATTCTAACCAAATGCCTACATTAGAAATTTAATCATGTAACATCATTATTATAAATAATTAATACTAACATAACTAATTAAATTTTTTAGGATTAAAAAGTTAGAAAATAACAATCATTCTCCATATTACTTTTAGCAAGAGGCATCCCATCTTACAGTTTTATTACTATGTTCATTATTAGATGAGGAGTTATTGGAGCATTCTTTTAATGCAGGTTTTAATTTTTTTTTTAAATTGACTTTCCTACTCTTTAACTCGGTTTATTGATGAATGCAACTCATTGTTCTCTTTTTTCTATAAACATCATTTGTTATATTATAAACTGGTTCAATCTTGTCGATCATTCTAAAGGATAAATTTTCTTCTCTTTCTAACTTATAAGTTTAAGAAAATATCTTATAAGAATTGCTTGGTTGTACGTGCTTTTTTGCAAATGATTCGTAATCTTCTTCAAAAGAAGTATCACATTTACATTAATTACCCATTTTCTATATATTTTATTAAATTTAGAATAATCATTTAATATTATATTCAAACCATATTAATCATCTAATTTTCTTTCTATTAATATTAATAATGACATTATTCTGAATAATCAACATTTGTTTGAAAATTGAAGTTAAATACATAAGAAATTATTCAATATCTCAAATACATTAGATTACAAACCCTTTTATTGTCCTCTCCAAAAATCGAGAAAATTTTTAAACAATCCCAACAATTAGTTTAAGTATCAAACAATCAAAAATTCTAAATTTACTAATTAATCATAAATTTTAGATTTAGAACTCATTACAACATTTGGTTTACTTGGCTTTGAAAATGTCATAAATTGAATTTAATTTTTCAATATAGAATATCTGTATAAAAATTATTTAATTAATGAATTCTACGGAATCGTTGACGTAATTGTATAGAATTTTGAATAATTATTATGCTCACACTATAGTAGAGTTGAGACTTTAGAAACGATTCATTCGCATGATTATTATAACCCATTTTGTGGTTTCAACTCCATATTTAATGTATTTCCAATGAAAATTGTAATATACAATGATTAAATTATTTAATAATATAAGAGATACATATTAAGATGAAAGGCTCAGAGAATTAGTACAAACAAGAATATCCAAACTTGATTGCTTGTTTTATTAGAAACACCTATCATTTACCCTTAATAAAGGCAGACTTACAGGACAAAATAGAAGAATAATTTGATCAAGAGTAAATAGAAAATGAATACACAATTGATACAAATCTATAGATAGAATAAGCAGAAATCTTTAAATGCTTTAATCCTGAGGCCCTTAATGAAGCTCTATTTTAAAACGCCACAATCCTTAGAAAATTTGGTAGAATCAGATCGTTGATATCTAGAGGTTAGTATTTAGCAGTCGGGAGTAATTTAGGAGCGGTACTTAATTTTTATATTGGTGCTGATCCTCCAAACAAGTCATACATTGAATTGAAAAGTCAATTGCTTTATGCAGCAGAAATTTGCTAAACAGAACATGGTAGTGTAAACTAATTAAGTTTTAATTTATCTCAATAGCAACTTTCTGTTGGATTTGATAATGGGGTTATAGGAATATATGATGTTGTAAATATGAAACATTTGAAATGGGTTAAGGTACATTAGATAAGAATAGTTTCCTTGGGATATGTTAATGAAAATACATTTGTGTCAGGAGATGAATAAGGCAATTGTTTTATGACCAGGTGTGCCAAAGGTAGAATATTCTATGATTTGGATTCTCAATTCATTATTAAATCATAACCAATGTCTATCATCAGGTCTATTCCTATCAAATGTAAGCCTTTATTCAATTTTCCTGAATATACTATTGTTGCTTTGGGTAATGGATACAAGTGTTGGGTTCTTAGGATTCAAGATTCAAATGTCACTTAATTTACAATCTTAGCAGACTTTTAAAATGATGCTCCAGAAAATAATTAGTGTGTTCTGGAATGGGATATTCTTAAAATTGATGATAAAGATAAATTAGTTTTAGGAATCTCCTGGACAAATTAGACTAAATCCTTTTTATTCTAAGGAACTGAATATGTGGAGGGTAAAATAAGAGCAAATTTTAAATTACTGAAAGAAATCAAGCTGTCTGCAAACGTAAAATTAAATAAAATTATTAGTTTATATATATGAATTCAATTTATAATGATTTGGTTTTGTTATTAACTGAAAAAGGAACAGTGTACACTAGCAATTTTTCAAATTATAAGACTTAAAAGATTATGCAAATGGAATAATTTGAACCTTTGCCTCTTATGTATTGGAAAGATAATAAATACGAGAGTTAATTTAATGTATGCATTTCAAATAATGAAATTCTCTAAGAAATATACATTTTAACAAGTCAAAATGTTACAGTGTTGAAATACTATAAATTCGAGGATAAAATTCGACATTTTATGGAAAATCAATAATTCTTATTGTGTTTTTAATTGATTTTATGTATACATAAAAAAGTGTTTATGGAATTTGATAGATAAAAGTTACTATTATTTGCACAATAAATAATTGATTTGTATAGTAAATAGATAGCTAGATTACAAATTGGTGGTAAATCAGAAGAAGCAAAGAAAAGAGGAATTTCCTTAGTAAAATTCATTATTGATATTGGTACAGAACAATATTTAAGCTCTGTATGCGATTTACTATCGAAAACTTTGAATGATGAATCTACTTTCTTTTTGAGTATTGTGGAACCCTTCATTATTAATAAATAATTCAAATTCATCCCTGATGAAATTCTGTTAAAACTAATATCTCTGTTGAAAGGTCAGAAAGCGAAGATTTTCTTATTGCTTAATTAATTAGATCTTAATCGAGTGAATTACTCAATTTATTTATAAGCTTGTTTAGAAAGCTAATTGTTTTCCCCTATGATTTATTTGTGTACTAGTTCAGCCAAAAATGAGTTTTTAACTCCATTATTTTAAATATGGAACTATAGCATGAAATAATCGTAATTGGAGAACTTTGAAGAAGAAATCATAAGTGTTAGAAAAGTGATTTCTTTCATTGAGTATATTTTGATGGGCAAACTCTATGATGGTACAACAATCCCAATTTCTACTTTGAAAGTAAAATAATTAAAGATAAATCTAGAGTACTATTGAAATGATGGTTGTATGGATTTTTGAGGAGAATAATCTAAGGAGAATGATATGGGTTGACCCTTATGGGGCATTTTATATATTGTATCAAATAATGTCAATAACAAAATTACATTAAATTGAATTGGATCATTCTAAATAATTGTAAATGTTTGATATATTTAAGGAACGTGATCTAAAGTGTATTGAAAATGTTTATGAATCCAACTTATCGTTGGAAATTTCAATAATAAGAATTTGAAATTTAATAGTAATTTAACGACATAAGAGGATATGAAAACTATGATGTTCAAACCGGCTATTCATTCTTTGTAATTAAGGTTATCTTTATTTTGAAATTGGAAGTAGAATTCGATATAATGATGGACATTTTACTATTTTGTACATTCAATAAATCTTTCCTTTTCTATATAGATTATCGATCTTATGCAGAAGTGATTGAAAAAAGCGAGTTAGCTTAATTAGAATAACATTAAAGTCATTCCGAAATTATTGAATATTTTTAATAACGATTAATGCTTAAATTTGTGCATATTTTGGTTAATAAAATCAAAACTACAAAGCATAAGGAACAAATAGAAATGTTAAATGGATTCCAAGATCTAAAATAAATACCATTAATATAGGCGTACCTATATTAATATGTTGGAGAATATCAAACCCCAGTTTCTATTTACTTGAAGTCTAATAATATTTTAGTTTAAAAGTAAGTCTTCAAATATTTACATGATACTCTAATCTCGATGGTATATCATATAAACTATTATAGTATGGCAAGGAAACATATGCTAAACTTAATGGAATGATCGTATCAAAATTATAAGATTTACTAAATTTAGATATCCAAAAAACTAGAGAATTAATTTGTTAATTTTAAAAAGACAATGAACTCTAAATCATCGAAAAATTAAGTTAGAACAAGAAATTACAATTAAAATACATTGAGACAGTAATAAAAAAGGATCTCAATTCTGAATTCGGTTTAAGTAATATTCTGTTGACAAAACATATAGAAGTAAATTCATCAATTATCTTAAATAGCTCTTGTGTGAATTGGAACCTGAAAGTGTATTACTCTAATTGTAGAAAATTAATTATCCTTTGGAAGAGGTATTGGAGATTTGCAAAAAATATCAAAATATCGAATCAACTGCCTACGTTTATTGCAGATTGGGTTTTATTGGAGATGCAGTTCAATTATAGATTGTTCTCTTAAGAAATATGATAACTAAAGTAATCGTTAAATAAAAAAATGTTGATACTATTGAAAAAAGAGAATATGAAGAGTTGGAAAACAAAATGAATGAGATTTCAGATATATGTCAATATCATTCAGACAATCCAGATAGGAGTTGGTATTTCTATTTAGATAGTCTTATTGAATTAAATAATGAGATATCAGAAGTTTAGCTAAATAAAATAGTAATTAAAAAAATTGGACAATTATTTGAAGTAACTAATTAATAAAAAATATATAGGATATTTCTACCCACACATCTTTAGATTTATTTGCATAACGATTAGGTACTAGATATAGTAATATTAATATTAAGGAGTATAAAGGAAATTTTATTAAGTTAGTCAACACATTCTCCTATCAACATTATTTCATTTAAAATGCAAAATTTATAATTTAACGTTTTTTCAATATGGAATCACAGAACTTTTTGAGATCTCACCTTGAAGGACATTTTACAGTAAACTATTGTGACATTTGTAATAAACAAATAGAAACTAAGGGATATAAGTATTTATGTGGCCATTTTATTCATGTTGAATGTAAACAGAAGGATCATTAAGCATGTTCAAAATGCTTATAATCTGAGAGTTTCTTTTTACAACACACAGTTTAAAAATAGAAGTTAAAAATTAGTAGAATGAAAAATGATGAACAAATTAAATAAGTAGATACAAAATAATTAAGTAATCAAATTATTCTATACACAGATCCCACACATTAAAGGTAAAAGGAGGAAAAAGCAGAAATAACAATCAATAATTCAGGGAAGCTATCCCTCTTTGATCTTGAAAGAGAAAAGAAATACGATTTGAGAATGGAGTCAGATATTGGTAAATTAGTCAAAGCTGATATGTGATTATTAAGAATCTATATTATATTCTAAAAGTTACAAATATAAATGATATATTACAGAAAACAAAAGAAGGTTTTAGGGAAGTTTTTAATATATATATATATTTATAAATAAATAAGTAATTCAAAAGTTTGGTTCTATACGAGCTCTCCACTCCTCTAACCACTCATTACTCACAAATTGTTATTTAATAATTAATTATATTTAGTAAATGTCATTTTGAAATGCAACAATAACATGAAAAAACTTTATCAATTAAATGATCTATATTATAACAAATAGTAATTAAAGTTTACAATAATTTCAGCATCCAAAATAATTATATGGTGGTAAGCCCAAGGATTCTATTTTTATTATGGTTAACATCGCCCTATAAACATTATGGAAGCAGAGTAATTAAACTTGATGTTTTTAAAAATAGATAATTAGTAAAATTACGAAGATTGTTATTTTTAACCACCTGTAGCTTAATAAATATATTATTAAGCATCTTTGAAATATAATTTATAACTTCATACACAAGTTTTGAGATCATTTTGTTCGAAATATGTTTTTAAGATCTGCTTGAAAAAGTTTATCTTCGTAGGGAGTTATCATATTAAAGTCAAAACCTTAATAATAATATTCCGTATTTAGATTCAATTTCAAATCTAACCCAAAGCAAATTCATTGAAATTCCACTCTATGAAGCTAAATTATGTAATTTAAAAAAAGGATAAACATATTAAAGCCCTGTTTCTAGACTTAATTTATAAATTTTGATATATCGATTAATATTACGTGGACTAAGAGAGGATTGATCAATAAAATAAATCAAATGAAACAAAGCATTTATATTGATTATTAGTCAACATGGGATTAGCCATAACATACTATATCTACATGAAATGAAAATGAATAAAATAGCCCAATTGAATTTAGAATATATACTATAGCTTAAATTTTTAGCCACCTCGTAATTCAACCCAAGTTTAACTTTATGGTTCTATTTTCTGATAATGTATTCCATCCAACACTATTTTTTTGTTTACTATTAATTAAAGTTTTTCTATATTATACAGGAGTCTTAAGAGCAACAATTAGAAATTGCAATATTCAAAAGAATTAAGTTTAATTCTAATTGGAAAGGCAGCATATACTTCAAATTTTCAAAGGTTATTGAAAATATGAGTTACTTTTGAATTGATGGTTTTCTTAAAGGAAAAGTTGTAAAGGTTTTTATTAATATACAATAATGCTTTTAACTTATTTGACTTTAATGTAGTATATTTAAGCAAAATATTTCTAAAATAATAAGTTTAGATGTATTATTGTATAATATAAATTTAGAATTAATTCAAAAAAATAAAAATTTGAACTTAATGAAAAGTATTCATATTTTATTATAGAATTAAAATATTATAAAATGAATTTTAAATAGAATGATGGATGATGCTACTTAGAGTAAATATTTCAGAGTAGAAAGGATAATCTAAAACAGAAGAAATAATAGAATTTGAGGGTATTTAATTTGTTAAATCAATTTTTTCAGCCAAAAAAAATTCAGCAGATAAACTTTAACAATTACTTATATTTTAAAATAAGTTTAACAGAAATATCTAATATATGTTCCGATTCTCATAGGAATAAAGCATAGAATGCTATTAATTTTAACTTCTCATTTAAATTGGTGATTTGCTATCGTGCCTCTTTTTTGACCATTTTTTCTCTATATTTAATTGATTAACCTTTATGCCATTTGGAAGTATGTCCTCCTTTCTTACAAGGTTGAGAAAAATAAACATCACAAAAATCACATTTGTATCTCTAGCCTTACTCCAAATTGTCTTAGGGATTATCGGCTAATTCCAAATTATCTTAGGGATTATCGTCTTAGATCTCATTGTCTTAGTGATTATTGTCTTAGTTCTCATTGTCTTATTGATTATAGTCGTAAAGATTCAGATCTAATTGTCCAGCTACATGTTAGGATTTTTCTTAATCGAAAGCTAAGAAAGTTTAATGTTCCTAGCTATTGATTTGATAGAGTTGGTCTAGGCTTTACCAATTGAGATAGAATTCTTCAGATGAGTAATTGGTATATTCCAAATACTCATTGTTAGGATGACTATTCATATAGGAAATCATTGTTATTATTTATTTAGAACTCAATAATTTGTAGACGCTTTATTGTGAAATTTATTATTAAATTTAATTTTCCATTTAAATTTTATTTTTATAATTTTGTTATTAAGTTTTATGAATTATGAAAAAAAATTCAAAACAGTTAGTAATTCTAAACTTTAGGCTTATCTACAGATTGTATATAACAATACTTCAATCTTAGATGAATATCTAATAAGTAATTACAAAGAATTATTTAACAGAAGAGATGATAGACTTAATCAAGAAGATTTATTTAGTTATTAATATTTAAAACAATAATAATATTTGATTTAATTAGTGATTTCTATAATCCACTAATAGAATAACTGCACAACTACTTACATAATTGTTCTCTTTCATAAAGTGTTCTCGAGGAAATGTTACTTAGTTGGATATTTAGGAAAGATTTTAGTTCTCTATGTTTTTGATTCTATAATAATGAATAACGGAGTAGTAATTCAAGTTAAAGTTACATGGGTAGTCTAAAAAAAAGGTTGCCTATGTTGTATTAGGAATTGGAAAGAGATTCCATCAACTTCAATGCGAATAGATAGATAAATTGATGTGATGCTTGTGGATACGAATATAAATGTATTTAGGCCCAAACACTCATCCCTAAAGAAATTTTAAATTATCATAAACTTAAACATTTTCATTGAATTTTATTAATAACATTCATGTTATACCAAAGGGTAAATTAAGTAATTATATTCATTAGGAGCCAGAAGAGATCCTTGAGCCTTCTAAGCCGAAAGTTGAGAATAGACTTCTAAAGTATGGCAAAAGGTATGAGGAGAAAAGAATGAAACTCAAAGAATCTATCTATAAAGAAATGATGCAAGATCGCCCCTTCATTTAAAACATCAACTCCTAAAAAAGAATCAACCAAAGTGTCGTTGATAGACTTTATGAGTCTCCTCATTGTGGAAATAATTGTGGTTAAATTGAAAAACTTGTCAAAAAATCATCTGTTAGATACCCATTACAAGAAATAGTCAGACCAATCAGTTCTTAAAATGTTTATTTAAATATCCCGTCATAACAGTCACCCCTTAAACAATCACAATCTTTATTCTCTTAGCAAGGCAAGTTCTTGGAAAATACATACTCACATTAATAAAAAATCAAACCAATTCGTTAATCTTCAGCGTTAACTTTAAATAAAAACTCTATTCATAAATAAAATGGTCAAAATAGCATCATCCAAATTAGCATGGATCTTTTTCAAAGAAAGAAAAGATCATAAAACATCTGTTGAATATAAATAAGTATTATTTTCAATTCTAATATTACTACTATTCATAATTTTTTACACTAAGTAATTTCTGCAGTTTGATCTTTATCTGTCTAAACCCAAACTTAAATCTCATATTTCTCTAATCTCTCATTTCCCTTCATTGTTACATTGAACTATTATCTTTTGCACTCTTACATAATATAACATTCCTTGGACCATCTGATTCTTGGACCCATCTAAACTCTCCCATTATAAATCACTCAATTTGCAACTTTCAGCGTAATGTTGTTATGCATACTACAGAGCTTTATTATAAATCTTAATTAGCTTTTTACAAGTACATCAGAATTAGAATCTGTTGTTGGAAATACTCCACCAGCAAAGTCATTATCATCATCAACAAAATCATTATCCTAAGAAACCAATAAACTTTCAGACTGAATTGTTACAAGAATGAGCAAAACGAATATAATTTTCATTATAAATATAATAAAAATAAAATCTGCAGCTAATTAAATCATGGTCTTTGCTTCCTCAATACTAAGATTGGAACCTTCAGTATAAGCTATTATTTTGAACAAATGTAAATTATTTAATTTAGATTTGGAATCACAAATGAAATATAAGTGTGTATGCAAAAATGATGAATATCATCAAAATACTATGGATTTATTGATATTTTGATATCATTTAACATTTATATTTAGTTAATTGTTATATCAATAATTTTACATAGATGATATTTAGAAAGATAATTTTGTAATAAAGGAATTATAAGAGAGCATGGGATATTAGATATTAAATTTAAAAGAAGTTTGATGTTTTATTAGACATATAATGAAATTCTAGATAAATTTAATAATAAAAATTAACACAATTATTATAATTTGTAGTATATTATAAATAACATTAATAAGATAAATTATTTTGCAAATAAATATATATGTAATATCTTCTCATTTTTTTACATACTTTTCATACCTACTCATATTTCTCTTTAAAATTTCGTCAACAGGTCCAATCAATCTTCTGAAACTGTCACTGTCCAAATATACTACTATAACTTCGCTCTTGAATTTTATATGATATTTACTTTTGCAACGATATTTGCTGCTCTTGGCTCATGTTTAATCAAAGCCAATTCTCCAAAATAATCTCCTACCTTATAACTGTAGACTTCCTTCTCAGTTCCTAGAATGGAATAGAATTAGAGATTTACCATTTTCAGTTTTAGTAGCTATGCAATCACCTTTTTGAATGAAATAAAAGGTATTTCCTTATTCTCCTTATCTAATGATATAGTCATTCTTGTTGAATTTTTAGACCTTCAAAGCATCAGCAATTTACAATCTTTCATATGGATCCATATCTAAAGGAGTGTCAAAGGAAATAGATACCTTTCAATAATTCAACTTTGCTAAGAAATTCTTCATATTTTTCTCTCTTTTTAGCAGCAGCATCTTTGACAATATGATTGAATGTTTCTCTATCCAATGAGAAGCAGATTGCATCAGTTTTGGCTTTAATTGTTGCTGCTCTTGGTACATTGTATAATAAAGCTAATTCACCAAATGATTCTCCAGGTTGATAAACTTTCTATGGAAAGGTAATAAAGAAATATATACCAAATGCTTTTCAGGTTCTCCCTTTTTGAATACTTTGAAACAGTCAAGTTATCCTTGATCAACAACGTAAAGTACATCACCATCATCACCTTGTTTAATCACAAAATCACCAGATCTAACAAAATTATTAAGAAATGGATACTTAAATTTCTTCTCTTCCATTGCATCAATAACAATAGCTAATTCATGCTCATCTAAGGCACTAAACATAAATGCTTAGCTCATTCTTTGTTTAATTCTTTTAACGGCATCTTCACTTTTAATAACCTTCTTGGCTTAGAATTGACCCTTTAATCGAGATGATTAAATACTTTCTTATTGAATTGTCCATAAACTTCAGCGCTCACAGAAGTTCTTGTTGGTTTATTAGCTTTAGCCTACACCAACTTTTATTTGTCCATTAAATCTTCAACATGTTCATCTTCACTGCTCTCGTCGCTGCTGCTTAGAACTTTCTTTTAAATCATTTTATTTAAAAATAAAAAAGGCAAACAAAAGATCATCTATTTCAATCAAGGATATACATGTTATACTAGATTCCCTCAAATTACATAAAAATGACTAGATCACATTTTATAAATATATATATATTCATTTTTATTATGGCTTAGCAATTTTTTCCCTTATTAACTTTAAACTTCGATTAGCATCTTAAAATTTAGGATTCACTGCTCCTCTACTGCAATTCCGAATCTCATCCAAAGCTTTTTACTGCAATATCAATTCCTCCTTTAAATTATTGTTTTGTTTCAACAATCTTGAGTTTTCTAAATTTGATGAGGTGTATTGTGTGGATAACTCAGATAACGTTTGTTCTAAAAACTGAATCTATTCCAAAATTATTTAAGAGTGATCCTTATTCTCATGAAATGAAGAATGTGAAGATATTTCACTATAATTCTATATTTACTGTAATTAATGTATTTATTGTAATTATTACTACTACTGTTACTCCAGTTTCTCAATCAAATTTAATTTCTATTTGTATTGTCTCTTCAACTCTTTAGTATCTTCTTCATAAGCGATAATTAAATTTGATTGATCTTTCATTTTTTATTCTTATTCAAACTATCTTTTCTGCAAAGCTACTAATTCATTGCTTAAATCTTCTATTTGTTTATCCTTATCATTTCCCAAATTATTTAATCTCTCATTCTCCTCCACTACTTTCATTATCTATGATTCCTAACTAATAAAATGATACATTCTACCATTTATTCAATTGCATATGCTCTCTCATCTGATTCACAAGCCTATTTATATTTTTGTTTCCATTATAGAATTTCTTCGCTCTGCAAATCAATGACTCCCTCCAATCTCTCAATTCTCTCCTTTAAATTATTTAAATTCAAATTGTCTCCTCCTTAACTAATCAATATACATTATGAATTCTTCTATTTGTCTATTATTGTAACTAAATCTTATTTCTCCTTGAATAATCTCTGAATCATCTCGTTCAACTTTCGATTCTCTTATATGACCACTTAAGAATTCAAATCCATAGATGTGCAATCTGTATACAATCTTCTACTCGATGCTCCATTCTCTTTATTATTTGCCATTAATGGACTATCAGAGACCAATAGAGTCTTTTAACTGCTTCCTCTAAAACTGTTTTCATTTCCTTGGGAAGGTACATTGAGTAACTTAACACCTTTGGATAAATTGATCTTCTGGGGAGTTGATGGAATTTAATCATCTTATTCAACAATTCCTATTTGTTATTGTCCATATTAAGTAGGTGACACAGATTTGCAAGGAAGAGGCTTTTAGTGAAACTGCTAGTACAATTTTTGTGGTTGTTGCTTATAAGTTTGCTTAGGTGTTTAATAACTATGAAACATATTTAACAGATTTATTTAATTTATTGTTAAACCTTCTATAAATTATACTAATTTTGTTTATATTTTCATATTATTTATTACCCCTTTATTGCATTCAAATTCTCCCGACAAACACCTCAAGCTTCAAATTTAAAATATCATCACTTAAGACCTTTTATATTATAAAAATAAATTTTTAAATTATTTATTAAAATGGCACAAAATACAACAAGTGGACCTATGTAAAAGTACAAAATAGTTTTTCTTGGTGACTAAGCTGTTGGAAAAACATCAATTATTAATAGATTTATTTTTGACAACTTCACTGGTAATGAATAAGTATATCAATATATTCAAACTAATTCAGCCCACTGTTGGAATTGATTTCATTTCAAAGACTCTCTAAGTTGATAACAAATCTGTTAGACTTTAGCTATGGGATACAGCTGGATAAGAAAGATTTAGATCACTCATACCTAGTTATATTAGAGATTCACAAGCAGCCATCATTTGTTTTGATATTACAAGTAATGATCATTTTAGATAACAAAGATGATAAATCATTCCAAAATCTGCCAAGATGGATTGAAGATGTTAAGGAAGAAAGAGGAGATGAAGTCTTAATATACATACTGGGGAACAAAATTGACTTGGAAAATGAAAGACAAGTCTCTACGAAACAAGCTGAAGATAAGGCAAAAGTATTTTCAGTTTGTTATCTCAAAATTTTAGGAATTAGGTGCTTAATTTTAAGAAGTGTCTGCTAAGAGTGCAATTAATGTAGCTGAATTCTTTAAGAAGCTTTCATATGATTTGTTAGGCAATCCTGCTGAGCAAGTTCAAAATTAGCAATAGCAAGTATTAATACATTTCATTTTTAGAAACCTTAACAGGCCCCTTAAATTCAGATAAAAAACTATCCTAATAATAATGATAATGAGGAGAAGAAACAAGTAGGAGGAGGATGTTGTTGAACATTTAATGATTATTCATTATTATGTACAAACAATTTATTCAGTCTAAATTAGATATATATATATAATAGTTCATTTTTTAATGCTCATTACTTATACAAGATTTATGAAAATTCTTAAACAAAGTTGTAAGATATTTTTTCAAAGGATTTTCCTATTAAATCATATAAATCTTTTATTATTTTTGAATTCGACTTTAAGATATTTTCAATTATTTCTGAATTCAACATCATCTGGGGAATCTAAGGCATTTACTTATACTTAAATAAAATCTCAATTGGAATTTCCTCCTTCTCTGATAATAGTATAGATATCTAGGATAAACAACTAATGTGATGATTAAGAATTTTAAGTGAGCCTTGCTATTCTTTGAGTTCTTTGCTGATTTTACTTAAAGTTTCTAAATGTGAGTCTTCAATTTTCTTTATTTCCTATTCGATCTACAAAATATATCAAATTAATCAAATTACTAAGTTATATTTACTAAGTTCTTGCTGTTTTTCATTCATCTTTTTTTTGAGATCATCTTAAATAGATCCTTCAAAATCTAATTATGAATTTAGCTTTTCAATGGTGGATGCTGATTTATCGTTCTTCTCCTTTAATTATATGTTAAATCTATCTTTAATCTTAGAATACAAATTACTATTCAAGTTATTAGATATTATATTTCAACTTTTCAATTACTTTATTTTGATGTTTCATATTGTCCTGCACTGATTATAATTGAGATTTAAGAGAGGCATTTTCTTACTTTGAAAAATAAATTAAAATTTCTTACTTACAAATAAATATTCTAACTTTTCAAATCCAAAAGGGCGATTTCATCAAATTATTATCTTATTTTTTCAGTTGATCTCATCACAGAACTATAATAGATTTCAATTATTTTATATACTTATTTTAGTATCCTTCAATTTAAGATCCATTCTTATTCACTATTTAAATTACAGAATTGCTCTACTTTCTCTATAGACGTTGATCAACATTATCTATATTTTTAACTGAATTGAATTTTGAATTGATTTTCATGAACTCTTCACTAAAAGTAGAGGCAGGAGACTGTATGTTAATATTTTGAAGCAATGAATCAGTTGATGGATACAATTAACTTTTTTTTAGTGATGACTCAACAAACTTATTCTCCTTACTAAATAATTATTTTTGTTATTTTGGCTTATTTTTGGTATTTAACATATAACGATTTGTCAAGGATCGATTGTCAGACAATTCTGCTAAAAAATTCAATTTAAGTTTGCCTCTTGATGTCAGATCACAATTTAATGTTGATTAGGAATTCGGTGTTTTTGAATATATTCTAGGAGAATCCATTTTAAAGGATAAAGGAGAAGCTATTTGGTTGGATTGCATCAATTTTACGATTCTGTCTTTGTCGAAAAACATTCAGATTAATTAACAGAAAATGTTATATATTATTATTTTTGGTTTTTTTTATGCATATTCTTAATAAATGAAATATCTCAATAATCCTTTAATATTTTTAGGACATCGTTATAAAAGTCATTGTTTAATCTTTCAATGTAATTATCGCAACAGAGATTAACCTCAGCAACATTTCTTGCATCACTAATGCAAGAATTTGCATCAGCTAGGAATTATAGATCACAATTCAATACTTGTGTAGTATTATGCTCTATTATATATTCTATCCTATAAATCCAACCAATTTTACCTCAAAGAGAGACTATTGTTAGACTGGACATTTACTTCTTTAATGTTGGCTAACATGCTTTAGATGCCTTTCTAAAAGCATCTTTGATTGTTTCCTTCTTTTCAAATGGAATTCTAACATTTTCATATTCTCCAACAAATTTAGTGTCATTTCCTTAAAAGTCAGCAGTGAGTGCATTATACTCAGCTTCTTTATTCATTTTCATAATCACATCTTTGGCTGTCATATTTATACAAAAATAAATGAATAATAATAATTTCTATTCAAATTAAATAAAGAACATAACCACGGAATCATTCATACCTATGTCTAATGAATCAGGAGGAAAAGAAATTAATAATTTATTAACTTCATCTATGTTGATTTTCTGGATTTATAAGAATGGTTATTGGAAATCAAATATTAGAGTCAACATCAAATTTTATATTATTCTAAAATAAATATAAGAATTAATCAGCAGATTATTCTCTTCAACTTTGTATTTATTGCAAAAGTTTTTCAATTTAGTTTTATCTACATTCTAAAGCAAATTTATGGCAATAAAGTTATAGCTTTGCAAATAAACTATAATTCAACCAAAAAACATCAATTAACTTTTTCATAAACTATTATATACTTAATTATTCCTTGTTCTTCTCTTTTATACTTCTTAGTTATTCGCGTGTAGAATAATTCTTCTTTATTTTTTTTCATTATGATTATTACATAATAGACCATAAGAGATCTTTGGAATCATTTAATTTAGGAATTATTATCAGCACTTAAATTTTACATAATGGAAGGTGTTATCTAAGATTTTAACAATTAATTTGATTTTACAGAATATTGACCCTATCAAAGTAATAGGGAGGTGGCGAGTATCTTGAGTGTGTATTTTACAGAAATTTAAGGACGTCTTTAATTAACAGCGTGAATAATTTTAACATTAATTATTGATATAAATGGATTTAGATGAAATATTTGGGAAAATAGAGAAATAAGATAAAAAATAAAAAGAGAAATAACCATAAAAGGCTGATAAACCACCATAAAAGGTTGATAAATAACAAAAGTCAATTCAGAATAGGGAATAACATTAATTGAAATTGAAATTGAATCACGAGATAAATAGATTAGAATTGGTGAAATTGACAGCGGAGAATATTTATCAATAATCAATAAATATAGAGACAGCAAATTAATTTGTAAATGATTTTTCTATTTTGTAGCAAAATGAAATGGTAGATTTGGAGATGGCATAAATGATAGGTGATGCTGATTTATATGGAGATAAAATCAAGCATAAAGGTTTTTTGATAGGAAAATTTGAAAAACCATTTTAATTGAGAAATAATGCTGATGGAGAATAATAATGTAAGAATTAATATATAAAGTAATTAGAACCTCTTAAAAATGGTTTAAATAGACAACTAAAGATATTTAAGAGAGATTTAGGGAATCTAACTTATGCTGCTGTGTCAAAATTGAATAGCTTATGGAAATTATATATTGAAGATTTATTGAGTAAAGAATAATAAACAGATTCAAAGTTCTAAAGATTACTTAGGGCTGATTTTCACGGAGCATTGATTTAGATAGTGTATTCCAAATGTAAATCCTACGAAGGGTAAGAGGGAATAGTAGTGAGGGAAAAGAAGAAATCATTCATTATCATAAAAGAAAATGATTAATTAAGTGGTAAATTAATGATAATATATCCAAATAGTTATAGAGAAAGAAAATACTATATTTTTATTGCCTGTAGGAAATAAGACATATCGTTTACATGGATGTCATCTTATTATTAAGCCGTCTGAAAGAATAAGAAAGGATATCAAGTATCATCCTGCCAATATTTTCTGTTATTAACAAATGTGATTATTTTTATTTCATTTTATTTCGCTTGATAAATATATATAAATATATATATCTTTATTATTTAAATAATTAGATGTCTAATCATCCATATAGCAATGCCCCACCTGCTTAACCTTTGGCCACCACTTAGGCTCCTAAATTTGGCTAACCAACCCTATAACAACCAGTTCCCTAGGTAAGAATGTATTTTCATAGTAGTATGCTGTCCCATTGCAATAATCCCCAATCCGATAATCATATATCCAACCAGTTCAATATGCCCCTGCTCCTTAACCAGTCTAATATGTTCAATAACCAGTCTAATATGTTTAGTAACCAGTCTAATACGTTTAATAACCAGTCCCATAAGTTTAAGTACAATAATTTAATAATGTTCAAATTAGCATCAATCAATCAAAGGAGAATCAAGAATTGAATATGTTCCTTATTAAAAGGCTGTAGTAGAATATGAGGAATAAGAAGTGGTTCAATATGTCCCAAGAGAGAGAAAAGTGACAGATTATTATGCTGTTGAGTACTAAACCGAATATGTTCCTTAAGTATTTCAAGAGAAATACACAGGTATTCTTATATATTGAATATAATAGAATATGTCCCTGTTGACAGATATTAAGAGAGAGTAGAGTATTATCCAGTTGAAAGACAAGTTGTTCATCAATAAGTTTAACCTGTCTAATAGGTCGTTTAATAACCAGTTTAAGTAGTCTAACAACCAGTCTAGGTTGTATAATAACCAGTTTATTAATAACCTGTTTATCAATAACCAGTCTAATATGTTTAATAACCTGTTACTTATGCATAACCATTGGTCGCCTCTAGAGTTGTTCCATAAGGATTCGCACCCACATATGCTCCATCTTATGTTTAGTAATTCTAACCATAACAAATACCTTAATAACCAAAACCCTAATAATAACAATAACAATAGGCTCCAAGATCTAATGTTGGTCCACAATGAACGATATTAATAAAATGAAAATTTATGTCAAAGATTTACCATTTCTTAACTCAGCACTATATGATTATTCTTCATATATGGTTGTAAATTTAAATATCATTGTTTAATTGTTATATATTGACTATCAGACAATAATTAACACCAATTAATTATTATTGTATCATCCCTTTTTATAACTATTCCACTCTTTTGATTTACCATCTCTAAATGTCATTCCTAAGTGTAATCTTAGTTTGTATGGTTTTAATAATTCTGAAATGAAAGGGATTTGTTACATGAATAGCTTGGTAGTTCAAAATACTAAGTTTAATATCTCGTTTTCAACAAAGAAAGTGGATGTTTAATAAGTTTAATTAATTGTTAAATAAAATGGGTAGTGGACTGTCTAACAATCAAATGAATAACTTTAGGTATGGTGTTATTTTAGAATTAGAATGCTTTCTCTATTTTAAGAGAAGTCTTTGGAAAATGATAAAGTAAAACCTGACCAAAGTGAATGTAACAATAAATTAGAGGATACGACAATGGTTTCACCTAAGAATAAACTCAAATTTTAAACCAATCTTATTGAATTGATTCGTAATAAACCAAGAAAAGTTGATGCAACTCCAATGCGTGATAGTGGAGTTATTTCGAAATCCCCTAGTATAAATAAACCATTTATTGAATATGCTCATACAAATCTCATACATTTTATTAGATCATCTTAAAAGATGGAAGTCAATATATAAATTATATATAGAAAGCTGAACTTTCAATGGAAAAATATCTCAATATTAAGGAATCTTAAATATTGGGTTCCCAAAGACTTAAGCCTCGAAAATCCTTAGCTGTTTAACACACACTCGATGTTGTTTAGACATCTCGTTTAGAAAAAAGTATAAATGTTGAAGGAATGGCATAAATTAATTAATATACAGTAATTGAATCCTTGGGACAGGGAGCATTTGGAAAAGTTAAAAAGGCTTAGAATTTTAAAGGAGAATAATTTGTATTGATATCTGCTATATCATTAGGCAATTAAGATTGCAAACAAAAAAAAACTAAAAAAGAAACTTTTATCTAAATCAAATGCTTATACAATGTTGGAAAGAGAAATTGCTATTATGAAAAAAGTAGAAATTATTTTAATATTCATCAAAGATCTCACATACTAATGTAGTCCAATTACATGAGGTCATTGATGATCCTAAATAAGATAAGTTGTACTTAGTTATGGAATACATGGGAAAGGGTAGCATACTCAGCAAGGGGTTTTTTAAAAAGAATAAAGAGACATCTAATATTTTGGATGAAATTGAAGATAAAAATATAAATTAAAGATTGACTGAAGAACAATGTAGACATTATTTTAGTGATTTCATTAAAGGATTAGATTATTGTATTTAAAATTAAATTTACTTAAGTACATGAATGTGTTAATGTTATACATAGAGACATCAAACCTGATAATTTATTAGTCAATATTTAAGATTAATTGAAAATAGCTGATTTTGGAGTTTCACATATCATGGAAGACGGATAAGATGGAAGAATCTCCAATTAAACTGGAACTCAAGCCTATTTGGCACCAGAAGTATTTAAAGGTATTTTTATAATAAAATCTTAATTCAAGGATAGAATTTCGATGGAAAACCTGTTGATATTTGGGCAGGAGGAGTTACTTTATATTAGATGGTTTATGGTAGATTACCCTTTCCAAGTTAAAAGTCTATGGAACTCAGATAATAAATATTAGAAGACAAGTAAACTACAATGTTATAAAATCAAGTCCTCCCTTCCCTTAACCAATTGGGTTTCATTCATCAATCCTTAAATTACTGAAAGGAATGCTAGAAAAAAATGTTGAAAAGAGATATAAAATAGATTAGATAATTTTAGACGATTGGTTAACTGATTTTGGTAAATAACCATTACAAAATCAATATATTCAATATGTTGATGTTACTGAAATGGATATTAAATTCGCTTTAACTAGTCTAAATATATAGATGGCTCTAAAAATTGTTGTTAAACTATTGTATTTATCAAAAAAAGCCAAAAAAGCAATTGCTTTGAAAAAATAATAATAGAAGATTTGAAAAATTATCAATATAAGATATCAAATCACTATTACTCTCTCTAAATAATACTTCCAGTTAAAAAATTCATATTTTTAAATTTCGTCATGTCTTAATCTCTATCAAAAGTTGGATCATTTATTAAAATGTCCTCAACATCTGATTATTATTATTGTTCAGCAGATTATTATTCTACTTCATCTTCATGTTATTTAATTTATCTAAATACTTCAAACTAAGCAGGAACTCGATATTTATTTATTCTAGATATTCATATCATAATTACATACTTCTTTTTGTTTATTTTTTTTTCTATTGTTACTACTATTACAATCCTACCTACTTGTAAAGCTAATCTTTTTGGAGAATTCAATTAAATCTATAAATCTTCATCCTACGCTAGTACTAGTGTTCCAAATTTTGAACAATTGTCTTCCAAATAAAAGGATTACTCCTAATGGTTAACCAATATACTAGCATGATGTCGAGAGACTGAAATATCATGCAATTTTATATCACAATCTTATGTTCTGCCTATTTTAATTGTATCCCTTGTTTTTATATCAATTACATATAGTCCCTATTCTTTATTTTTATCGCTATGGTTTATTTATAATAATAAATAAGGTTCCTTGGGTTTATTTATATCGCATATATTGTATTAAATTGACTTAAATTTAAATGATGCTATAATATTTGATATTTTGAATACTTACTTTTGTACATAGTCTTACATAACTCACATTTCATACTTTTCCAATAATACAAAGTTACTCCATTTTATGTTTTTGTTTTTAATTGACTATTTATCCAACTTTATAAGCACTTTAAATGTATATATTTGATGGAACCAGTGCATTTGCATGGACTTATGAAGGGATTTTCAAATTTTGCCAATTTACTTAGACAAAATCTGCATTACACCTATCCTTCTACGCACTCACTATCATTTAAGTTATTTTTTTCATCTAATTCATCAGGTACTCCTCCTCCATCATCAAACTCATATGCAAAGCTATAATCAAGAACTGTCAACTTGACTCTTCCTAATTTTATTGTTGTATTAATGATTAATTTTTGACGGTCCAAAGTAGGTAAATCTGATGCCTGGATAGGACGAATAACTTTCCAGAATGCATTTTCGATCTTAGGATTATATAACTCAATATATTTTTGATTACTGCGAAACTCAAATATTTCTCTTTAATTTCTTACTACCTCCTTTATAATAATCTAAATAATCTTACATTTTTTGTTAAAGCTAAAATATCTCTATCCAATTAAACCACCCTTCCTAATATATATAAGGGAAATACCCTAGAAATCGAAATCAATTGATTTTTTTACTAGCGAATCACTTTCATAATCAAATAAATTATGTCCATTATCAGACCAGATGTATGCCATCACATGAATACTAAGACTCTTAATATCTATACTTATATGGTAGTTCCATGATGTTAAATACATTTTGGTTTTTAATATTTGAACAAGTTGCACCCATTCTTATTATTTTATTATTATACCTAGATTTATTATATTAATATCAATAATTAGTGAATTATTTTATTAAGCAAAAAGATAACTAATAATAAGAATTTATTTCTTTAATTTAGATTCATAATAGAAAATTATTTTAATGACTCAAGAGCTTTCTACAAATATTCCAATTATTTATCAACGTTTTTCAAATACTAAAATTATGAGTAATAACTAAAGAATGAATAATTTTAAGTTTAATTTAAAAATGTTGATGCAGTATGTTTAACAAGTCATTCCAAGATTATTTACAATCAGGAAACTACAATAATTCAAATAAATCTATGAATTTAAGAAAGATTTTACCATTGAAACTCAGTAAGAATATATATTTAAAGTATAATTAAATTTGATATCTTATTAAATGTAAAAACATAAAGAAATCTTGTAACTAAATTAAAAATAACAAATTAAAAATCGAAATTATATAGGTACAAAAAAGCCATCAGTTGCTTGATAAGTATTTGAAAATACTATCATCTCAGGATATTAATTGAAGAATAAAAATTTAATTTATACTTTACATAAGAAAATGTTTGGTTTTTAATTTCAATATATTTATAATGAATTACAAGGCAACCATATTATGTTAAAATACAATCTATTAGTTATTACATCTTTAGTTATTCCCTAAACACACCATGGATTAAATTCAACATTTATTAACAAAATTATAAATATATGATTTTATNACACCTATCCTTCTACGCACTCACTATCATTTAAGTTATTTTTTTCATCTAATTCATCAGGTACTCCTCCTCCATCATCAAACTCATATGCAAAGCTATAATCAAGAACTGTCAACTTGACTCTTCCTAATTTTATTGTTGTATTAATGATTAATTTTTGACGGTCCAAAGTAGGTAAATCTGATGCCTGGATAGGACGAATAACTTTCCAGAATGCATTTTCGATCTTAGGATTATATAACTCAATATATTTTTGATTACTGCGAAACTCAAATATTTCTCTTTAATTTCTTACTACCTCCTTTATAATAATCTAAATAATCTTACATTTTTTGTTAAAGCTAAAATATCTCTATCCAATTAAACCACCCTTCCTAATATATATAAGGGAAATACCCTAGAAATCGAAATCAATTGATTTTTTTACTAGCGAATCACTTTCATAATCAAATAAATTATGTCCATTATCAGACCAGATGTATGCCATCACATGAATACTAAGACTCTTAATATCTATACTTATATGGTAGTTCCATGATGTTAAATACATTTTGGTTTTTAATATTTGAACAAGTTGCACCCATTCTTATTATTTTATTATTATACCTAGATTTATTATATTAATATCAATAATTAGTGAATTATTTTATTAAGCAAAAAGATAACTAATAATAAGAATTTATTTCTTTAATTTAGATTCATAATAGAAAATTATTTTAATGACTCAAGAGCTTTCTACAAATATTCCAATTATTTATCAACGTTTTTCAAATACTAAAATTATGAGTAATAACTAAAGAATGAATAATTTTAAGTTTAATTTAAAAATGTTGATGCAGTATGTTTAACAAGTCATTCCAAGATTATTTACAATCAGGAAACTACAATAATTCAAATAAATCTATGAATTTAAGAAAGATTTTACCATTGAAACTCAGTAAGAATATATATTTAAAGTATAATTAAATTTGATATCTTATTAAATGTAAAAACATAAAGAAATCTTGTAACTAAATTAAAAATAACAAATTAAAAATCGAAATTATATAGGTACAAAAAAGCCATCAGTTGCTTGATAAGTATTTGAAAATACTATCATCTCAGGATATTAATTGAAGAATAAAAATTTAATTTATACTTTACATAAGAAAATGTTTGGTTTTTAATTTCAATATATTTATAATGAATTACAAGGCAACCATATTATGTTAAAATACAATCTATTAGTTATTACATCTTTAGTTATTCCCTAAACACACCATGGATTAAATTCAACATTTATTAACAAAATTATAAATATATGATTTTATAATTCATATAAAAATAATAAGTAGTTATACATATTTAATTGTAAGCTGTACGTAAAATTTAATTGATACAATATATTGACTTTAATCCTAATAAATCAAATATTTTAAATTACTATATCTTGTATATATTAAATTTAATATTTAAATGCTTAACAGTAACCCTTTTTTAAAATCTACCCATTTATAAATTTAGTTGAATTAAAAACTACCTTTAACTAATTTAGCTATAATTCCTCTTTACATCCTCAATTAATAGTGCAACAGTTATTTAATAGGAATTTACCTTTAATATTAGTTGGCAATTATTTTAAAGACTTTGATAACCATAAATGCCTATATCTATAAGTTTTTTATAGACTAATGCAGATAAAAGGAATGAAATATTATTATGACTCAAATAGTTAGTAATTTATAATAAATAGATTAAATTTGATGATAATCGACAAAATGAAAAATATAACTATAAATGGCATAACATTTAATCTTATATCGATAAGTAAGTAAATTGGCACCTTTAGATATTATTGAAGAGTTGTTTGAAATTCAAAATTTATGGAGTATGGATTATTAAAGGATTGATTGATGCGCTTGAATAGAATAATTATGTCTATGAATTTAGTGTCTATTTTATTGCATTGTTAATTCTCACATATTCAATTTTTTATTCAAGATTCATCATTACGATGATGATAATGAATTGATGAATCTGTTTTCAAACTTTCATTATGATATTTTAAGAGATTAATTATTTCTTTTGCATTTGTTCAACTAAATTGGAGTAACCCTATCACTGGGCATCAAAATTAATATAGACATAAATTTTGAGTTCAAAACTAAGTTCTTAATTGATTGCCATTCGGTTATAAATAAAAATGAAATAATTATTCCTGAATTACAGGCATAATAATGAAATGAGAAAAAATACATATCAAGTACTATCTACATAGTTAATAAGATTCAATTTAGAAATGGAGAAACTGTTTCATCTGAAGGATTTTTAGAAAGTGAAAATAAAATTTAGAGGGCGAATTTTATATTTCTTTTTCCTTTAAGAGCCATAAAGGAAAACATCTTCTACTTTTTACTTCTTATATTATAAGCATTTTCTTCCCTGCCTTTATATTTTGTGGCAATCCCCTTAGTGTTACAATAATGGATAGTTGATTTACATAATTGTTTAAAAATACGAAACATGGATAAAATGTTAAAAGAATAAGAGGCAAAAATTATAAAGTAATGGGATGATTGCATAGTTAATAAGGAAATTATATCAAAAATAAAGGAAAGATAGGATTAGAAAGATTAAAGTGAGAGTAATTTGAGATTAAAAAGTAAGTCATAGGTTGAAAGGAATTCGTAAAACAATAAGAAAGTTGAGTATGGTCAGAGTCAAAAGAAAGGAATCTCCAGAACAATTATATGTAATAAAATTGACTAACTCATTTTAGCAAACGATTCCATACCATTTTAATAAATCCAATACAAATAGCAACAAAGTAACAAAAATATCAAAGCATCTGAAAATATTAAGAAATAAAATCAAATGAGTCCATTAATTTATAAGGATTTGGCTTTGAAATTACAATAAATTTAAATAATGGAAACTGATCCTTTGATTATTCAATTTAAAAAACTGGTTCCAAGCATATTTCCTAAAGACTTGGTTTAAACAACAGCAAAAATACCATTAAATGAAAAGTTGAAAAAAATGGAGAAGGATAAAATGAATTTAATTAAATCTCAAAATGTTAAAGATATTAAAATAGGTGAAGTTATATTATTGCAAAGAAATGAAATTGCCCCATGTGACATAATTGTGTTGCATTGCAATGATGAGAATTTTTGTGTTTAATAATAGTTATGTGATTACTCATAATCAACTGTGAGAAAACCAGTAGTATAAAATAGATGTAAAAATTAAATCTTTGGTATTAGCTGAATCACAAACTTTGGTTTAATTTAAAAAGTCTTTGACTGGAAATATAGTATTTCATGAACAAAACACTTAAATCAGAGGTTTTTTTCAATTAAAGAAAGATCCTTAATCTAAAATGCTTGACTTTGAAAATTTCATATTCTGCTAAGAGAAATTATTGGCAACCCCTTGGATTTTGGGAGTGGTTGTGAAAGTAGGCAATGGTTGCTTTTGCTATTAAAAACTACAAGGAAAATTAAGATTTGATAATAATTAGTATTTTGGATTTTACTTTGTTATTTGTGTAATCATGATTGTAAATATTTTTATATCTTTTAGATTTAAATCATAGCTTTTAATCAGAATGAATATATGTATGAATTAAGATAGATAACATAAATTGTACTTGATAATTGCATCTACTTAATTTTGATGATTCCTCATTTCTTTAAGATTTATTATAATATCTGCAGTCTATTTTAATTAACAATAATCGGTACCATGGATTAAAAATAAATTATGTCATGTCATATAGATAGATATTTGGAGAAACAGTTTCTTACTGTTAGTGTAGAGGCATTAATAGAATAGTCATTTAAATTGAAACGCATTATTTACAATAATTAATATTGTGATTTTGAAGAATAACAATTTTTGCAATTCTTGACAACAGCAGAAAATGGATTAAATAAATAAGATTAAGGTAAGAATACTAATGATAATAATTTAGAACAAATGAATAACTAATTAAATTCTTAAGTCGTTAATTATGAAATGTAGAGTTCAAGTTCAGAGATTTTATTTAGTCAAAGAGAATGCATTGTTAATAAAGTTCCAAAATCAGTTGATGGTAGATTCATCCACTGTTATTAATAAGATTACAAAGATGAATTGAATCTAAATCAAGCTCAATTAATTTTCTAAGAATAAATTCAGAATGATAACAATTTATTCGAAAATCAGGAGATAGGGGATCATCTTACTGCTTAAAGATAATCTAACCAATAAAAAAGCTCAAAAATATATCAATCATCAAAGGATTAGGTAAAATAAGATAAGTATTTAATCGATGAAAATGCTCTCTATAAATCTATGATATAGAATAATACAAAAAATGAACTCAATCCTTTACTTTTGTAATTGGCAATGAATCATCTTGCATTTTCGAAATTATTGATTACTGAAAAAAAAGAATAAAAAGTCAAAAATAAATTTCTCAGTTTGCTCGATCAAAAGTAAGTCAATATGGCTAAGATGATGGGTTATGAATTCATTTGTGTAAATAATGTTTAGTAATATATTTATCATATTGAATAGGTAGTAATAACATTATATCATTTAAATCAACAAAGAGCTTTATTAATTCAAATTAGTTAACACTAAATTACATATCCAAAACCAAAGACTGTACATGTTATTTGAGATGGATGACTAATCTTAAGAAATTGATCAACAATTCATTTTATTCTTGAGAGAAGCTAACGTAAGGAAAAATGAGAGTATTGAAGATAAGGTGTTGAAACTTCAATCAGAGTCTTTACATTACATATACTATTACTATTGTTTTTTAAGTTAAGAAGAAGCTAACTTATATTTATCTTCTGCGGAAAGTAATATATCAGAAAATTAATTGTACACACTCATGGAACAGCTATTTAAATTGAATATTATATTTGGTTTGAGCTATGAATTGAAACAGGATTGTCAAGATTTTATGAGAAATGTCAGGAAATCAGATTATTAATTATTCATTTATACTCAAAATTAGGAGATTTCAGCCACCTCTATACTATACTAAACTGAATTGTTATAATAAAATGATTTAATCTTCCATTTCAATTAATAAAATGAAGAAGATTTAAGAGCCTACTTTAAGTAATGTCTTGAAGAATTTTCTAATTAGTTTTCTCATGCTAGTATCAATAGTTCTAGATATATCAAAATATCAAATTATAGTGCTTAAAAGTCTACTGAATTGGATCATGCTGCAGAAAAGTCAAAGACTAAAAAAGTAGTTGTCATTTTGAACAATTCAACTTGTTAATAGATAATGGAGAATGTTTACTTTAAGAACCATTTAAAATTATTACTTAATTTTACCAAAGCATTATTTTTGTACTAAGCAACTCAAGACCAATTAAATATTGTCTAAGAATTATGGTGTACATCACAGAAAACTATTAATCTATTATCTGAAAATTAAAGCTTGTTAAGATGTATTAGTGGATGTTAAATTTAAATATTACAATTATAACAATTTAGCTAATTTAGAAATTAGAAATTCGGAAGAGTGGACAAGAACAATTTCTTTAGGAAATTAAAATAATCTTTGAGATAACGACTTATTTATGAAAAATGCTATTTTAATGAATTGTAAATTAATTCAAATACAGAGGTAATTATTTAAGGTTTTAAAGAATTGGATAGATTATTATTCTTTTAAAGTCCTTTATTAAAAATATTGTTTAGATCCATATAATAATAAACTATCTACAAAACAGTAACATTTATATCTTATTTTACTTTTACTTCAATCCTTTACACATGGAATACATTAGATTAATTGAATTACTTGTTAGAAATAGCATTCTATTTTTACATATACCAATTCTTTTTATTTGGTATCTAACATTATTAATTTCTTGATGATTCAAAGAAACTCAAATACACTCGGGATTAATCTCTTTTACTTTAAATGTACTCTAAACATAAATCTGAAACTGAAATATAGATATTAATAGTAATTAAGAATATTTTGTAAGGAATATTAGTTTCATGCATATTCTTATATGATATTTATCAGAAAGAATTTTATCTTTACATTTTTATGTCGATTAGCATCAGTGACTGGCTTAGTATGATAATAAATTTTGGATTGAAGCTAAAAATTATAGCTTCTAGCATTTTTGCACTTCTTTTTTACATTTACACTTTGTTAGATGCCCAAGAAGATGAGGAATGGAAAACAAAAATAAATACATAGGAAGTATTTTCAATTATATTAGGAGTTTCTTTTATGTTAATCACTAATATATTAGGAGATTATCTATAAAATTGTAGTGTAAATGATCTTCCTAAAAGAGAAGAAGAATTTTTATCTTATTTAAGTTATATCCATCTAATTAGTGCACCTGCTTAAAAAAAGAAAACTGTAACTATTTTATAGAATAAAGTTAATGATCTCTTTGATAACATAGAACAAGTTGATTTGAGCATTCAAAAATGTAAATCAAAATTATTACTTTTTAGTATTATTAAATGAGCAAAACTATCAGAGCAGATTCGGCTAATGGACATAATAGATTTTCCATAAGGCATAAACCATATTAAAATGGAAACAAAAATAAACTATTTAATGTCTTTAACTACTATTTTATCATTGCACATTCTTACTCATAATGTATTTATATCAAGATTACAACAATTACTTTTTAGTAGATTATCTGATCATTTTTGGACTTCAGGTAATTGTGTTTATATTATTTACATTTATTCAATTACCTACAAATAGATAACAATATCTTGAGTATGCCAAATTTATTATTGCAACTGCAGCAACAGTTTCAATTCTTTTTACATCAAATAACTCTGAACATATTGGATCTACATTAGTTATGTAATATTTTATTACTTATTAATTATCCATAAAATTTCATCCAATTTATGACTACAGGTTGTATTTGGGTTCAACATTAACAACTATTATTGGTTATATAATTTGGTATATTATTGAGAATGAATCTAATGTTTCTTTCATAATTTAAATCTTATAGTTTATCGTTCTGTTTTCAGGATCCCAGTATTTTGTAAAGAGCTATGTAAGATTATTATGATTATAAATCTAGTATATATAATTAGAAGAAGATTAGGCTTAAAATAAATTAAACTTTATTGAGTAAAATAATAAAATTAATGACATCCTTGGAATTCTGTTACCTAAATTCATTAGAGATAGATTAAATGAAAGTAATTGATGTTCAATTAATATTTTAGCTGATTAATATAATATCCATTAAAACTAAGGTTTAGTGGCAATAGTGTTTTGTGACATTTGTAATTTTGATTAAATGGTCATAGAAGAAAAAGATAAAATTATTCCATTTTTGGATGATATATTTAGAACCTTTGATAAATTCTGTTAAGTTTACGGAGTTTAAAAGATAGAAACAGTTGGAAAAACTTATTTGGCTTCGGCTGGATTAAAGGCATGTGAATAAGAATTAACATATTTGTCCTAGGTTGATCCTGTTTAGAGAGCATTAAATTTGGCTGAATAAATGATGAATTATATTAGGTCAAAATAGTAATACATTATTTTATCTAAGGTGGGGTACTTAGGGTTAATAATTAGTTGGAAAGATTGGAATTCATTATGGAGGGGCCATTAGTGGAGTCATAGGATTTCATAAACCTTAATTTTCATTAATTGGTGACACAGTAAATACGACGAGTAGAGTATGTTCGACTGGATTAGAGGACACAATAACTTTGTCAGAATAAGCTTTTGATTAAATAAAAAATGAAAATATTGAATTCGAGATTAGAAATGTAGAAATGAAAGGTTTGGGTATTAGACCAACATATATATTTAAATGTAAGATTTAAAATAAAGACAATACTTATTCTATGCAATACGAATAGGATTTATAAAGTAGAGATGCAAGAAGCAACTACGTTGTAAGAAAGAATCCTGAAATATTGAAAAAAAACTTAAAGAAAAGAAAGACCATTCTGACTTATATAGATACTATGAATCAAAGAAGGGAGTCAATATAAGATAAAGGTACTCAGAATGTATTTGGTATTAAACCTACTGATCCTGCCATTTATTAATCTTATGATGAAAAATCGGAATAATCAATTCAATTATTATCTAAGCAAGTTTCTGAGGATAAATAAGGAAAATAATAAACTTTAGAATAACCCAGTACATTTAAGAGATTAGTCACAATGCTTTAGAACAGATTTTAATTAGAAAATTATGAACCAGAAATAGATGAAATGATAGACTATGAATAATTATTGGTATCGTTTATGTAATTAATTAGAGAACGTAATTTTATTAAAGAACGAATACACTCTAGAACATAACTTAATAAAAGATATCTCGTTTCTATAATTGTTAGAGATTTCATATTATAAGAAACAAATGAATTAGTTTATAAGCTATGACTAGTATATGGAATTTGTGAAATTTTAGTCTAGGAATCAGACAATTTATAATTTAAGGTTGTATACCTTATATTATATGATAAAGTAATTTTGTTAGATATAATTCTACAATGATTACAATATAGTTATAATTGTATTACAATGGTTTTGCTGCATTCTGAACCTCATTCAGTTTTTGATAAACAGAAAGCCCTACTTTGAAAAATGGAAGATCCTAATAAAAATTTTATTGCTCGTCTAAGTTATATTAGCAGGGATAGCTATAGTTTTAGATGATAGCGATGAATTGAAAAATGTTCATGTGTACGAGATCGTTTTCATCTAATGTATTTTTTGTAGTGTTTAAATTCTAAGTTTTTGGGTAAAAGTGTTATTTTGTTTTTTCAACTTTTTTTACCTAATAATAATAATTTGCATTGATGGAACATAATTAATAAGTATATTTTTCATTTTCGTAAGCTCAATGTACAATTTAACTTTGATATTATTCATTGAACAACAATAAGTAGGTTGTTTTAATCAAAAAAACATATTTAAAACTTAATAGCAAAAAGAATCATAATTGCTTCAGTATTTATTGCCGAAACACATACTAAATAAGTTTTTGGATGATAGAATCAATAACATTGGAATTTGTGATAAATTAGATAAATTGACAATTCTATTTGCTGACATTGCTGGTTTTACAGAATATTCAAGTAAAGTGAAACCAGAAGAAGTATTGGTAATGTTGAAAAATCTGTTTGTAGAATTCGATAGAAAATGTTGTGAATTGAATGTCTATAAATTGTACACAATTGGAGATTGTTATGTTGCAATCGGGATGATTGATTATAATAATAGAAATCCACATTAAGAAGCAAAGAACATAGTAGATTTGGCCTTTGAGATGATCAAAATAATAAGTTAGGTGAGAAAGTAAATAAACTTTGATGGGTTGAATATGAGAATAGGAATACATACTGGCTCAGTGTTTGGAGGAATCATGGGAACAGATATTGTAAGATATGATATCTATGGTCCAGATGTGCTAATTGCAAATAAAATGGAATCAAATGGAGTTAAGGGGTTTGTACATGTTAGTTAAGAAACAAAAGCATATTTAGAATAAGATTACGATGATCTTTTTACTTTTGAAATGCATACAACAATAGATCTTAAATCAATAAAAAGACAGATTGAAGGATTTCTAATACATAAATTAGAATAAGATCATTTTCCAGAGGAGGAAGATTAATTTTTAAGTTCCTGATAGCAGTACTAATTGTTTTTGTGATTATATATTTAAAAATTCGATTAACTTTTATTTAGTACATATTTATACAACAATGATGTAGTGCAGAGATATCAAAGAATCTGCAAGAAGATTTATACAAAAAAATCGTAATTAATTTATAAAATTTTATGAGCTCAAAGAAAACTGCCGCCAAGGATTATATAAGTGCAAAAGTAAAACCAGTATTTGATTAATTGATTGCTCGTATTGTTATTGAAAAACCAGATGATGTTTATACATGGTCAATAAATTGGTTATAAAAATAGTGTAAATATTTATCGATTGTTCATATTTAGAAAGAGGTTCATTCTAGTTGCAAGTAGTAAATAATGATCTTAGTGATGAAGAGGAGGAGGAAGAGGAGCTGGTTTTGGAAATTAAATAGAATCAAAAGCAATAGACAAGATCGGCAGTATCTGCTGAAGTTTATGGAGAATATAACAAAAAAGAGGATTTCAAACCAAGATTTATATAAAAGTCTTAGGGACAAATTGATAGAATTAAGAAAAGAATCCTTAATTCTTTTATGTTTTAAGCACTAGATGAGAAGGATCTTAATATCGTTTTAGGAGCAATGGAAGAAAAGAAGTTTTAGTAATTTTATATATTATATAAAAAGGGTTGGAGATTTTGTAATTAAACAAGGAGAGGATGGAAATGAATTATATGTGATTGATGAAGGCCGTCTTGAATGTTATAAAAGATTCGCAGGTTTGTAAGAAGAAAAGTTACTGAAGACATACATTCCTGGTGAATCATTTGGTGAACTAGCTTTATTGTATAATGCTCCAAGAGCTGCTACAATTAAGGCAATCGAAAATGTCACAACATTTGCTTTGGATAGAGAAACTTTTAATAATATTGTCAAATTTTCAGCTATAAAAAAAAGAGAATAAATGGAGGAAATCTTAGGTAAAATTGAGTTACTCCAATCTATGGATAATTATGAAAGAGTTTAGTTATGTGATGTATTGAGAGAGGAAAAGCATTAGGCAGGCAATACAATTATTACAGAGGTTCAATCATTTATAATATATTAGGGAGAAATAGGCGATCGCATTTATTTAATAATTGAAGGAGAACTTGAAGCTTATTCAAATAAATTAAATGAAAAGGTATATGACTACAAATCCGGTGATTATTTTGGAGAATTAGCCTTATTAAAAAATAGTCCAAGATAAGCAACCGTTATTGCTAAAGTAATATTGACTAATACTTTTAGACAGATGTTACCTTACTTTATTGCGATTTCAATTCTTTCAAAAGGTTAATGGGTCCACTTGAACAAGTTCTACAGAGAAATATGGAGAGATATTAACATTATTTATAATAATGATTAGAAATTCATATAAACAACAATTCCACTATTTTTATTTTTTAATATAAAATCTAGTAGAAAATATTAATAACAATTGAGTATAAATAGTTGATATCAGTTGCAATTCTTTTAAATAGATCTCGATATTCTTTAGTTTCGATTGAACAAAACCTTATATGATCTATCCCATGGTATATCCCAATCTAAGTCAGGTATCACATTATATAACTGTCTTTAATTTATTTTAGTTCTCCTTAGAGTTGATTATTGATAAGAGGAGGACAGAGTATTCTAATCACTTTCTGAAGTTTTAGATAAATTCAGCATTCTTATCCTTTTTGTCTGTGATTCTGAAGATTTTTTCACTTCTAATTTATTTTAATCAATTGTCATTAGTAGTTTTCTTCTCATTACTTATACAGGCTTAAATTGAGGCTCCTTAGTTTTTACTTAATATCTATAATACTCTAAAAGCCATTTAATCATTAGAATAATGAATGATTGGTTTTTATGCATCTCATTTTCCAAGATTAATTAGATTTTTTATGCTTTGTCTTAAAATTGATTTTCTTGAAAAAATTCCATATATAGTTTAGCAATAAAATCATACACTTGCATTGGAAGCAAAGGTTGAATAGGTTTATTCATTAGTTGAGCTGATTGTTCATAGAAATTCAATCTGATTAAATTAAATCATAATTTCTCTTACTTTTCATCAATATGTACTCTTTAGAAACGATATAAAACTTGGAGTAATTAATTCTCCTAATTTATGCGTTCCTTATCAATTTTTGGGTCATATGGCTAATTTTCAAATAGCTGTTATTGTCTCAATTTTATCAAGTTAATTAACTATAACATAAAATTAATATGAAGTATTTTGTTCTAATATTTTATATCGCTTCCATACTATCTAATCTTTGAATGAACGTAACCAAATATGTATTGGCATCACTAAAATATGGTATTAAAACTATGTTAAATTCTGTTTTGATGATGGTTAAGAATAGCTTTAGATATTTTATGTTTTAAATATTCTTGTCTTGAATAACCCAAATTATATCATCAAAAAGTAATATCACAATTAGTATTAGGCAAATATAAATCATTAAATTTTTATAAATTTAAATAATAAGCCGAAATGATTTTAAGAGGATGCTTAGACTTAATACTATTGAATAACAGATAATAATAATTTAATCAAATAACGTTAGCTGCATCTATTGCAATCAAACAGTATGGTTAAAATCCATATTCAAATTATTGACACTAATCAAGATAATCCAAAAATAATTACTTCATCCCAAACTTTACAATTGCTAATTCAAACTACACTAAAGCTTATTACAAAATTGAATTTACTCTTAATAAAACAATACAACTAAATTAGTAATCCAATTAATATCCATCAAAAATAAAATATCAAATTATCTCTGATATTTATCTCTTAATCTTATATGGATTAGATTATGGTTAATGTTTAAATAATAATTAATTAAGAAGTTAAACAATACATTATAGACCCGATCTGTCTTAGTATTCTGTATTATTAGCATGTAAACAATAAAATTATCCATAATCTCGATTCTAATTCGTAAGAAATAATGCAAAAATCTTTTAGGTTATATCGTTATGTCTTTAAAATCTTTTAAGTATATCAAAAAAAAATTAAAAACAAAACATAATTTCAATAAAAAATAATTTCATTTAGAATAAATGTTTTAAAATGAAATACGAATCTAAATACTTTATAAATTGGATTTATGCTTATTTAAATCAATGGTTGGTTAAAGAACACATAATCTTATCATTTTCATTTCAATATTCTTTTAAATTTACCTCATTAATTCTATTGTAATATCAGTTTAGGCTTAGGATGTGATAATTTTAGCTCGCCAAGTAATTATGATAAGGAATTAACAGTAAAAATAATTTAATTAAGAATTAATATAGAGGATGTTTTGGTTCAATTAATAATTAATTTAATAAAGATTTAATGAGAAATTCTCAAACCACTTCAAACCTTGCATACTTTGCTGATCACTAAAGCAATATGCCAGTGGCAAGTACAAGGATAAACAATGTAGAAATTAAATCTTCAGTGGCTAAAAAAGAAAGCCGATAATTTATAAACCATGTAGATGCATTATAAAGAAAATCAATAAATGTTAAAAATCTGCTTATTATAACTGATGATTAAGTAAAATAATTCACTATTCTCAAGAAATTGTTTCAAAATGCTAAAGAAAGTGTACAATCTTATAGAAGTCCTAAAAACTGGCTAAAAAAAGATGAGAAGTGTCTGGACTAAGGGAATAAGGGAAAGAAGAGAGTACTTTCTCCAGTTGAATAAAACGAAGTGATTGAATATTTGCAAAGAAAAAATGAAGAATTAGCTTAAGAAAATAAATAAAAATAATAACTAATTAATAGATTATTGGGGGGATGTAATGGATCTTAAAGGATAAAGAAAGTTCAATCACCTAAATCTTTAATGACATTGAAATAAATTCCAAAATCAGCTGATGCTGAAAAGTAGATGGAAACCTACTTTAGACTGCCTTTAATTAAAACGCCAGAACCATAATTAGAATAGAAACAGGATATTTAAAGAAGGTAGTTCTATAATGAAAGAATTGAATCGCTTAATTTATATAACATGAGTTTTGGAAAATAAATAAATTAAAATGAAGAAAAAATAACAAAAGAATAGTTTGAAATGACATCAAATTACAATGGACAAAGCAGTCTAAGAAAAAAATTGCATTCATAACCTAATCATCCAATTAAAAAGAATCATTTTTAAAAATTCCTTTTAAAATTGCCTTAGGAATTTCATTTAGGGATGGACAATCAAAAAATAAAGCTTTGATTTTATTTATATATATTGGTGATATATTATATACTTTTCATTTTATATCTAGATTTTCAACTGCATTTAATTGATTTGCTTTAGGTCCTTGCTGATCGTTTTATTTAAGTTATTGATCATTACTTTCGTCATATAAATCATTTTCATTTTATTATTGAGCCTCTTACAATTAAAGAGGCGCTCCATCATCTTATTATGGGGCTTATTAATTGATAATTTCTTATTATTAAGGTTGATTTATTTAATTAGCATCTTCTTGTTATTATGGTTGATTTACATAACTATCATCTTCTTGTTAAATTCTATTTGGTTTTGCAGAGTTAGATAATTTTTAATTATTTGTTTAAAGATTTTAGGGTTTCTATTAGACTTTTGCAGGTGCTCTTTGGTCATATGCATCTTCAGAATAATTGTTATTTTCTACTTTTGCTGTTGTAAGTTAATTGTTTGCTTTTGGAGCTTGAGTTTTTTTAACTTCTTATGTTTTTTTAACTTCTTGAGTTTTTTTAACTTATGGTTATTATTATGCTTATTTCTCCTTTTTGTACCCATATTCTTATTTTCTATCTGTTTTTGGTTAAACCTCAATGGGTTTTCCGTCTCCATGCTGGCCTTTGTATAATTCAATTATTTATTGTAAAGATTCATTTGATTCATTAAATTGTCCTTCTTCTAATCCTTGCCCTACATACCACGAAACAAATGCTCTTTTTTAATAAAGAGTGCTAAATCGTTTTTTAAGGGATTCAAAATTGTACAAGACACCAGTAGAATGGGCCAACATACAAGCAGCTTTGTTATATTTGGCGAATGGGTAATTTGGTAGTGTACAAGGTTGAGCATTTGAAACACAGGTTTAATAAGCAACTTAGGTTCCTTCTGCAAAGCGTATTTCTTCCGATTGTTTGATTTGTTTAATCACATAATTTAATTCGGGGAGAGGGCAATCTCCTTTGAAAAATAATGATGAGCCAAGGTATCTATGTGTAAGTCTATTAAAACTAAGAAGATGCCCACTATCATCAAATAAAGATTCAGTTATATTTTAAAGGTTAGGTTTTTTTAAATGCTATTAATCTGAGTAGATGAATGGAGAATAGGAAGCCCATAGATATTTTTATTTGGGTGTTGTTACTAAGTTATTTCTCATATCATTAAAATCAACCAATTTAGTACCTCGAAATCTAATTGATTGAGAAATTGATGAAATAGTTTAAGCAATCATATAATTGAGATGACTATAATTGGGTGTTTCAAAATCTAATTGATTCTGGCATACTTTATACATAGCAGCATTATCATAAAGAATATTGAAATCAGACATTTCTGAAAGTGTTGGCAAAGTGAGTATTGTATTATAGGGTTCAACAATAGGTTAAGTAAATAATTAGTCTTGTTTAGTTGATGGAAATACTGATACTGTCAACTTTGTTGTTTTAGCAGTTTCATCATTCAACAATTATAATAATTAGCATGTGAAACCGCTTCCAAATCCTCCTGCTAATGAATGATATATTATAATCGCTGAGGCTGCATCTGCAGATTCCAACATTTTGCGAACGATTTCTTCAGCAGTACGAGTAGACCGATCTTTTTCATCGTATTATTTAATCTTCTTGGATGCCCATATTGATGATGCATCATCTTTAAATAATTTAATGAGGTTTTAATTCAAGACCTTCTTTAATGGTCCTCTATTAAGTGAATTGATAGTAAGTGGGTCATCATCAAAGAATGCAGCCCTGGGCACATTTGCTTTAGTTGATGACTCTGAAAATAAAACCTAGAGATTCTAAGAGCTTGGAGCAGAACCATCAGGTTGAATTCCGTGTTCTAAACAAAGCAATTCCCAGGCAGTATTTCCTATTTGGATTCCAGCTTATCCAACATGAAATTAAAGAATCTCTCTCATTTTGTAATAAATTATTATATTGTGATGTGTATTTATATTTTGATTTGTATATATATTGATTTATCATGCTTCTCCTTCTTCACCTTCTCCTTCAGCGGTTTCAATACCGACTTCTTCATAATCCTTTTCTAAGGCAGCAAGATCTTCTCTGGCTTCAGAGAATTCTCCTTCTTCCATACCTTCACCGACGTACCAGTGGACGAAGGCTCTCTTGGCATACATAAGATCGAATTTGTGATCAAGTCTGGAGAAGACTTCAGCGATGGCAGTTGAGTTGGAGATCATACAAACAGCTCTCATAACCTTGGCCAAATCACCTCCTGGGACGACTGTTGGTGGTTGATAGTTGATTCCGACCTTGAATCCTGTTGGGCACCAGTCGACGAATTAGATGGTTCTCTTTGTTTTGATGGTGGCAATGGCAGCGTTGACATCCTTGGGGACGACATCACCTCTGTAAAGCATGGAGCAAGCCATGTATTTACCATGTCTTGGATCACACTTAGCCATCATGTTTGCTGGTTCGAAGGCTGAGTTTGTGATTTCAGCAACTGACAATTATTCGTGATAAGCTTTTTCAGCTGAGATGATTGGGGCATATGAGCAAAGCATAAAGTGGATTCTTGGATATGGGACCAAGTTGGTTTAGAACTCAGTGATATCGACGTTCAAGGCACCATCGAATCTCAATGAAGCTGTCAATGAAGAGATGACTTAGGCAATCAATCTGTTCAAGTTGGTGTATGTTGGTCTTTCAATATCCAAATTTCTTCTGCAAATATCATAGATGGCTTCGTTATCCAACATGACACAGACATCAGTGTGCTCCAACAATGAGTGGGTTGACAAGATGGAGTTGTATGGTTCAACGACTGCGGTTGAAACTTATGGTGATGGATAGATGGTGAAACCCAATTTAGATTTCTTACCATAATCGACTGACAATCTTTCCAATAAGAGTGATCCCAATCCTGATCCGGTACCTCCTCCGACTGAGTGGAAGACCAAGAAACCTTAGAGACCTGTGCAGTTATCAGCTAACTTTCTGATTCTGTCTAAGCACAAATCGACGATTTCCTTTCCGATGGTGTAGTGACCTCTGGCGAAGTTGTTGGCAGCATCTTCCTTTCCTGAAATCAATTATTCTGGGTGGAATAATTATCTGTATGTTCCTGTTCTGACTTCATCAATAACTGTTGGTTCCAAATCCAAAAAGACAGCTCTTGGGACGTGCTTTCCTGCACCAGTTTCTGAGAAAAAGGTGTTGAAGGCATCATCTCCTCCTCCGATAGTCTTGTCTGATGGCATTTGACCATCTGGCTGGATTCCGTGTTCAAGACAGAACAATTCCCAACAGGCATTACCAACTTAAATACCTCCTTATCCGACGTGAATAGAAATNATTTTGATTTGTATATATATTGATTTATCATGCTTCTCCTTCTTCACCTTCTCCTTCAGCGGTTTCAATACCGACTTCTTCATAATCCTTTTCTAAGGCAGCAAGATCTTCTCTGGCTTCAGAGAATTCTCCTTCTTCCATACCTTCACCGACGTACCAGTGGACGAAGGCTCTCTTGGCATACATAAGATCGAATTTGTGATCAAGTCTGGAGAAGACTTCAGCGATGGCAGTTGAGTTGGAGATCATACAAACAGCTCTCATGACCTTAGCCAAATCACCTCCTGGGACGACTGTTGGTGGTTGATAGTTGATTCCGACCTTGAATCCTGTTGGGCACCAGTCGACGAATTAGATGGTTCTCTTTGTCTTGATGGTGGCAATGGCAGCGTTGACATCCTTGGGGACGACATCACCTCTGTAAAGCATGGAGCAAGCCATGTATTTACCATGTCTTGGATCACACTTAGCCATCATGTTTGCTGGTTCGAAGGCTGAGTTTGTGATTTCAGCAACTGACAATTATTCGTGATAAGCTTTTTCAGCTGAGATGATTGGGGCATATGAGCAAAGCATAAAGTGGATTCTTGGATATGGGACCAAGTTGGTTTAGAACTCAGTGATATCGACGTTCAAGGCACCATCGAATCTCAATGAGGCTGTCAATGAAGAGATGACTTAGGCAATCAATCTGTTCAAGTTGGTGTATGTTGGTCTTTCAATATCCAAATTTCTTCTGCAAATATCATAGATGGCTTCGTTATCCAACATGACACAGACATCAGTGTGCTCCAACAATGAGTGGGTTGACAAGATGGAGTTGTATGGTTCAACGACTGCGGTTGAAACTTATGGTGATGGATAGATGGTGAAACCCAATTTAGATTTCTTACCATAATCGACTGACAATCTTTCCAATAAGAGTGATCCCAATCCTGATCCGGTACCTCCTCCGACTGAGTGGAAGACCAAGAAACCTTAGAGACCTGTGCAGTTATCAGCTAACTTTCTGATTCTGTCTAAGCACAAATCGACGATTTCCTTTCCGATGGTGTAGTGACCTCTGGCGAAGTTGTTGGCAGCATCTTCCTTTCCTGAAATCAATTATTCTGGGTGGAATAATTATCTGTATGTTCCTGTTCTGACTTCATCAATAACTGTTGGTTCCAAATCCAAAAAGACGGCTCTTGGGACGTGCTTTCCTGCACCAGTTTCTGAGAAAAAGGTGTTGAAGGCATCATCTCCTCCTCCGATAGTCTTGTCTGATGGCATTTGACCATCTGGCTGGATTCCGTGTTCAAGACAGAACAATTCCCAACAGGCATTACCGACTTAAATACCTCCTTATCCGACGTGAATAGAAATGACTTCTCTCATTTTTAAAGTGCTATGTGATGAAAACTCTCTAAAAAAATTATTTGAATTTCAGCAGTTATCCCCACATTTGAATATCCAAAATATCCTTGCACCGGGGTACATTAAATTTGAATTATTATTCATTTTTATACAATCCAATATATAAACTATATTTTATATAATAAGTATATGCTTCCAATTCTAATTCTAACATTTATTACGTTGACTCGACAAGAAACAACCAAACTTAATTTTTCCTAGTTTGATGAACCACTCAAAATTAAATAAATCTATTATTTAACACGCTTCATAGATTTAGAAAAGTCACTAAATTTGACAACGCAATAAGCTCAAGAAAATGCCAATTTTGCTTTAGAATTGTGGATCAACAGTGAGAATGTCCTAAATTAGACTACAAATAAAATAAGCAACCATTCAATTTTAAACATCATAGACAATAAATAATTTCAAAGCATTATTCCATAAGATCAAGAAGGATTACAAGCAACAGAGCAATATATTGAATAGTGGCAAAACTAAACTGATGTATAATTTATTCTATCAATTTATAGGATGATAAAAGTATAATCTTATAGTATGTCATTCAAAACATTAATCAAATGATTTAATCAGAAGATCCTGAAAACTATAACCAAACTAGTTTGATTGAACAAATCTCTAATTAAACTAACATCCTTGATGAAAATCAGAAAAACATAAATACAACTACATACATTTCTCCTTTGACTTGGTAACATGCAAATGTAAGTTAGGAAGAAATGGTAATAGCATATTTTTTTTATGATACCAAAATCAAAAATCTAACAGTCTAAGAAGAATTCAATAATTTGACTGCCTAAGATGCTGCTGCATTAATAAGTGCTTTTGAAAAATTCTTTGTTAATACTAGTAAAAATCAAAATACATCCTCAAATACTAATACATCAAGCAATATTAGTTCAAAAGGAGAAAAACCTACTGAAAAAGAAGATGAACTTCCTTTCCCTAAGTCTAATAGCGATAGCGAGGATCCAATTTATATGTACTTGGTGTTTGCTTTAATGTTCTTCATGTTGACAGCTATCTTATTCCTTCTGAGAAGGTATTTGATATAGTAGAAACTCATTTCCTTCTAAATGAATGAGGAATCAAATGTTTAAGGTTTCTAGGCTTGATTATTGAATTTTTTTGTGTAATTTTTAACTCAAATTTATATTTAATTGAGAATGGATAAGAATGTCTCTACAAAACTCAAAAATTTTGAAACAGTGAATTGGTTGAAAAACAGATTTAAGAATTAGGTTAGAGATAAATATATTTTAAATGACAAAGAACTCAAGGAACAAATTATGATGAAAGCTGTTTTCAAATCTATTGATAGAGATAAATCAAGTTTCATTTTATTCTTTCACCTTATTTTTAGAATTCTTAGATAGGTAAGAACTCTATGATATGTTCAAACGATATGGCATTAACATAACCAAGACTAAACTGAAAGAATTCTTTAAAAGAATCGATTAAGATGAAGATGGTAAACACATCATTTATCTCAGACAAACTCAATTGGACTGACTTCAAATAAGCCTTGCAAAACTAAGAAGCACTGTAAAGTAAACTTTACATCTTAAATAAATAGTGTTTGCCGAACTCATGAGAAAAATAAAGGAGTCTACAGAAAAGAAAGGAAAAAATGATGCATTAAACTTTATCCCATTGAGCTTTCCAAATATGATACAATACATGAATTACTGTGTATTGAGAGAAGAACTTATACAAAAGATAAATTCTAATTCGTTGAATACTTAGTAGAAAGTTAAGCAATGCAAAAATCTCTTGTCTTTAGAGGATATCTGTTACAATAAGGTAGTTGAATTAAAAGACGATGAAGATGATGAAATTGAAGAAGCTGATTTTATTAAGTCTGCTAAAAAATCTAATGATTATCAATAAATTGCTATTTTAAAAAGGTTACAGGAAAAAGAATAAATAGAATAACGCTAGGTAATTGTTACTAATATCAATTAGAGTCGTATTAGAAAATTAAGTACATCACAGTATTACAAATCAGAATCTGATTAAACGAATCGTTCTATGAGAAGAAAGAGTAAGCAACTTAGCACTGATAAGAATTAATATGCTTAACCTGAATTCAAATTATTTGATTAATTAGTATCCGAAAATTAGAATGAACTACCACCCATTCATAGTGATAACTAACAAAGAGTTCACATTCCTATGCTGATGTCTGAAAGAATCTATGAAAGTGATAATCCTTACAAATACAATCATAAAGTTAAGAAGTATAAAAACGATTCTTCTTCAACAGAAATCCCAAAAGGACAACATTTTACTACATAGCATCTTATAGTATTGAATTATAACTATAAATTTAATAGAATCTTAGATCCCCAATGAAATTGTCATTAAGAAAGAATTGCCATTCCCCAAAGAGAATTAGAATAATATCTTAAACGGAGTTATCAAAACTAGCCAATAAAAGTTGATTTATAAAATTCTAAATTCTATTAGCAATTTTTATAAAACAATCGAATTAAGAACATCAATTTCTTTGTTAATATAATTTTTGACTACCTCATAAACTTCGGAAGATATAAGTTATGAAAGGCAATCTGCTTTTCTGTATGATATTCATTTCAATATTATTATTCTTATCCTAATAGATTATGTTAAGTCTTATTAATTCTTAAAAGCAATCAAATAAGGTATAATTCAATGAAAATTAATATGATTATTAAAGTTTAAGAATGTGTTATCAGTGTTAAATATCAAATTGTTTATTTACATATGATCAATTAAAATATAGAAATCATGTTTAAAGATCTATAAATTAAGTTGATTATGCATGATAATTCAATAATATATTAAATTATATATGTGCTAGAACTCTATAATTAATAAAAACATTCTTTAAATGTTTGAATTTATAATACAAATATAAGAGATTATATGAATTTAGAGATGTGAAATTTAATGATGTAGATGAAGTAAAGGGAGAATGGAGTAAAAATTAATATATAAAATATTAATATATTTTAAATCTTTATTTTAAAATGGTTAAGATGAATGTTCTCAATGACTGCCTTCGTTCAATTGTCAATGCTGAAAGGTATTAAAAATAATTTAATTTGAAAAGACAAGGAAGAAAATAAGTGTTAATTAGACCAACATCAAAATTAGTTGTGAAATTTTTGCAAGTGATGTAGAGACATGGATATATTGGAGAATTTGAAATCGTCGATGATCATAGAAGTGGAAAAATTGTCGTTGAATTATTGGGTACACATTTTTGTTTACTTTAAGGACGCATCAATAAATGTGGAGTCATATCACCTCGTTATGATGTGACCTTAGGGGAATTTGAGAGATGGGCAAATAACATTTTACCTGCCAGATAATTTGGATGCGTTGTGTTAACCACAAATGTTGGCATTCTTACTCATGAAGAAGCTAGATAAAGACATATCGGAGGTAAAATCCTTGGTTTCTTTTATTGATTTTATTACAATGTACATTCATAAACATACAATATAAATAATTAAATGAGTAGTGCAGTTACTAGGGCAGGTTAAAAGGTACTTGATTTAACTTTTAAGATAGTGGAAAGAGTTTTGGGGTTAACAGATAACAAAGAATACCTAATTGGAAGACAAGAAGAGTGAAGCTTACGAATTAAACAATTATTTTTAAATGGCTGAAAGAACATTGGTTACAATCAGCTAATGTCATTAATGTATCATTTAATGTAATGAAGAATTATAAATACAATACAATCAATTTGCAATGATTGTCACTAAAATATTTGAGCATGAAATAGGATCTAATAAATTAATTGCGACTAATCTTGTGAAGATGTTCCAAAAGATATCAGAATTACACGGGGAGAAGGTTACACCTGTTTACTAGTTGAAACTTGAATTGAAGCCATGGTTTGACACTATGGAATAGATAAAGATCTTATTGGAGAGATATTAGGAGGATAGGTTGATTTATGATCATTATAAGTTAAAAATTAAAGAGTTGTAAAATAGTAAGGATTCAGATAAGATCAATAGAGTATGAATTATTATTTAATTTAGAATGAAAGAAAGTTAGAAAAGGCAACTACAGCATATCAAAATATTTGCATTGACATGATTGGTAAAATGGATAATATAATCTCAAATAAAATAAGGATGATGAACGTTGTATTATCCTCAATTATTAGCATAGAACACGATGTTTCTTTGCAAGAGGGTAAACGATTTTAAGAATGTTTGGATTTTGATAAAGAATTTTCAAATGGTAACACAATTAAATCTGTTTAACCAGAAAATTAAGAATAAGAAAATAACTTTATAAATAAAACTAGAAAATTATTAAATTTATAATCTGCATAAGAAGTTCAATAAAATGAAAAATCGCATCAAGTCAAACAATAATAATTTGGGGAAACCCCTACTCCAAATCCAGATACTGATCCTTTTGAAGAATTTAATAGAGTTTCAGCATAATTTGCTGGAGAATTTAAAGAGGATTCTGAGTCTCCGGCATTGTGTAAGGATTAAAAGAATTTTAAGTTAAACCAATAATAAAAACTATCATAAATTTAATAATAATAAGAATAAGTTTATTAAACTATTAAAAATTAAAGAAAGTAGTTAGAATAATCAGATATTAAGTAGCCAAATTAAAATGATATTAATTAAGGATTCTCAAATCCCTTTGTAACATCCTAATAGCAATTACCATAATAATAATAATAATAATAATAATAATAATAATAATAATAATAATAATAATAATAATAATAATAATAATAATAATAGTAATAATAACAATAGTAATAGTAATAGTAACAATAGTAATAGTAACAATAGTTCTAATAATAACAATATTAATAATAAGATTTTAGAGTAAGTTAATCAATGGTTATTTAATCCAATGTACCTTGGAATCCTTTTGATGAAGGTTAAAATAATTAGCAATCATTTAGAAAAAGTGTTAAAAATCCATTTGATGATGAAGTTGATGATACCTATGTTTAATAATAGTAAAATCAAAATCAATAATTACAAATTCATTCATAAATCCTATCATCTAGATCTAATAATCCATTTGCAAATGAAAATAATTAATAAGCACCTTCAAGAATGTTTTAAACTTATTAACCAAGCAACCCATTTGCTGATTATAGTAATGAGCATTAAAAGTAGCCAAATTAAAATACATCAAAGAATCCTTTCATTTGAATATTAAATATTTAATATTTTACATACTAAATTAGTTATTAATCATTTTATTTATCCTCCATTAGAACCAGTTAGTCTGGTTGTACTTCCTTTAACCTTCTTTTTGAATAATTTATCATCTTCATCCTACTTGTCATCATCAAAACCTTATGCATAGACCATTTAATCCATATCTGCCATTTCCATGATATCATTTACCTTTTCTTTAAAATAGTCATTTTAATAATATAAAGTGCTTGATAGTGTTGGGTCTGTGTAACTTTCCCAGTAAGCCCTATCCTTTTTCTCCAAACAACTATCCTTTCTAACTTTATAGACTAAGTCATTTCCTTCAATTTGCATCAAAGAAAAAGGGAAGACGCTCTTGGAATTGACTGGTTACTATTGATTTTATATCTTGTAAATAGGAAAGTTATCAGAAAGGACCTAATCAAATGTTAATTAATATTTCCTGGCTTCTAAATATAAAGTCGCCAAGAACCTAGCAACACTTTCCATTTTTTCATCTGGAGGTTCTTGAGGAATCACGGGAATAGGGGGAGGAATGACAGGTGCTTAAGGAACAGGAGGAGGTATTACAATTGGTTTTTCTTCGTACTTTTGTTTTTCTATAATTAAATCTTCAATTTATTTTTCATATTTAATAATTTAGTCTTCCTTTTTTTGTTTTTCCCTTCTTTAGATTTCATTTTATTCTTTCCAACTCAATATTTCTTTGGTAATATGATCAAACATCTCATCTTACTTTTCAACTACATTTATGTTGCATTTTTCGGGACAATCCCTTACAAAACAATCTTTGGGCCATAATTTAATTTCTGAATTACCGTCCTTTTCTCTTTTAGATTGATCAAAGNATAATAATAATAATAATAATAATAATAATAATAATAATAATAATAATAATAATAATAATAATAATAATAATAGTAATAATAACAATAGTAATAGTAATAGTAACAATAGTAATAGTAACAATAGTTCTAATAATAACAATATTAATAATAAGATTTTAGAGTAAGTTAATCAATGGTTATTTAATCCAATGTACCTTGGAATCCTTTTGATGAAGGTTAAAATAATTAGCAATCATTTAGAAAAAGTGTTAAAAATCCATTTGATGATGAAGTTGATGATACCTATGTTTAATAATAGTAAAATCAAAATCAATAATTACAAATTCATTCATAAATCCTATCATCTAGATCTAATAATCCATTTGCAAATGAAAATAATTAATAAGCACCTTCAAGAATGTTTTAAACTTATTAACCAAGCAACCCATTTGCTGATTATAGTAATGAGCATTAAAAGTAGCCAAATTAAAATACATCAAAGAATCCTTTCATTTGAATATTAAATATTTAATATTTTACATACTAAATTAGTTATTAATCATTTTATTTATCCTCCATTAGAACCAGTTAGTCTGGTTGTACTTCCTTTAACCTTCTTTTTGAATAATTTATCATCTTCATCCTACTTGTCATCATCAAAACCTTATGCATAGACCATTTAATCCATATCTGCCATTTCCATGATATCATTTACCTTTTCTTTAAAATAGTCATTTTAATAATATAAAGTGCTTGATAGTGTTGGGTCTGTGTAACTTTCCCAGTAAGCCCTATCCTTTTTCTCCAAACAACTATCCTTTCTAACTTTATAGACTAAGTCATTTCCTTCAATTTGCATCAAAGAAAAAGGGAAGACGCTCTTGGAATTGACTGGTTACTATTGATTTTATATCTTGTAAATAGGAAAGTTATCAGAAAGGACCTAATCAAATGTTAATTAATATTTCCTGGCTTCTAAATATAAAGTCGCCAAGAACCTAGCAACACTTTCCATTTTTTCATCTGGAGGTTCTTGAGGAATCACGGGAATAGGGGGAGGAATGACAGGTGCTTAAGGAACAGGAGGAGGTATTACAATTGGTTTTTCTTCGTACTTTTGTTTTTCTATAATTAAATCTTCAATTTATTTTTCATATTTAATAATTTAGTCTTCCTTTTTTTGTTTTTCCCTTCTTTAGATTTCATTTTATTCTTTCCAACTCAATATTTCTTTGGTAATATGATCAAACATCTCATCTTACTTTTCAACTACATTTATGTTGCATTTTTCGGGACAATCCCTTACAAAACAATCTTTGGGCCATAATTTAATTTCTGAATTACCGTCCTTTTCTCTTTTAGATTGATCAAAGAATTCTTTAATGAATTTACAAAAAGTGAATCTCCTATCAATTTCCATTGCCTTTTCTCTCTAAACACTTTGGTCAATCAAACTGGAAACCATCAATAAATCTTTCTTTAACATAACAATCTTCTATCCTAAATTCTCCATCTCAATTACTCCTCTTGAATTCTGGGGATTGCCTCTTCTCAATTTCATCGTTCTATCCATAGGTTAAGTACGAGGACGAAATGCCAGATGTGGATTGTTATCTTCATAATAGGGATGCATAAGATATCTGGTTAGAGGGCGAGAAAAATGTTATCTCTATTTTTTAAAGTAGGCGTATAATTATTCCTAAGTAGATTACATTTATATATTAATGGTCTTAGGTAAGGGTAGTTTGAGTTTGAGAAATTCTGTAAAGTCGATTTCTACATCTTTCCCGCTCTTTTGGTCAAGAAGTGACAAATATTATTCAAAGTCTTCAATATGTACAGGGTTGCTTAGTTTTTCATTAATTGTAGAGAGGAAATGAATATCCTCTTCGGTTAATTCGTAAGCTGTGCCATCTGGATAGACAGGTGCCTTATAAGAGATGTAATCCTCACGGCATTTTGTAGGAAGCTGCGATTTTAATGTGGGCTCTTCAAATTATTTGGGTCTAAATAATAATGAGTATAATATAAAAATAAATATGGCGGGGGTCAAGGAGCAAGCTGTTACAAACTACAATAAAGTAGCATGAAAATGTTCCACTTGCTCCTTATTAGTAATTGAATGAATATATGCAATTTACTTTTCTTTTAAGAGTTGATCAGGTGTGATGATTTATTCAGTGTTTTTTATGTCTGCCTCTTGCCCTTCTGCATTGGTGAATGCTTCTAGACTGTTGGAGATCAGGACTGGTTTTGTTGGATCGATCTGTCTTGGTCTTGATTTCATTTTCTTGGGTGCCCAATCGATTAATAATTAAAGAAACTTGAATATATAGGAAGATACTATCCCAAGGAAAACCAAAAACATTACAAATCAAACTAAAAACACTCCAAACACCTTCAAAAACTAATGTCCCCTCCTCTTTTCCACCCATCATAAAATTCCTTATTAGTATGCTCAGACCGTACCAATCAGCCCTTCATTTCCAAAACTTCATCCTAGAATCCCCCAGATCTTCATTCTGATATTCTCTAGACCATATACTACATACAGAGACTCTCATTATTATAATTATTAATCAACTTAATTGAAATTGGTGAAAAATATTGTGTTTTTTCAACTTCAATTCAACTTGAGATCAACTAAAATTTCGACATATGGAGTTCTAACCCCTTCTAATCTATTATCAGAAGTAAACCCTACAAAACGATCCCTCATTTTGACTTAGAAACTCACTACTTTAGAATCAATACATTAACTCTTTTTTCATTTTTGAATCTGGAATGACATATCAAATCTTCACCAGATTAGAGATATCATCTTTTATGCTCGAATTTAAAATTGTAGTGAACTTAAAGTTGCTCTTGTCTTTAAAATTGCATCCTAATTTATCTAAAAACAAATCAAATTTCTCCATCTTCATGTAAGCATTTTGTCAAATGAGAACATTTTTATATACAATAAAATGTGGAATTCCATTGTTTTCTTCATGATACCCAACTTAATTTTTAACACTTTTACTTCAAAAAATAATAAACTGATAGTGGAAATTTTAGAATTGATTAAATCAATGATAAGTTCTTTTATTTCCATCCTTAAATTTATGAGGATATAAGAAGAATAGTCTTATTTTCACATTACTATTTATTTAACAGTCTATAATTAATACTCCTTAAACATTTAAATAGATAATAATTAGAACTACATTTACATTCACCTCAATCATTATTTTGATCATCTATTAAATAACTACATAAACTATTGACTAAAGAAAATGATAAATATTATACTTATAATTAGATGTGAGAAAAATTAATATTAATTGATAATCTTTTATAATATATATATATTAAATAATAGATGTAAATAATATAATAATTATTTATATTATTTCATATTCATTCTGCTAATAAGGGTTATTCTAAATCTGAGGTGACATCATTGTCATTCTTTTTACCTATTTTTTTAATATCTGGCTTTTCCTCTTCTTAAAATAACTCCGGATGAGCTGACTTAAGTTAGGTTTCAATCAAGGCTATGGTTGCTCTGTCATTTGAAGTGTATATGATTTATTCTAAATATGTCTCCTCTAGGATAAACTGCTTAAATGAATGCATCAAACTTGATATAATTACCTAAAATAATTTAAGATTGCTTTTATACCTATCTTGGATACCCAAAATATCTAACACCTACTTCATTAATAACGATTTATTGCAAGGATGACTCTTTAACTTATTTTGCCAATTTGTTAAAGGCCATCTCAACAAGCTTGTTTTCATTGAATTAACCACCTCTCCACATCGGAATACACACTAGAAATATCTTTTTTTCTTTATTGGTTATTGGATAACAATTTCCATATTCAAATGATCCCTGATTATCTTATAAACTTTCTTATGCAGCGTTAACCAACTAATTTGAAAACAAGGGGGAAAGTCCTTTTGTGCTAACAGCAAAGACAGAGCTATCAATTTTAGAGGAATCTCCAGGGGAATAGACAACTTTGATTTTTGTTTTGCTATTAATAATGTCAACTCTGTTGGGATTCCAATTATCTGGTAACTCACTCTACTTTCTATCTTTGACACTTTCTTCGTCTTTACAACATTGACAACCCATGTGTTTATAAATTAAATTATATCATATATTTTCAAAGTCAATTTTAATTGGAAATATTTCTTCTGGTAATACAGAATGAATATACTTATTTGCTATTCCCACTCTTTTTGTCTGATGCTTTTAAATAATTTTCGGCTATTACTCTGGTTATTCAATAGAAGCCTTATATTAAGAATTGGCTTCTTTAATTGCCTATAATTTCATCTTGTTATTGATAGCTTGTATCTCTTTAATGTTGTTGGACTGCTCTTTCAATTATTGTACAAGTTACTACGATATTTGTTATTATTTCTTTTATTATAATCGCATCAGATGTCTATCTCCTTATCTACTAATAATGTTCTAGCCGATATTGAACTCCTGACAAAAAGACCTTTCCTGTTGAATCTATAATTTTGCTTATCTTTTTTCTAGATTTTGTTATTTTATTTATTATCTCTATTGATTTTCTCTATCCTCCCAATACTACAATTACTTAGATATATCAGGCTAGTTATTTTTTCTTCCTACACTATAGCTTAAGTTCAAATTTTATTATTGAAAGAACATCGGTAATTCTACCTATAATGCTTACCTTTTGTTAGTAACTGATTTTGTTCTTAGATGCTATCTTGTAGGATTTGTAACTAATTTCAATCTTTATAGTTATTTTTCAGGATTGTTAGATTCTAATTCAAAACTGTCCTATTGAAAAATAAATGTTTGAAGGGCGGTTTTAGGTTTGTCAGTGTATGTAATAGTTCTTATATTAGTTGAGGCAGTAGGACAGTTTTGTTTGTATTATGTAAACGAAAATAGGTTATGCTATTTTTGAATAGAACTGAAGAAAAGATGTGTTGAAATTTGTTAACATCCTGGCAATTTTGATATGTTCTTTTTCTTTTTATTTTTTTAATCAATCCCATTTTTATAAAATCTAACTTCAACTTCATTATTTGTTTTATCAGATAATAATTTTGATAGCCATATTAATGGTTTACATGGTATTTCACAATTTTCTACTTACTCGGATTATTATTTTAGCCCATATGCCTCTATTATCTATTCATCTTTCTGTTTCACACCTTAATTTTGCTCTAACAATTCGTTCTCTTAATATAATTATACAAAACAATAGTTTTTAAAAGAATAGGTATATAGAGCTAACAAAAACAATCTCAATTTTAGCTATTCATTTTAAGGAAATGTGATTTTCATCCAGTTTTGATTAAATAAATTCTTAATCTCACTTTAAGTTTCAAAATGCAACAAATGATAAACATCACAAGTTTTCCTAATTGCAAATTCTTATTACTCAATATCATCTGATTGAATAATTTGTTTTCTTAACCAAATTGGTATAATATTCTTTTTAGGAAACTATTCAAGAATTGCTTGGAATTTATAATTAATCAAACTTAGTTTTGATTTTTATTCAAGAAATTACAACTTTGATACACATTAGTTCAATTGTAAATAGATTGAGTAATTTAAATATAATACATTTTGCGTTAATTGTTTGAGTCTATATCCTATAGCCTTAAAAAAATTATTTCTATGATGCATTTTTAAATCTTTACACCATTTTTATAAAATCAAAAGAGATCGTTCCTTTACTAGAATTTTAATAATAGTTTGCATATTTTTGCCATGCTTTTTTACATCTTAATATGCTCTAAATTATCTTTATATCTTCAAAGCAGCCACAGCCTCCTTCAACTATTTCTCAAAAATTGCAATAAACACTTATGAAGGATGATCCTTATTGTGCAAGATTATACATTTAGTTATCATAGATAGATTTTCTTTGCTTAAGTTTATAACATACAATTATCTGTACTCTCGGTATTAAAATTTGTTAATTTATTTTAAACAGTTTTCATATTTAATCTTATCCTGTTTAGGCAATTTGTACATAATAACGTATGGTTTTCTAGCAGGCATCAACTCATCATATTTTTGTAAGTATGATTAAGCATGAACATCCTGAGTAAATTATGTAGCAGATGTCCATTACCTTATTATACTCAGTTTTAATTATTGTAGACAGCAACTTAGTTTAGCTAAAGAAGCAGGATATGTGAGCATATTCTTAAAATAAATAGGATTGTTTTATAAATTTAATTAGCTAGGTAGCCTATAAGTGAAAATTTCTGAATCATAAATCTTATTGGGTTTTTAAAAATCCTCATGTAAAAGTGGGGCTTAATTAATAATTGCTTTGATTTCAGGTTTATTAATAAGCTTGTTTAGGATTGATTTGAATAGATCCAATTATTCTTTATAGAAATAGAGCCTGTAGACATTGCCAATAGATTTAAATTTAAGTTTTTGATCAAAATAAAAGAATTTCAAGGATCTGAAGATGATCCTAGCACTCTTTTATTCTTTAATTGCCTTTCCTTTTCTTAGTCTATAATTTTGAACCAGAACTTTAACCTTCTCAAATTAGGTGCTATACTAATTTGCTAAAAATGAATTAAGGTCTTTTTTATTCTTAGTAAATGTTATCCAATGCTTGACAGCTTGTCTTACAAATGCTCTAAATATAAAGTAAAATTTACTGTATTTTTATTTGTTTCTGAACAATTTTTTTGTATTATTTTCTTGTTAAAAAACTTTTAATATTACGTTAGATAGTCAAAATGACAGAACATTTTTGCCAAATTTTTCTGATCACTTCTAATTCTTTCCATAGCAATATTACTAGTTAGGATTGATCCTTGAATTGCTTTGGAGTGCTAATGATTGGCCAAGGGAGACGACTCTTTTCTGTGGATTACTATAATCTCAATTCTTTGTGTTTCTCTTCATCGGTAACTGCATTGAAATCAAATGCCCATAGTGATTTTATTTAGGAGATCACTTGTCTTCTGAGAGAACATTGGGCTGACACAGGATTTAAGAAAAGAGTGAGATAATTCAAATTGTTGCATCCTTAGATTGGTTCTACAGAAAGTTAAGTGATCTGATTCTGATGTAAATATAGGATCCTTAAATAAGTTAGCCTCTTGATATTTGGAATGAGTGTTAGATTGCAATTAGACAAATCCAATTTAAGTAAGTTAGTGCATTTTTATATCTAATCCAATTGATTTTTATTCAGTAAGGTTCCAGTCAGCAACAAGACTTTAACATCAGCTGGGACTTGGATGTAAAAAAAATCTGTCATTTAAAATATATATTAATAATGAATTATGGATAATATTTTATAAAATAATAAATAAAATGGACACACAACAGGATCAATAATTAAAAAAGAATCAACTTAAATTCCCTGTGTCCAAAGTGAAAAAAATTGTATAGGAAAATTAGGATGTGGGCAAAATCAATAATGTAGTTCCATATGTATTAAGTATTACTTGAATGTTATTGTAAAGCAAAATCACTTGAATTGTTTTTATCAGACATTCTCTCGAAATGTAAAGAGACTTTGAAAGACAGAAAATTAAATAAGGCTACTCCTGGTTTATTGTAAAAAAATTATTGAATAAAAGAAAGATAGTTCTACAGGAGTCTCAATACGATTTCATGAAGGATTATGCGTAAAAGTTGCCTGATTTGGAGGAAGGCAAAAAGAAGAAGAAGGGTTTACAATAGGATGATTAGAGCGATGAAGTGGGGAAGAAGCGTAAGGGGAATGATGAGTTTGAGAAGGTGGAGAAGAAAGCAGGAGGACGAAAATCGAAAAGAGTTCGAAGATAATAATCGGATGATGATTATGATGAAGATGATTGAATTTAAATTTATTTAATGGGGGAGAAAAGAATCGACAAATATCTCTTCAATCCTAAAGATCTTATCGGAGAAGGTTCATATGCTCAAGTGTACAGAGGACGAGAGGAGAAGACAGGAGTCAAGGTGGCCATTAAAGTATTGAACAAGTCAGTCATCAATGCGTATTAATATTTGAAAAATGTTCAGCGACGATTATTTAAGAGAGGGGCTGATTTCAGAAATCAAGGTGATGCAGAAATTGAAGAGTCCCAACATCGTACAACTTATGGATGTGATGGAAACTAATAACAATTATTATATAATACAGGAATACTGTGATAGTGGAGATTTGGATAAATTGATAGAAAAGTATCCATAAACTCTAAACTAGTTATGTGTCACAAAAAAAGACTATGCCTGAAAAGGATGCTGTCAAATTTATGATTGATATTTTAAATGGATTTATCTAGCTAATTAAAAATGGAATCATCCACAGAGATCTCAAACCTGCCAACATCCTAATAGATAAAGGAGTATACTTATTAAAATCATTTAGACATTCAAATTGGCAGATTTTGGATTTGCAAAATGTGTTGATAATTTTAAAAAGGATATGTTGGCATCATTAGTAGGAACACCACTTTATATGTCTCCTCAAATCTTGGATAACAAAAAATATACTTCAAAGACTGATATTTGGAGTATAGCATTTATTTTCTATGAAGCATTGTTCGGCAAAAGTATTTCAATTACTAATCCTATCTTTTTTTAGCACCCTGGACTGCTAGATCACCATAAGAGTTACTCAAAAATATTAGAAATCAGCCTCTTCAATTCAAGGGACCACAAATCTCAAAAGAAGCCTAAGAATTCTTAACTGGATGTTTGTAAACTGAGGAAAAGGATAGACTGTCATGGGATGATATCTATAGACATCCACTCTTTAAAGGACATTTCACAGATTTCATAAAGAATGTTAGCATTTTGGAAGATAAAGCAACTTATCTCATTAATGATATCAGATAAATGATTATAAAAGAGTAATTGGATATTGGGGAATTGTTTGCTGAGTTAGATATGACTAAAGATAAAGCATTAAATGTTAATGAACTTGGAAAATTCTTAACAAGGGTTGATAAAAATTTAACAAGAGAAGAAATTGAATATATCTTTAACAAATTCGATGATGATGGCAACAATTTAATTGAATTCAATGAATTTAAAAAATGGCTAGAGGAAAATGATGTAAATATTAATTCTCATTTTCTTTTAGTGTAGAATGACCGCTTCAGAAGTAAGCAGAACAAAGAAGAAAGTCAGCATTCTTTTGAAACCTTAGTAAGATATATAGGCTGGATCACTCGATGACAGAGCTAGAATTGTTATTGAAAAGTTGAAAACTTCAATTGTCAAATATAATATCAACCTTTTAGATTTATTTAATAAGGTAATTGTATCTTATGATTTTAGTATGATAAATCAGCAAATCATGAGCTAGATGTTCTAGAACTGGGCAAACTGCTAAAACGTATAGATTCTTCTGTGACAGATGAAGAATGCAAATCCATTTTTAGTTTTTTTGATCATAATAAAGATGGATCAGTATCATTCAATGAATTCGAATTTGTGCTTAAAGAATGCTTAGTTAAATAAAAGCTAAAACAACAGCAATGATTTATCTATCTATCATAAAATATTAAAATTAAGTAATTCTAGTATCAACCATTCAATTTAATTTTAATACTGTGATGTTTATAATATTCAACTTTAGTTAATAATTCATTAAAAAATAAGCTGATTTTCCTATTATAATTTCTCTAATTTCTAAATAAGTAACTCTTTGAACCAATCACCAAATTATTGCTACTACTATGAGGATAGGGAATCTATATACTTGACATCATCGAAATTGTTAAATCTCAAATAAAACTATTTATTATTATGAATCTAATACCTTAGAGAAATCAAAGTAAGTAAATTGGAGAACTTAAACTCTTTCAATTCCATAAACCTACAATAATTGCCATAATTTAGAACATATCACATCAACAATGACTCCCTATTCATCTAATTACACAACATGTAAGAAATTATCAACATTTAAGATATAACTAAATATATATTGATATTACTATGTATCTGTGTTATAGAAATGTCCTGTTTGACTATATTGACAAGCCATCTTTGCACAATTAGGCTTATCCCCTATCTAATAGATAGGTACTTGAAGTTTTGTCAGTTCAGGATATTACTCATTAATCTTTGGAAGATCCTCAAAAATCTAATGCTAAGATAGCAGCATGCAATATTCGAGTTTCTAGATTTTAGCCAAAGAACTATAAGGATCAAAGAGTATGGCGTATTTTTCGTGATGAACATTGATTTATTAATCAATAATGAATTCTCTTTTGATCGATAGGGGTTTTCTAATATAAAATTCTATTGTACTTCTTAAAAATATCAATTAATTAATCTAGAAATAATTAAGATGTTTTGATATTAAAAATAAGCTCAGCTAATATCTAGTAATACAATTTTTTAATATAATTTTGAGAATCCAATTATTATTTAAATGCGTATATAATGTCTAGTGATAAAATAACAACAATTAATTGCTAATCTTGTTCTGATGCAAGTTTAAGAATCTAGAATAGAAAATAATAATTACATATTAATAGTAAGTTTATATATTATGCTGATTGGCTAATTCTTTCATAAATAGGAGAACATAAATTAACACTTCCTTATTTGAACTATGTTAATAAACACTATTTAAGATTTAGCTCTCCTACATTTCAATCTCACTCTCAATTCTTTATTATTAATTTATGCAATCCACTTGCTTCAATTATTATAGACTCATTTTAATTTCTAAATTCTCATGTTTCAGATCCAATAAATCAATAGGTTTTAGAGTTTAATATATTTGAAGACATAACTTTTTCATAAAATCTGGGTCATTATCGTATGCATTAGAATATGCCCAGAATTCTTCATTAATAGTAACTTTTGATTTGTCTTGGGAGAGGAAAATATAATAGATGTATTGGATGATTTTAACATTTGTCCTAAAATATAACAAGAGTAAAAGGAAGGCTTGAAGAGCAACAGCGATATGAAAGTGTTGCTATTTGAATTATTATTATGATAACTTACATAACCATACTTGATAACTTAACTTAATTGAATCACAGGTCTCTGAATTGCATAATCTAAAATTAATTATTCCAAATATTCATTATTTATAAAGAGATCATGAATATATTACAATTATTCTTTTAACTCTTCAGATAGCATTGCTAATTGGTCTTACTACTAACCTTCGAATCGCCACTTAATTTTTTCAACAACCACATTAATCTCCTTGGTTGTAAGCAAAACTTGATTTCCCAAGTTGAAATAATATTATAGAAATGGGAAGCTTTTAGTATAAGCTATGATGTTTTGATTTTTGACTAAAATTCACTATAGAATATTACTATTAAGAATATGAAGAACAATTGATCTACTTTTATTTCTCACCATCAATTCAGGATGATTATAGAATCTGATAGCATTCCATAAAAGTGGGAACTACGGATATTTGAGATTAATAAAAAACATCGTCGTAATGTCATCTAATTTCACTGCCAATAAATTTAAAAAGCTGATATATGTTTCTACAATCTCGATATTGGGTTAGTATTATTCAAACGATTGTTTCCATAAAACCATATTTGAAATGCTAGAATGGGATAAGATGTAATTCTTATTTGTGATCTCTTTCACATTGATCAATAATGAACTTACCTATTCAAAAATCTATAAATATTGTTTGATTCTCTTACTTCTTAAATCAATGAATGATGACATAATCTCCGTTATAAGATGTCATATAATCTATTGAGAAGATCGATTTCCATAAATGACTCAAACAATTACTTATGCAATTCATTGTCTCCTTTAATAGCATAGAGGATGATTTGTCTAATGACAGGAATGATTTTAGTTGGATTGGTTGGTTCATTTTGGTATTTAATTATATCACCAACCAAAACTAGAAAATGTTCTTGATCTGACTGATTCTGTGTGATAGGCTCTTATTATTCAGCAGCAGATGTTTTAAGATAATTAAGAAATTTTTTCATTATTAATTATTAATCATGATTATATAATTATTGAAAAAAAAAATATTAATAATACAGAATATATAAATCATATGAATGAGAGTTTCTTATGTGCACAGTAAGCTCGGATATCTTGGTCTTGTGAATATGTGTGTTTTTTATTTGGAATTATTTATATTATCACTTAATAAAAATAATTAACGAAATGAGTCAATCAACAGCAAAAAACTTAAGGGATTTGTTGATTAAGCAACAACTCAATAGCAAAATCAAATTTAAAGGGGAACCAGTCAGTAAAATACAACCAACTAGAAAATAATCAGGGAATTGGGATAAAAAAGCGGATGTATCTCAATGCTCTTGCAATTAAAAAAATTGCTCTGTTTGTATGAAGAAAAGGGTAGTGATTAATGCTTCACCTCTTTTAAAAGTTAAGGTAGCAACCAAAAATTAAGCTTGTGATCAAGATAGTAGAAGAGAAATTAAAGTAACAAGTTCAGTTTCTGCTCATCAATCTCCTAACCGCGAGAAATAGTATTAAATGCAATAAATGTTCTTACAAAAGTAATTACAAAGCCACCTACAACAATTATAAGAATCTCGTCCCCAGTCTAAATAAGCTCCTAAAGAACAAAGCAAAAAGCCATAATTTTATCATAACATGGAAAATTTTTTAAATAACTATTATCAAAAGGGAAATTTAAGTAATTCATAGTTGTATGAGAACAGTTATAATGTTAAGTCCAAAGTCATTCCAAAAAGAATTGAATCAAAAAGTCATGTCCTTAGCAACACTCAAACATCTTTTAAGTTGAAACTCAATCAACAAGGACCTAAATTTTCAGCTGTATCTTATTTCTTAAATAATTAGATTATCAATTCAGGATTAGTTGAATCAGCTCCAAATTCTCCCAACAATCATGAAAATTCTACAAAGAGCAAAATCACTCCAAATGATTCTATCTCGAAAAGTAAAATCAATTAAAATGACTCGAAATCTAGTGAAATCAGAAGAAAATCTACAGGAGAAATCTCAGAAAAAACTCAAGTTCTCGGTTTGAAAATAGATGAATAGGTAGGTAGATTACATTTTAAATTTCTATATGTGATTGGAAAAGGAGGTTTCGGAAGAGTTTGGAGAGTAGAAATGAAAAAGAATAAAAAATTATTCGCCTTAAAAGAAATGTCCAAAGCTAAAGTTATTTAAAAAAGAAGTGTTAATTCAGTGTTGAATGAAAAATATCTTTTAGAACACTTACATCATCCCTTTTTAGTTAATATGTGGTATGCATTCTAAGACAGAGAAAATCTATTTTTAATCATAGATCTATTAACTGGAGGGGATCTCAGATTTCACTTAGGTAAAATGAGAAGATTTAGTGAAGCATAAACAAGTATATCTAAATATTAATGTTTTAGAATTCTTCGTTGCTTGTATTTTATTGGCTTTAACATATCTTCATTAAAATGGAATCATTCATAGAGATCTCAAACCTGAAAACTTGGTATTGGATGAAGATGGTTACATGAGATTAACAGATTTGGGAATTGCCAGAATGAATAAAGGAAACAATGCTGGAGATACCTCAGGAACACCTGGTTACATGGCTCCAGAAGTCATGTGTAGAATGGATCACTCTGTTGTGGCTGACTATTATGCTTTAGGTGTTATTACATATGAGTTAATGTTGGGAAGAAGACCATATAATGGTAGAACCAGATAAGATATTCGAGAACAAATTCTAGCAAAACAAGTTTAAGTTAAAAAAGAGGAATTACCTTTAGGGTGGAGTGAGAATTCCCTTGATTTTGTGAATTAGGTAAATACCGTGCATTAATATCAAGTTAATTCTAAGGAAACCAGAAAGGAGATTAGGTAGCAATGGAATTGAAGAAATCCTACATCATCCTTGGTTAAAAGGTTATCCCTGGGATGATTTACTGAAGAAAAAGGTTCAAGCCCTTTATGTACCTGGGGTATTAGTTCTTCTTATATAAAGGCTGTTGATGAAAATTTCGATTTTTAAAATTAGATTTCCGAAGAAACACAATTAAACGATGAGTAATTGTTAGAAAATTAAACTCTTTTGAGAAGAGATACTGTTCAATGTATTAAAAATGAATAATAAATTAGCGTTATTTGAAGGATATCACTATGACATAGAACTAAAAAACATTCAACATCAACAGACTTAAAAGAATCATTCATAAAGAAAATCATAACCTGTTTCTCCTGAAAAAAAAGCATGATGTCAACAATATATTATTATTGATATTAATTTTGATCAAACTTTAATCATTCTGCTATAATATAAAATTATAAAAATGAAGATAAACAAAATCTGCCAATTATCAAACATTTATTCTAAATTTCTGATAAATTATTATTTATATTGTATATTATAATATAGTAACAAGGAAAAAAATGGTAGAGGGTAGAAGAAATGCTAAGAACCTAAGAATATATTCTATTATTACAAATAGATCTATTTTAATTATTAAAAGTCACTCCTTTGTGATTGAGAGCAATGAAGATATTACCTTTTTATAGTTTTAGAAAGAATAATTGTTTTTATTAACAATATGTAAATAAAAATGTAAGATTTGCTTGAAATAACTGGATGAATTATTAATGTGAAAATTATTATTAAGCTACTAATAGAATTAATTTCTCTTTATTACGCAAAATGATTACAAGCAATAGGATAAATAATGATTCCAAAGTAGTTGTTATTTTATATTAAACATGAGTAGTTTCAGAACTAAACTTATTTTAATAGATTTATGTTGTATAATCATATCATCTCTGAATATAATTTAAGAATGTTATAAATGTCAAATAATAATATATTAAATATGTAAGATTAATTCATTTTGCTTTATTTTAATTTCTATTTGAGCTATCTTTCATTCCTTAGATCATTTTTACACTCCAATAACCTCCTCCAAATATAGCAACAAACAACACTAAAAAGAATGCATAATGAAAATAGTTTGGTTTTGAAAGTAGAGTTGGTACAGCTTAGTTTGTTTTGTATGCATCTTGCCAATCCTTTTCAACCTATTATGTCTGCTTATATTATTGTTTAATTTAGTTTTATTTGTTTAGTTCACCTAAGTCCTTCTCCATCTTCTTGATGATTCTCAATAAAGTTTCTTCTTCTTTAGTTAGTTTAAATTCTATGCCGATATATTATTTATAATCAAAGTCCTTTACAACATCCTTGTAGCTTAAACTCAAATAATTCTAAATATTCAATTAAAAATTACTTCGTTGTTAATATCAATCAAAGATTCACATTGCAAAATCATAGACATTTATATTTTATGAAAGATCAATGTTTTATTTGCATTTTATACACTATCAATAATTTTGCCCATATAGTCTTTTTCATTATTAATATCCTTAATAGTTTTCATCCAACAGGCGCCAATTTTTTTAGACAGCCTAAATAAACCAAATAAGTTACTCTTCTTCTTCGATGTCTTAACCTAGTGTTAGAACAAATAATAAAAACGCTAATTTAATCATAAACGTGTATAAATTAATTATAAATATTATAAATAACTTAAAGAACAAATTAAATTGAAAAAATCTTGGACTTGATATAATTAATCGAAATGAATATATTGATATTAAATAAATTGATTAGAAGTGATAATATAAATTATCAGTTCTAATGATTTATAAATTAATTGGAATTTCAGGTTATCTTATCTATCTGATCTACTTTACAAAGTTTTTGGAATTTATCTGGCCAAATGAGATACAAAATAGTAAAGTATTATTGTATTTTAGAAAATATATTCTTTATTGTGGTCATGGTAGTCGTTCAAAATGTAATTTAAGTTGTCGTTTGTGCATATTATTAGATATTTTATTCGCTCAATCATCCATTCTTTGAATAGTATAAACTAGTTAAGGTATATATATTTGATTAAATAAGAAACCTTGGCCTTGGGAGAAGAACAAGGAAGAATGGAAAAAAATGAAAATAAAAACCTTAAAATCAATTATCTTAAATTAATCCCTGGCTGCTTTGCTTGTTTCAGTGATACCACCTTTTCAATGTAGAATGGATACTCTCAGTTTTCCAAGCTACTTAGAAATTATGAAACACGTCATTATATGTCATCTTAGCGAGGATTTCATATTTTATTGGAGTCATAGAATTTTACATCTACCAAAGTTGTATCCAAAGATTCACAAAGTTCATCATTAATACAATGTTTCAAGTAGGATTGTAACTATACTTAGTTGCCATTGCGACTGAATATGCTCATCCAATAGAATTTATATCAAGTAACATAATCCCTATTTTCTCTGGTCCTTATTTATTAGGTGATCGAATCCATTGCATAACTATTCTAATTTATGTTGGATTGCATTTATCAAAAGCCATACATCAACATTGCGGGTATGTTTTCCCTTGGGAACTTTATAATTATTTGCCCTTTGCTACGAATTCAATTCACCATGGATTGCATCACAGCGAAAACAATGGTAATTATGGATCACAATTTATTCTGTTTGATAAGTTGTTTGGCACTTGCATCGAGTATAAGGTAAAGTGAATTCAATCAATGATAATTTGTTAACATTTGATTTAATTATTAATATATATATTACAGTTAATGAATAAGTCAAGGGATTGGAATATTGTGGATGATGAATTAAATCGTAAATTAAAATAGTCACAAGAAATAAAATCATAATTAGATGACCAATCGACTGAATAGCTACTGTAAAATAAGGATTAGAATTAGGGTATGCATAATCTAATTCAAATTTAGAGTATAATAGCGATGTTAATTATTATAAGGAGTTTTGGAGATACTACATTCTAAATGAAATGGCTATAAAGAAAGTCAATGAACTTCATTCTTAAAATTAAAAACTGCATGAATTAATAGGAGATATTGATGTAAACCTAAGTGATATTATTAAGAAACTATAATAAGAATTGCATTTTGCTCTGAGTTATCGTCATAAAAAGAAAAATAGAAGGACTTCCTAGGAAATTGAGAAGAGTTTTGTCTGTCCTTATGAAAAATGTAATAAATAGTATGGAAGTGATGTTTCTTTGAATTTGCACATCAAATTGAAGCACGATGGAGGCAATAAAACTGATAGAGAAAAATTTGCTGTAAATACATTCCCTATTCTTTCATTAGAAAATGATTATTGAGGCTCAGTAAAATGGAGAAACTATCACAGATATGAATATTAATATCAAATTCCCTCCTGGTTATTTAGATGTAATAATACAATATCATAATATAGTAATTTAAGAACCAATTTCTGAACACTTAATAAAATTAGTTAAATTAAGAACGAAAGTCAATCGAATAAGATTGAAATTAAATTAAATATATTTATTCTTGTTTTGAAATTACAATTTTATCATTCCTTAGATGATTTTACTTCTTTGCTTTTGGGGTTTATTTATTTATTCTAAATTGCTGATGCATTTTCAGAAGCAATTAATTGAAATACTAAATATTAATTATATTATTATTAAATTTATGTTTTCATTAGTTGTTCTTGTTTAGATTACACTTCAATAATAATTAACACATTAAACTTTGAGACCTTAGAAATTAAATTAGGAATTCCTTTCTGAAAGAATGGATTGCAAATCTAATCTATCAATAATTAGTGATATTTGTAATAATTGCAAAGCAAATCATGCATACCTATTAGATGAGGAGAATTGGCTAATTATTGGAGTATACCATGAATTTGGGTAAATATTAATTGCTAAAGAAGTAAAGAATATAAAGAATTGATTGAATCGATCTAAAAATATTATTAGAAGGGTGTCATTTACGCAACCTTCAATTCTGAGTTTATTTGTTTATCCATTTCAGATGCGAATGCAAGTTTAGAGGAATTTCTACACAAAATGTACTATTATCAATTACCAAAGTCATTTTATCCATTAGACAAACGTACCTTTATTATTTGATTAGGTCTGTAAATTGTGTTAAATGTGAAATAGATGTGAGATATAATTCGACTAACAATAATTTCACAATTACTAACTTTGTATTTAATGGCTATTCTAACACTGATCGATATCTATTAGAATTGCTGAATTATAATGTAACCATAATAAATCATAATGTAAAATACGTAATAATTGAAGGTTACCTTAAATAAATAAGGCATATTTTCAGATAACTCTCATACAAATTAAATTTCGTTATATTAGAATGTGGTTGGATCAAAATATTTAAATGAAACATTAAAACTACACTTTTAGTCATTTGGACAAGGAGTTGAAAGCTTAATTAATGGAACATTTGCACCTTATTACTAAAAAGCACTTAATATTTAAAAATCAAAAAATTCTGAAAGTGAATTAACAGTAAAATTCTCAAAAGAAAAAAATGTGAATAAAAAAAAATATAATTTATATTTCAGTTTTGATTGAGACATATTTTAATAATATTGTTATTTATTTGACTTAAAAATACTTGAATAGAATTCTTATTGTCAATTTTCTTTGAATAATTACATTTATTGAATAATCTTTTAGAATTATATAGTAGAATAGAATTATTTACAATAATTTAATAAATAAAAATAGTGATTCGAGATAATTATTTTGAGTAGGATTCTTAAAAAATAGAATTTTATTATTTAAAGCTTATTTATTAAAAAGATTATTATAATCTTATTGAAGATTCATTATTTTTATTGATCTTTTTCTGGGTTTTTCTTTTTTAATAAATCTGCATTTTCCTCTTCATCCCCATCAAGATCATCAAGCATAGGTTTTTAAATATCAATTTCGCCTTATAGATATTCTTATTCTTCATCCTCACTTTCCTCCTTCTATTTAATATCTTCTAAATTCTGACAATATGAATATCCAAGAATCAATCTAACACAAACTATCTTTCATATTTAAAATGATTATTTACTCTATTGGGATAGTTAAAAATCTTTCCTGCAAGGTTAAATATAATTTAATTTTCTCTTCTCATAAAAAAGGGTTCCATATTTTCAACTATGGCTGATTTGATTTTCCCAGACTTTTATAATAAATTATAAGATGTTTACTTCTGTATAATCAAATCTCATTGGAAGTACGCATAAATGTGTATTCAAAGGTAACATTGCCTTGACTTCTTTTTTCCATTGCTCAATGATTTCTTCATAATTTCTACTCTTGTAAATATGATTCCATTGAGTTTCCTCATAATGTTTCTATTAGACTACTCTTAATGTTCTGTAAGTAGTCTTATATTCTAAGATTTTCAAATATTATTCCATCTTTTTATTAATTCCATCTTAATCATGCTTCCATTTAGTAAATAGGGATCTTTTTCCTCGAGCCTTTTCTACTCCTTATTTTACTTCCATGAAAATATCCTCTAACAATCTTTTGATTCTATTCTTTTTGATTGGTTCCTTTAGAATTTGAGCAGAATAAAAAGCACCTAATTTTTGATTCCAAGTTTTTTCTATGAATTCTTCATTCTTTAAATTCAACTTATCTTCAAGTTCCTCCTCATCAATTTATATATTAGTATCATTATCTGACTCCGCCTCATCGCTTTCCTCCTATTCTCCTGTGTTTGGAATAGTCTCTTTAATAAATGGGTACCATTTTCTTTTGTCATGCAAATGATAAAATATCTGCTAGGGATTCTAATTAGCCATATTACCAAATCTATTTTTCAATCATTAAAAATTACATATTTTTGTTATTAAAAATAATCTCTATGGTTTCGTATGGTAATTGGCCAGGATCAACGACTCTAATATAAAATAATAATAAATTATACTCTTTTCCATTTTTGTCAAAGAAACGATCAATTTTAGAAAATTTGGCAATTGGATTGGCTCTTAAAATTTCTTCCTCCGCCTCTTGCTTTTTAGCAATGGCAGTTTATTATTCAGCCTCTCTGTAAGCAAGCAAAGGATTAGTAAAGGTTGTTTTTTTGGCAACTGATCCTGATACTTTTACAGTAGGTTTCTTATCATCCTCCTCCTCTTGCTCACTCATTCTTTCCTTTGATTATCTGACTTCTCCCATTTATCTTGTGTTTTTAAGTTTGATATTTCCACTTAACCTTTCTAACTAAATTAGTTCTATAGCTTCTTCATCCTAATCTCCTCTGCCATCATCTTCAGGTTAGAAAATAGCATTAGTTCTTGTTTTCTTCCTCTTCTTGTCTGTCTCTTGTTGTTATTAAATTAGAATATCATTTTATTTCTATTTTTTCTAAGCTTACTCTAATTAGGCTTTTTCAAATTCCTTATTCTTCATTTCCATTAATTGCTTCCCCCTTGAAACTGGCTTCTTTTTATCCTTACTTAAATTTCCTTAGGCACCTAATCCAAATCCACTCTCCTTCTTTGCTACCGGTCTTTCAGCATACAAGAATTTTCTTAAGGCAGCTCTTTTGTCTTTTCTAATTCTTCCCTCTAAATGCATATGAAAATCTTCTTGAACATCCCAAAATGAGACACCAGATAGATCATGTGAATAAACCATAAGCCAAGCATGAAATTAGGAATTGGGCTTGAGTGTACCCAAACAAACAAAAACTCTATGTTCAAATGGGATATATTTATGAGAATCCTTTTCAGACTCTCTCTTTCTGTCTTCTCTCTCAAAACCCATAAATAAACAAGCACCCAAGATTGCATGATCATGTATAAATCCTTTTCGTATTTTCAATAAGAAATCAGGTGATCTCCAGACATCATTTTTTGAAAAAGAATCTGAGATAAATGGTATATTTCTAACAAAATGACACATTTCATGTAAATTTTTAATCCTAATATCTTTAGGGTTAGCAAACAATTCATTTGTAGCTTCTTCACTTTAAAATTTAATGTAAAACTTCTCCAAATATTTACAAACCAAATGATTATAATTAAATTGATCTCTCACAAAGATACTCTTAAAAAATATGTTAAAAGCTGTGTTGTTATCCAAACTAAACTATGAGAAATTATCTCTCACATGTTTCTCCCAAGCTTTATACTCCTCATTTTCTTCATGATTCTTTTAGACTTAGAGTTGATCTGAAATCTGATATGGATATATATCATCAGGAACCTCACAAAATTCATCTAAGTTTAATTCTTCAGGTAGATCAGGAGCAAAGAATGCTTAAAATGTGATTTAAATATGACTAACATTAAATAACCCACTCTCAAATTTCTTAGTAAAGGTAGCTTCTCGTGTTTCAAACTAAAATCTCCTATTGTCATCAGTCAACAAAGTCTTTTTGAATTTGCTTGCTTTTTGAATTTCTGATAGAAACACTCTGCAATATCCCAAAGATTCATCACTCAAAATATCTTATCCATCTAACCATAACTATATAGTAATATCTGGTCTTGATTTCAATTCTTCACGCAAAGCATCAACGAGTAAATCCTAGTCTGTTTTTTAATTGATTATATCTTCAAAGGTCTTCTCCCTTCTAAGGATAGGTATCCTAAAGTATAATTCCTCATTATATGATGGATTTGGATCATTCTTGATCATTCTGGTTGTTTTAGCCTGATCTCTCCAGGCCACAGTCAAATATGTGTTTATAACTCCTCTATCATCTGGACTCAATATATTGTTAAGTCTATTTATTGTAACTACTAGATAATATTATTATGGAATGTAGGTGTTGAGTTCTCCATTTTATGAATATCGTGGTACCTTATTAAGGTTTACTCTTCCTTCAATAATTGCTAAGTATGCTTCATCTCTTAAGCCATCTTCATCGTCTCCTTAATCCTTGTCATCATCATTCCCATCCCACTTCTTTTTTTGTTTATTTTTCTTCTTTGGTTTCTTTGTTTTTTTCACTATTGGTGGAGGTACTTTAAGTTTTAATCTAAATTGCACTTTCAAGTAATTGGTATCCTGTATTCCTCGTAATGAAACCAATTTTTCAATTTTATTAAAATAGGAATCAAAGAATAATGTTACCTTCATCATTTACTAAGTCAAATCCTCCATGGTTCCTCTAAACTGCATAAATCCTTTGAGATTTCTAAAATTGGGATTCTTGGTCTTCTTAATTTGTTCTGATTCAACTTATGGTTAAATTAGTTCATCAGTCATCAAAGTCAGTTGTATTTTAGGATCATGCTCTTTCCCTTGATCTGCTATAATGTTTGATCCTTTCCAAGCTTCAAATGTTAGTTTGTAATCCCACACCTCCTAAAACAAGACATTGTAATAGATCCTAGCAAATTATCTTTTCTCTCCAAAAGCCGTTTTGATATCATCTTGTCTCTTTATATTTCCAGACGCGATATTAATCAGAGGCACTTGAATTTTACCCAAAAACAAATTCAACCTAAATCGCCTGCATTCCCACACTTCTATGACTAAATAACGTTCTTTTAGCATTTAATATGAGAGATGCATCTCTGTTTCAAACATCACCTTAATTACCTTGACTTCACTTCTTTTTAGATCCCTGCAGATTTCTGATTTAAAAAAGGCTTCTTCACTTGATACATCTGCTTACTTAATAGCATTCTTCCCAATTTATCCTATTCTGATATTCAGAAAAATGGATAGTTACTCTTTTTGTAAATTTTCCAACCTTATTTCATTAATAAAAACCTTCCATCTCCTAACTTTATCATCCTCCCTCTTGATTAGTTCTTTCTAAAATCAATAGAAATTGCTACATTGATTTCTAATTAGGTATCATCAGGCACTAAATAATAAGGCTTGCCTATCTCATTCTCAATTAATTGTTCTGGTCTCAAAATCTCTAATTGTTTATCATATTTATCTGCCTTATTATCTTTCATCTTTTTCCTTTATGGTTTTACTTTAATGCTTCTATCATCATCGATTTTTATTTTGATGCTTTTGTCATCCCTTGCAGATTTGTTCTTATCTTTAGAATCGCTATCAATTTGCTCCTTGTCCCTGATCAATTTCTCTTCCTATTTTTATTTCCTTGTTTGTTCTTCCTCCAATCTCTGTTATTCTTATCGTTTTAAGTCCTCTTTTTTCTTCTCCTTCTCTAGTACTCTAAAATAATCATCTTATCTCATTGATTATAATATATATGTAAAATTAACAAGCTAAGCAATAATTGCAATAATAATTATCTTTATATATATATTTATTTCATCTCAATAAAATGAATAAGAAAATGAAACATTCGGGATCTATTACATCTAGAATACATGAATCGAGTTTGATGGACTCAATTTTAGATTCAACTACTGCAAGATAACCTCATTCTCTATGTGAAGATTCAATTGCCTTCATTTTGATGGCCTAGAGTGCCAATGACCATATAAGAATAATAAGAGTATCATCGTATAATTTAAACAGAGGAAATTATTCAATCCACCAAAGAAACGAGAAATAGACTTCGTCAAGGCATCCAAGATTTGAGATTGAGTCTAAACAATCTGGAACACTCTCAATAAAGAGACATTCTCAATACTGAATATGAATTAACAGTCAATATCAATAAGTTGAAATCTGTAACATTGATTAATATTCCTCAAGACCCTATTTTATCATATTTAGGATTAAAGAGAGCAGAATAATCAGTTTGATTAATAGATAGGTTCCTTACAATAAGATTGCGATGACATTGAATATCAAAGTAACAAGTTGGATCAGAAATTATTATACATGTGTAGTAAAACAGGATAATATTAATATGTTGATTATGATAACTATATTCAATGACTATATTTATATATTCATAAAATACAGTGAATATAAATATTAAAACAAATTTAGAACTAAAGTAGATGCACAGTTTAGAAACATTTTGTTGATCATTTAAAAGATACCATTCATCAAAATTTCAATTATTTAAGGGAATCAATAAATATTGATTAATTTTTTCAAGCAAAAAGATTCGTCTTAAAAATCTTAAGAAAAATCAGAAATTTTTAACAATTTTGATAATAGAATATAAAATTTTATCAATTCTATAAGACAAATCTAATTAAACTAGATTTATATTTTAGAGAGGTTTAATATTATTTTATACATTTTTAGTGAAGTTAAAAGAGACGATTTGATAAAGAATTTGTAAAAATAATTAAATTAAATGACAAAAAATGAATTTGTTTGAAACTAGAGCTAATCTGTTCCTTCAATAACACTCTAATCCGAGAAAATATGAAAATAATTATTAATTTGAACAATAATATCATTGACTCCTCAACTCAAATAGAATAAATAACAACATTTCCTTTAGAAACATCTCAAATTCAATAAGAATTAATTGAGCAATAGCATATTTTTTAATGTTTATGAATCATATTAATTCTAAGTACTTATAAAATGTAAGTAATTTAGTTGAAAGGATCATTGAAGGATCAATAGTTGATAATTTAATATTTTTATTACTAGCCTTATAAAAAAATAAATCATGTTTCTATCAAGAACTTGACAAAAACATTAATGAGTTGGTTACTTAGTGACCCAAATAAGCCTGCTGTTGAAATAGAGTGTTCAAACCATGTTACTAATTTAATTGTCCTTGCTGCATTGGACTGTAAACCACGGCTACCGGAGCTTAATATAACTAATATTAAGGATCTACAGATAAATTGAAGTTTATTACAAAAGAAATTCCCAAGCACCATAGGGCATGGAATTGAAAAATATGAGTTAATTGGCAATTGAGGTTAAATTTCTTGAATATCATTATAATTTTCCATAGATTGTAGAGACTCTGTAAGTTGCTTTTCTTCTTTGATTTGTTAAACATTATCAATTTTAGATTGTTGATCCTTGTCATTAAGGGCTTTGTTTGAAGGAATTGCATAATAAGGATTCTTGATCTTCAAGTATTTTTACCTCAAATAGGAGTAAAAACGATTTTTGATCATATTTTCCTAAAGAATTAGAGATTAATATTTACAGGTCTACCAACCAAGAGGTCTTAGATTTTGGTCCACTTTGAGCCTATTTCTTGATAAGCATTGAGGATGATGTGATCTTCTTCTTCAGTAAAAGGTTCAAATTTTATTTGTGGATTAAGTTTATTAATAAACCTTTCTCGTATTTATTTACTCGTTTTTTCAGGAAGGAATTTAGCAATTCTGCTCCAATTTCTTCTGTATTTAGTGACTAATTTCAAGATAAGTTGATCCTCTTCTTTAGTGAAGGGTTTTCTTTTTTTTAACTTAACATAATTAATAAAATTTACATCTTCTGGCTTGATTCTTTTCCATCTCTAAGCACATTATGAAGGATTTCGATTGACCATGGAAGCCGCAATTTGAACCCAATTAGGTCCGTATAATGATATGGAACATTGCAATTAATGATCTTCCTGAGCACTCCAGGGTTTTCTGATTTTCTTGTTTTCATAGATTTTGTTTCTCTTCTTAATGTGCTTTTGTTTTATAGACAGAGTTTCTGTTGCATCCAAAATTAACTTGTTTGATTGGCTCTCTTACTTCTAAGTTTCACTAAGTTGTATCTTTTTTCCTTTTCTCTGCGGTTATTGATCTAGCCTGATAAGCCTTCTTTCATCAACACTCTATGAGAATACCGATACTATATTTTCAGACACGTCCATTCTTGATAATAATAATAAATTACAGAACCAATGTATTTTTAAACTAAAATATTTATAATGTTAAGTCGTTGAGTTTTATTGTATATTAGATAAAAAATCAAAGAAATTAAACTATCACGTTTACATTTTCTGCTTGAAATGTTTAATAATCATCATATAGCATCTAAATTTCATAAGCTGTACAACCTTTCTGCTATTCTCAATAGTTTCTAGATCATTTGAAAACAAACAAAATCCCTCACTTTATAGTATGAAAAATAGTTGTACGAATTAGTATTCGTAATGAGGACTAAAATCATTTAATAAAAATAAGGAAAAAATGTCAATTAGAATAATATTTATATTATTTTTTATATGAATATCATTCAGCTGATAACATCATTAAGTCTTAGACTACGTTATCAAATAGAGGATGAGTCAATTCTGACAGTTTGGCTTCAATTTCTTGAAGTGTCAATTCCTCGAAATACTTTTTGCTTCTACAAATCATCAAACCACTAAGTTCGGCATAGGCTGGTTTCATTCCGTGTTCATGAATGAAATCAAATTAATTTCTCTATCTTAGAACATTAACAATAGTACCCTGGGGAAAATGTATGCCAATTATGGACTAACAAACATGATATTGTGTGGTATTTCATGTGCCAAAAGTGTGTCTATGGTTAGAGATAACAATTCAATTATGTTTTCTCCAGTTACAACGAGGGTTCTTAAGGGATAATTTTCAACTTCTCCAAGTGTTGCATTTTTGATGGTGGCCAAAGGTTTGATGGGGAATTCTTCAACTGGGAATCGGTTATTATCAAAAAGTTGATCCACATAAATAAGATGCAAATGCAAATGATTGATAGAACAATTGGCTAATTTGCTATGTAAATATATGAGTGATATCGTGTACCTGTTATATCCTATTCTCAAATGCGGGGATTGGGATATCTTGAAAAGGATGAACACACTTTCAGCTATGAATCCGCTTAGAAGTTATTGAAATTTGGAATTCAAAAATGGGACAACAATTGAATGATATGAGCATATGGGTGCTGTGTTAACGAGTATTGGGTTGTCGTTATTTTCATTCACATTGTTTTCGTCATCCACTATTTCCCCTGTAGAGAAATCTACGCGAAACAGTATCTCTTTTTATTCCACATTAAGAAAGTTAACGTCATCTTCATTGAATTCTCCAATCAATTCTGTTTCAGGATCTCTGATTTGAGTGGGCACTTTGTTTTCAATCTCTAATTGAATGAAGGAGGATTACTAATTGTAAATTAAAGTAGGCCTTGAATGGTAAGATGGGTTTGGTGTGGATGAATTTTAAAGTGGATCGAAATAGATCTCTTGATTTTTCATATTTGTCACTCCATTTCTATTTTAATGTGTCCTCTAAACAAGGCTTTTGGATCATATTATAATATCAAATATATTGTATATATATATAATACAAAAAAATAATCATTAGATAAATTTGCTAATAAATTATTCAAAATCTGCAGTCCCAAATGGAACATTATTAATGATAAATGATTTTTTGGATTTCTGTTAAAAAAATAATGGTACTCAAATGAACAAACAAATTCCCAGAAAGAAATGGAAAGAAGTCGAAGATGAATTACTACTCAAAGCCATAAAAAAATACGGAAATCAATGGAGTAAAATACAAGAAGAAGTTCCAACCAAGGACTCCAAACAATGTCAAGCCAGGTGGAAGATCCTTAAAAATGTAAGATATCTCTATGATGGTTTAGAAAGAGGAAATTTTGGAGAGATTGGATGCTTTGGATGATTATTCAGACATGGACAATCAAAATCACAAAGTCAAGAAGGCCAAGAAAAAACATAGGGAAATACCTCGTAGATACAATCCCCACTTTGATTACAACGAGGAATCCTCTAGTGAATCAATGCATCTATAGTAATTCCAATAGGCTCTGGTAAAGTAACCATATTAATTGACATTACTTTAACAACAAAAAAGAGAGTAGATTCAGAAGTAGGCCTAAACTTAATATTAGAATGTTTGGAATGCTATGGATGACAAAATGCTGTGGGCAGCCTTTAAAATATATAAAGGAGTTTGGAATCAAATCACATCTAGATTTCAAGAGAAAAACCCCTAGAGTTGTATGGAGAGATATTAATATGTAAGTCTTTGTGGAATTAACGTAGTTACTACAACAAAAGAAAATGAAATTGTAGGAGGATGGATCATCCGTAGATATCATTTCCTCTTTGGCTGAAGACAGTTCCATCTTGGGTTCAGAGTAATTCGATATTACACTAAGTGAAGGCGGAGATTCCACTGATTAACCATAACAAACTGACTATAAGGTGGCTTCCCTTGGAGTTTATACTGTTCAATAATGTCATACAAACATCGAAAGAATCCTTAAATCATTTTCCAATCACAATTTAGACACCCTACCTGGCATACGTGAGTCAATTGTTAAACTCATATTAACTGATTGATTTACAATTTATTGTTATATTTTATATATATCTCATCTGAAATACATTAAACTTCTGGCCTTTAAACCTTCAACCTCTGAAACATCCTCCTCTTATTTAATCCAATAGTCAACGAATAATTGTTTCTAAGCAGCATTGTTAACATCAACCTTAATGAATTCGTGATAATCATAAGCAACGTGATCTTTCTAAATTTTATATATTAATTGTTATATACCCATTCCTTTGGAACTTCAGTTCCTCTCCAGAGCCATGCTCCTCTCAATTGGAGATTTGGTTCATCACCATAAACTCCGTGAATGGCGAAGGCATACTTTCTGAAATTTTGATCCAATCTTTAGTTAATGAAGCCCTTCATTAAGTTGTTGGTGAGAATCAATTGCTTTCCTTCATTTTCTGACTTGTTGTATCTGACTAACCACAAGGACCATCCATTCAAATCAATTGTGGCAAAGAGAGTGTCAATGTTTTTTTAAATATCCTTTTCTGCAAAAAAGATTCTCTTGTAATCATCAATGTTGAAAGTTGAAGGTGGTAACAAATCAAGAGGGTTTGCCTCTTTCTTTTTTGGTGCATCATCCTCCTCTTCTTATTTTGGCTATTATTTAGGTTGTTCTTTCTATTTAGGTTATTCCTTTTGTTTAGGTTGTTCTTGTTGCTCCTTTTATTTTGGTTATTCTTATTTCTTCTCTTTCTTTTCCTTCTTGTCCTTATCATCAGCTACTTCATTTAAAGCAAAGGCAGTCTTTGGGAATCTTGGTCTACCGAAAAACTTAGATAATATTAACAAATTCAATTACTGCTCTCCATTCAGGAAGTGAATTCACTTCGTTCAACCATTTTAATAAATGTTGGAATTTGCTTCTCTATGCCTCTCCGAACAAAAGAGTGAATGCAAATGTGACAACTTATGCTAAGGCAATATCTGCGATTGTCAATGAATCTCCAGAGATGAATTTAGTTTTTCCTAATTGAGTATCCACAACAGTCAATGCGTAGGTAATTTAAGCCAAAGAGGTCTTAAATTAGGAAGGAATAGCTGGAATTTGACCCAAAACTTAGATAGCTGCTGCTATGACGTCTGTTTCTAACTCATTGATTGTTACATCTAGCCATTAATCAACTAAGCCCTATTAATAGGGTGTTTTTCTATGTTCGATTATTATGATATATGTACCCGTATAATCCTTATGAGTGTCTTGCAATGTATCTAAGGATGGCGTTGCTTTCAAAAAGATTGCCTTCTTTTGTTTCCAAGACTGGGACTTTTCCAAATGGGAATTAGTTTAAGATGTTCTTGTCATTCAATTATGTATCAACCAATTCCAATTAGAGATTTGCCAACTTAGCTGCCACTAATATTTTATTTGTTCTTGTTTAACCAGATGGTGAATGTAATTTTATAGACATGAATTAAAGATTTAATTTAATTTTACTTTTTTAAACATCACACTCAGAATATTTTTATTAAATTACAATCAATTCTTCCCCCAAAATTTAGCAAACACTCCTCTGTATGTTGACTTCAAAGCTTTTTGCTATTCAAATTTATCATTTATTTTTACATCGTGTTAATAATAGTAATGAATTATTGCCAATACCACTGCAAAGACCAAAACATCTCCCTTTGGAATATCTATCATATACCCCTTCCTCTTCATGAGGTTCAGGAGAGTTTCAAAAAAACGAGGCACAATACTCAACATGATTTCCTAAACTCTTCAAACTTCATTAGACAATTATACCTAGTTTTCGATTCTAAAAATAAGGACAAAGCTCCTAAAAAACCTCCTGTGATAGGAATCAATGGGTCAACAACATTTCGAAATCTTACCTGCTTGCACCAATTGTATCTCAATGATTAAACCATTAAAGTCAAAAACAACACACTCTTAATGTAGGATAGCAATGATCTTGCTGTTGTACTAATTGGACTTAAATTTTAAGAAATGCAATCATACTTTTTTAAAAAAGCTTTTCGCTTATATATCAAGAACGGCAACAAATGAACTGGAAGATAGACTTTAGCGTTCTTAGAAAATAAGAGTGGAAACCTCATTATAATAAGTAATTTACATATGAAGCAGTTGGGATTCACAAGTAAAACCAGGATGAAAAAACTCGCATTTGTATGGTTGTCCTCATTCTAAAAATACGGTGATCTTACCTTAGATGTAATTAAGTTGTTCCTCCACAGGAAAAGAGTAAATATCATTCATATTTGAATACAATTAATTTAATCATGATGATTAAATTTTTCATCAAAGAGTTGATAATACATCATTAAAGTCCTTTACTTTTTCGTAAATAGACTCTAAAATTAGACATTTTTATAAAAAATTCTTATTTTAGTATTAGTTCTTGAATGGTTTATATAAAATCATTAACTATGTGTAGTTCGATCATTAAGTACCACAGCAAGTGTCAGATTGCTTTTTTATCTGAATGCTTTATTCGAAATTCGATTATACTAACGGTTAATAGGAACTTTTGTGTTCGGAACTAGGATAATCTTAATGGTTTGAAGACTTCACTTCCTCGATACATTGCTGTTTGTGTTCATAAATTTCTAGTATGAATATGAATTGTAACTTCTAATCAACTGTTCAAAGGATTCCTTAACATTGGTTCCTTCCTTAGCTGATGTCTCATAGTAAATCATGTTGTATTTAGAACACACTTATTAGACTTCATTGACAGACACACATCGATTTGAGGGGTTCTCCTGAATCAAATCCAATTTGTTGCCAACTAACATAATAACAATGCTGTCTTCTGTGTATTAAATAATCTCTATCGAAATTTAGATCAATACCTCTTGACGCCAACTCAGCACATTTTCAAATGAATTCTTATCACTTAAATCGTAAAACAATAGTGCTCCTTCTGATTTTCGATAATGTGCTGTAGTTATGGCTTTATACTTTTCAGCTCCTGCGGTATCCCAAATTACAGATTTCACTATTTTACCTTCCTCTGGTAGTAGAATGGATTGAGCTGCATATTCTACTCCGATTGTTGGTTGGGATTGTTTCTTGATTACATTTTTGGTTAATCTAAATTGGATTAGATTTAGTACCGAATCAGATAGCTTGTCTTACCAACACTTGAGTCTCCCACTAAAATTACTATGATTTGAGAAGTATCACTTACTTTTATATAATTCATCGTATGGTTTGTTGGGTTCCTCCATTTATAATAATATGTTATAAGAAATTATACAATTGAGTAACTCTGTCATTCTATAGATTAATCAATTTAATAAACTAAATTTATCCATCATTTCTATGAATTCATTGTAATCTATTTCTCCATCTCCATTCTTATCTGCCTCTCTGATCATATCATCCCAATACTTCTCATCAATGATATTGTCACTTTCTTAAAAGAATAATACTTTATTTACTTCCCAATACAGTTTGCAATTCATGTTTGTCAATCTTTCCACTTCCATCCAAATCCAACATCTTGAATGCTTGATACAACTTTTCTTCCTTCATGTACAGAGACTTTTCCATAGTTGCAGCCAAGAATTCTGAAATATATTTGAATCCCTACCTGTATAATTGATCGTGCCATTTCCATCGGTATCAATGCTCTTGATGACATTTGCCAAATCTTTTGCTTATGAATCACTCATTCCTGTCAACCCTTCTCTCAACTCCTCTATAGTCAAAACTCCATCCCCATTCTTATCCAATTATTTGAATAACCTTATGTTAATCTTAATGATTACTTTCCTAGATCTGTGATTTCTTGTTCATTCAATTGAGAAGCTATGAATGTCAATGCCACCTTCTTCAGTTTATTGCTGCCTGTAAAATTCTTTAGTTAACCAAAATTTAATTTCAATTCTAGAATAGAGATTTATGATTTGTACATTTAGTTTGTTTACTGCCATCCTTCATCCACTTATGTTGTATCACCTATGATGCTTTGTATCTCTTTTCAGGAGTGGTAATCATATGAGAGATGAGATCTTTGGCTGACTCAGTTACAGCCTTCATCTCTGGGATTTCCAATGTATATTCTCCCTTCTGAACAGCATCCAATATTTCAGGATCACTATCTCCATAAAAGGGGGGCACTCCTGATAAGAGGATGTATAGGATGACACCAGCACTCCAGATGTCGCAGGATTCATCGTAACTTCCTTTGAGCACTTCAGGAGAAATATAGTATGGTGTTCCAGCTTTTGTTTTCATAGTGACCTTTTGATTTCCTGCTTGTTTGGCTGAGATTGGATCTTCAAATAAGGTGCTCAATCCAAAATCAATTACTTTGATTGGAGAATCTTCAGCTTTAGTTAGGAATAAGAAGTTTTCAGGTTTCAAATCTCTATGACAAATACCATTAGTATGACAATAGTTTAATGCCTAATTAATTATTGTATAAGGATATACTTGCATAATTTGAAGAAAGATTTCATGTGCTTCTGCTTCGCTAAAACATCCCTTATCCATAATTCGATCGAAGAGCTCTCCACCTTCGCAAAGTCTTGAATACTTTAATGATATTGATACTCCATAACGAGATAGACGTTTCTTTGATCTTCGAAGGTTTCGTATAGTTTGATGATATTTGGATGATCCAATTATCTCAGAATATCTATTTCTTTTTTGAATCGGTCAGGGTTCTTAACTTTGCTTTTCGGAATGACTTTGACAGCCCTCTGATTTTTAGTCCCCTTGAGTGTGGCCTTGACAACACTCCCATAGGTACCAGATCCAATGACCTTTTTAAGATTGATATCATAATATTATTCAATCTTGCCTTCGTGGCTCATGATGAACCATTATTTCTTCAAAAATACATCTTGATTCATACTTTTTTGTTATTTTTTATTATATTTTTTTTAAGCTAAAATGCTTAAATATATATCTATTTTTATATCATTCTTCATTCTTGGGATCATCATGTTTTTTATAATATTCATTGACCTGATGATCTTGTTTGTTTTCTAACTCTAATGGACCGATGTCCTCGATGAGATTTGCTTCATTCTAGATGATTTATGCAACTAATTCATAGAATCATGAATACCCTGTTCTGGTTTAGTTTGAGGATCCGAAATTATTTCTTCAATTTGTTCATCAATCAACTCTAATTCCTCCGAGCTTGCTTTATGTCTAAGAACTAAATAGATAAACGTACATTGATTCTACTTTGGGTTCTTCTTATTGAATTTACTGCATTTCTTACAATTATTATAATCGTCCCTCCTCATTGCAATCATAAAATTTCTCCTCTTAAAGATTCGCTATCTCATAATCCAGTTCTTCATCGTCATCCAATTCCAAATTATACTCTTCATTCTCATTTTCTTTATTATTATCTTCCTCATGGATGTCTTCTTCTACTTCAATGTCTTCTTCTTTATTGTCATTTTCTTTTTGAGGCTAAATTGTAGTTGAATCTTGGATGGACTAAAATATCGATCTTGGTTTTGGATCGAAGTCACATAGTAATCGTTTTTCTACTGAATTAATTTTATTGAGAGTGTCATTAACATACTGTTCCCACTCCTCATTTGTGAAATGACTGTCTACTAATAAATTAGATATTTTAGTTAATATCCCTTAATATCCAGGTTTGATATGGTTTTGAAGAGATCCAACTTGTTTTTTTTCATTTTTGTTGTATTTAAGAATGGTTAATGCTAAGAATTGCTGGATGGATTTGAACATCTCTGGAAGTTTCTAAAAAATGAAGACGACTATCTTATCAAACCAAATGAGAGCCTGATTGTTGAATTCATGTGACAATATTAGATTAGTAATAACTTAGAATGATTGGTTATTGATCAGTTCATTCAATATCTCCTCCTTCTCACTCAGCAGTAGTAAATGGTATATTTGGAGTAAGGTGAGTTTGTTGGAGGACAAAGGAGTGATAATTTAACCATAGGTGGTTTGATGAGGAAAAGCTTAGATGTTAGTAGTGGTGAATGCATTTGGGAGATGCTTAGCAACATCCATAAAGTAGAGAAAGTAGTCTGTTTTACCTGAATTATTAATATATTACAATAGATTGGATACTAATTCATAGGCTGAAGTTCTCTGACTTTAATACTATCAATATGAGCAATAATTGTTTACGCAGATAGTGAGAAAGAAATAGGGGTTCATTAGAATTTTGACTAACTCTTCCTGCTCTGGATTGATTGAACTCTTTAAGAGATTGTTGATTATCAGCATGCAATTATCGAAAACCTAGGTGTAGAATTGGGATAGGTACTTCAATTTCATAATAACGATTCAAGGAGATCTTCATAATCCTCTGCAAGATGGATTTCTGCTTATCCAGCAGTTGATTTTCGTCATTGGGATCAGGAGTGATAACTTTTTCAATAATTTCAGCAACATGTGGTACGTCTAGATGTTTAAGAAGATTGGAGATATCTCTGTCATTCAAGTATTGCAACATCTAGTGTTCGATATTGAATGTGATACTTTGAAATGCTTCTTCTTTAGTAAAGTGAGGACGACTTTAGAGAAGTAACCTGCTTATGTGACGTTGAGGATATCCTCATTCAGAAGCGAAAACAGTCTATTCAAATAATGGAGGTTTTGTTCTTCGAATAGGAAATCCTAAAAGAAATCATTCTCCTTGCTCAGGATCTCGCTTGCCAAAAAAGGATATCTAGTTTGTTGTTGAACAGAGGCATACTTATATGATTATCTGTGATAGTTAGCCTCATCTACGAAATCGGTGATATACTCGATGAGGGTGTCCAGATGCTCAGGGTGATCTTTGACGCTATGAATCATGCCCATGATTACTAATTAAGCAATTTGTATTGTTATTAGGGCATCAAGAGATCTTACAACAGCAACGATTCATCCAATATTAATTTGATGTCCTTCTTCTCCTCGATGAATTCATCCATCCGCGAATTCATAAAGTTAAACATTCGGAAAATCATGATTAAATTAATATTTTTAATAGAAATTACTCTCTCACAACTCTCCCAACACAAGCAACACATCCAAAGAAACAAAGCATTCCAATGCCTCATAATTAACGAATCCCAAGTTTGTGAACAATCTACCTTAATTTCAACTATTACCTTGCAGTCTCCTTATTTCTAGCCTCCGATCGTTACCAGAATTCTCTACTATCAGACCCTGGGAACATTGGCCTATCCTTTTGACTCTGATGTTTGAATATTGCAATCCTCTTCTCGTACAACTCATCAGGTGACAATGGTACTGCCATCGTTACCTTATCCAATTCCCACTCCTACCAAGCACCTCTATACAAGAGAGTAGTCAAATTAGGTAATTGTTCCTTTACTTATGGCAACACTGCCAAGATAGATTCCAAACACACTCTATGAGTTCCATGTGGATCAGTCAAATCTCCAGCGGCATAAATATACTCTGGTTGAATCTTCAATATTATATCCTTCACTATCTTCTTATCTTCCTCACCAAGGGGTTTCTTCTATGACTTACCAGTCTCATAAAATGGCAAATCCAAGAAATGAATATTCTATTCCTCCACTCCTGTGCACAATGCAGCACTTCTCGCTTCAGTTCTTCTGATTATCGTCTTAACATAGGCCAGATCTGGACCATCTACTTCTCCAGGTTTCTTATCCTTTATCTACTTCTTCACCTTCTCATAGAATTCTTCCCCACTCCCACCAATCATTTTGGAGGTCTCCTTCAAAACATCCGCAAATCTCAGAGCATCAAAATCAAACACTGCCAAATTCCCACTCACCATATATACTACATGGACCTCATGACCTTAATTAGTTAGTTTCTTCATTGTTCCACCCATACAAATTACATCATCATCTGGATGTGGTGAAAATATTATTATCTTCTATTTACTGATTGCCTTCTTCTAAGTAAAGTATGACTCTGGCAATTTGTCAGGTCTTCCTCCTGCTGGCCATCCAGTAATTCTACATATTATATTAATCTGCGTACATCTATGACAACTCCTTAAACACTGTCAAATTCACTATTCCGCAATTTCCTTATCCAACCTAGGTGATCAACTCCAACAATCCATTGTCCTCGTAATCCTCCTACTACAATCTCAATATTGGCTTTCCCACTTTCTAACTCAACCATATCACTCCCTTCTTTGCTGTACTCAAATCGTACTTTATTTACAATTCACCCTTCAACCCTTAAGCCTCCAACAACCAAGGAGCTTGATATCTGGTCAATCCTTAAGCTGATGCTCTCTCCAAAACAAACAATGCGTTCTTGTGATTCTACAAGAATGTTGCAGGATACTATGATGAAAGTTAACCTTCAATCACAGTAGATGCTATCTTTTGTTTTCCCTCTGTGAATGCAGCTATGATAATCTTCTTTGCTTATAAAATTGTTCCAATGCCCATTGTTATTGCGTATTTGGGAACATTTTCAATCCCATAAAATGAAGACGAAGCATCTGCTCTTGTTTTCCTATCCAAAGTGATCAATCTAGTTTTGCTATTCACCGAAGATCCTGGCTCATTAAATCCAATATGTCCTAAATTTATTGTCAAAACATTTACCAGTGCTTCCAATGCCCAACAGCTAAAAGTCCAATCCCCCCTTCTCCAATATCAAATTTTCGTAGTATTAACAAAAGTCCTCAATCTACTCCCTAATTAAGGTTCCGTCTGGAATGTGGATGTTCTCCTTCTGAATGTCCACATGATTGAAGAGATTTTCGTGCATGAAATGGTAATATGAATGGAGAGATTCCTACAATTACATATATACACCACAGCTACCTTAGGAATTGGGAAATATTCATCCAAATTGAATGTTATCACGTTCTAAAATGATAGTCCCTCCTCCTTATGCAATCTAACTAGCTCCTTGTAGACCTATATTGGAGTTGATCCAGTAGCTAAACCCAAAACACACGGGAGCTGCTAAGCCTATTTCTACTTGATAATTTGTGCTATCTCTCCAGCTATCCACACTGAAGCGCATCTTTAGTTATTGAACACTTTAACTGGGATTTTTTCCTAATATTAAGTGTCTTTATAGTACGTAAGGATTTGTGGTGTTAATCATAAGAAATTAAATTATTTAATTTTTTCCATCTAGAAATTCTTTAATAATCTGAGTTTGTTACTAATGAATTTATATTTTATTATACAATAATATTTGCATTTATTCAAATTCTTATTTAAATTACATTGAGGAATTTCTTAGATTTTTCTCAATCCATAATAAACACAGATTTATAATAAAAATCTTCCCTTAAATTTGGATATAATCTTTTATAAGAAAGAGAACATACAGTAGAATGGATGTGAATTATATGTTTTATTATCAGAAAAGAATCATCATTATAAATGAGCAGATATTTTCAAAATTCTGAGTCCCAATCGACAGCGACGGTGCAAATCATATCAGGACTTGTATCCCTTGTAATCATCTCTAGAAAGGGTATTTCCTCAAACTTGGATTACTAGAGCTTAGGAATGTGTGGAGGTTTAATTCCCATCATTTCTAAGTCTTCCTTAAAAATTATAGGACCAATAGTTTACCCACTAAAATCCATCAAACCAAGAATGAACTTTGAGAGCATCATACGATCCCCCCAATCTCAACTCAGGTGTCCTATTCATCAATTGATCCATCAATTTAATGGCCTTGAAGTCCTTCAAAAATTAAGGGTACTCTACTCTCCCATTCAGAATGGCTTCTTAGATTATGTATCTAAATATAAACTGATAAATACGGGTCATCATCTTCATTGCCAGCAAAGGGAACTTCTCCACACATCAATTCGAAAAAGCAGATTCCCAAAGACCACAAATCAGTGGAGAAGGTGTATCCTTTGCCCTTCAAAATTTCAGGAGACATGTAATGAGGTGTGCCAACGATAGTGTAAGTCTTAGAAGCTCTAGATTTTAACACTTTGGCAGTACCCATATCAATCAACTTTAAATACCCATCTTCCATGACTATGAAGTTCTCAGGTTTTACATCCCTGTAGATGATGTGATAAGAGTGGAGTTTCTCTAAAATATTAATCATCTAAGCGATGTAGAATTGAGTTTCATATGAATTCAATAGTCCAAGATCTCTGATCACATGAAATAGTTCCTTTCCCTTGACATATTCAGTCAATAAGTATATATAATTTTGATCCTTGAAGGATCTATGAAAACAGACCAAACTTGGATGATTCAACAAATCTAGAGCCTGTTTCTCGTTCTTTATGTGTCTTTCAGTATTATTTGCTATTATATTTACTTTTGGAACACACTTCATGACATGCAGATTTTATTGAGGGATATCTTTAACCAAGTAAGCATTTCCAAAGGTGCCTTCTCCTAAAAGCTGCAATCCAATGAAGTCCTCTAAAGTAAGCAGAGAATAATTGCTTTTTTATCGTTTCTCTAACAAACTTGAAGATCCCGCTCTGTCCTTATTCTTCTTTACAACAGTTTCCAATTCTCCTCCAATACACTCAAAGAACTGTTTAAAAGGGAGCACAGACAATGTGGTTTTACGAGTAGTTACTATATCCGAACTAATTTTCCTTTTAGATTCCTCAACTTAGAGAAATGTGTCTCCAAATAATTGACCATTGTTAAATAGTTGTCCATTAAACTCTAATTAACCATCAAGAATAATAATGAGTTTATCAATCATTTAATTTTTTGAGAATAAGTACTCTTTACTTTCATAAGTCTTAATTTTAAAGTTTGACACTATCTTTTAAATTTACATCTTTGTCAGATCCCTTAATTAAGGGTGTTTTTCAAATGCCCATTTCTGCATATTTGTATAAATGATTAACTATGCAACTAAATAAATGCAATTATGGTACCTGAATCTTCTCTCCCAGAATAGTTGTAATATCCTCTCTACTCAACGATAACAAATTAACATCCTCATCATTGGCTTTCACAGTTGCTCCTCTTACACAATTACCAAAAAGGGCTTATTCTCCAAAGGAATCCCCCTAATTCATGTATCTCAAGAACTATCCCTACTTTGTGACCTAAACTATTCCCTTCTGTATGATGTAGAATGAATTTGCCATGTCTCCTTCATTTACAATTATCTCTCCCTACTTAAATTTTAATGTTATCAACACATTTGCTATACTGTCTCTCTGTTCCTCAGTCATAAAATCTAAACACTCAATAAACAACACAATACCAAAAAATTTAACTTAATCCAGGAATTTTCTATTTGTTTCGTATGCTTTTTATTGGATATCCTCAACTGCCTTTCTGAATTTCTTTCTCTCCAACACCCAAAATCCACAATCACCTATTGCCTATACTGACGCAGATCTTGGGGCATGGTACATTAAGGCCAATTCTCCAAAATACGCAGGAGTTTTCAATACTCTCTTAACCTCATCATTTATGATAATTTTACAATCCCCCCTTTCTTACTTATTAATGATGAAATCTACCAATTATAAAAAATAATGTTGCTTTATCCCCCTGTTTAAATATGAATTCTGCATTTTTAGCTGTAACATAATACATCTCATCAATTAGTTTAGCCCTACCTTTAATACTTTTATTTACTTGTCATCATTGTCGAGCTGGGCAAACATAAAGTGGTCTCCAAAGGCATTCAGAATCATTTAAAAATCAAAAGGTGATTTCTCCTTTGCCTACTTAACCACATTCTCGTGAATCTGCTCTTCCATCACTTCTATTTTTGCTTAACGTTTCTTGTCCCCCCTTCTTGGCTTAATGATTTAGTTGCATAAACTTACTTCCGCAGGCAAACTACTCATCGAGTAATTTCCTTTTGGAGGTTACACTGTAGGCATGGGATCCATATTGATCTCAGGCTGAGGTTATGGAATTTTACTTATACAAACTCCCATTTTATAAATATTATTAAATATACACACTAATTTAAATAAAATATTATTATGATATCTCAAGAAAGATATTGATCTTACTATTAAGATTGTATTTAAATATTCAAGATCCTCAGATATAACTTCAAACATCAATCCTCTAAACATCATCAATTGAAACTCTCTAATTACACTTAACTATTTATAAAATATTTAATTAATACTTCATTTTTTATCAAAGCTACTTAGTTTTGGATCAATTGGCATCTAAAACAAAATCGTCCATAACATCATAATTCTTTCTCTAAAAAAAGTTAAGATTATCAACATTTTATGAAGATTCTGAACTTTTTATTCTATATTTAGATGACGACTTGTTTTTATATTTTTCATAATTATCACAAATTTTAGTGTTTGTGTTCTTCTAAATCTTCCAAGTCCTATGTTATTTTCTCCTCCTTAAGGTTTTTAAGTATTTATAATAATCATTTAAGTGCTTTTATTATAATCCTTGTTCTATTTTAAATAGCTGGTTAATTAAGTTGAAATCCTTTCCAAAAGTTCAGGTCCTTCAACATCAATTCTTACTTTTCTTTATCTCTTTTTCAATATTGTTTTCTGACTTTGATTTTATTTCTAAGTTCTAAATTATGAAATTATTCTTGAATAATCACTACAAAGGACCTCTCTTCATTGAACAAGTTTCTTTGTCTTAATCATATATTGTGTTCTATCATGAGAAGATTTAACTATAAAATTGAGTTTAAATATATGAATAATCGATCTTTAATTATTTCTCAATTGTTTAAATATCTTTAAATTTTCACTAAATATATACATTGCCCTCAAGATCTATTATTTGGAATATTTTTGTAATGGCTATAAATCATGCTAATTTCAGTTGTCAAACAAAGCTTAGCTTATAAAGAAAAGAATAAAGGATTATTTACAATAGGTTTCAAAATCCTTATAATAGCAATAACAAAAATATTGTTAGCAACTAAAACTGGTTTCTTCCATATTCTCAAATGTAATTAATGTAGGCAAAGTAAAAGTTTGGAATTAATAACTGCTATATAGAACAAAGTCTTATTTTGATTTTTTGATGTTTTTTTGAAATGAATTCTGGTTTCTATTCGATTTTATGACAAATATTTAATTTACATAAATCATATAAAATTATCTTACTTATAATATGTTTCAGAATCTCATTAGAAAAATAAGGAGCCTAAAAATGAGAAACTAAATCATATTAGCAAACATCATATTTCTAACCATTGTCATTTCATTGCCAATTTCAGCATTTTATGCTTAATCAGAAATATTTTCTTATATATCAGCTCAATCAACTGAACTATTGCAAGTGTAATAGGATAAAACTCAACTTATAATTATTGGAAAGATGTTGATGAGAAGAGTGGCTTTATAACATTAGAAAAGTAATATTATTGTTCTTATTAAGTAATAAACCAATTGGCATCTATTTCAAAATCTTACTATTATTTTGATTACAACAACATTACAATAGAACTGAAATCTCCTCTGCCTGCGTGTGTTCCACTTGCTTATTTAAAAGGCGATGACTATTTCATCAATTATGAATCCTTTTGCTATCAAGCCAATGGATTAAGTGATTCAATTACTCTGCCTCAAAATGACACTTCAGTTCAATCACTCCATTCCACTTTAACTTTATTGAGCGGATACTCTATGATTTTTGGATTAGATATAGTGAAATTGAAGGAATACTTTCACATTGGAGCTATTTCGAACATTTAGTATATGGCAGCATATCCTGTTAGCTACCTAATGAAATCTTATAATGTACTAAAGCGACCTTGGTAATAGACATATCACATTTAGGTATCAGAATCACGTTTAAGCCTCTGCGAAGAACCCAGATCTGAACATTACTTACACTCCCCCCTTTAACCATTTTCTTAGTTAAACCTTGGAGGTGTCAATATGTTATTCAATTAAATCGAAAGCGAAGGAACTTATTGCAGTTTCTAAAACACAATTGAGATTCGACTCATATATGATTCCACAGATCCCCTATAATGTATTACTATTAGATAATACAGGTGTTGTGTTATACACTAATTAAGATAACTATTTTAATGACACCTAGTCAATCTACTTATATAATTAGAGCATCACAGGTTTTAACAAAACTGATTGGCTAAAAATCTAAGAAAATTCGTTAAATAACAATTAAACACCCCAAATCTTCTACCATAAGCTATCAAATCAATCTGTATACCTAATTACTTATTAACTTCCAAATCAAGAATATACTCTCATCATGTATTTGTAATATATAATTTTGAGATACTCTAACATTACTACTACGATCGAGATGTAGGGGAGATTGGATGAAAAAAATTAAGAATTAAGTACGATCTTTATGAGGATGGTAGTTTCTCAATTTTCTTTCTCAGTTTTTCTTATGCTACTTGAGTTTATAGTAATAGTGCAAATTTTCGCGCCTATTCATAGACTAACCATGGAGATTAGATAACATACTTTGCGGGTGGGGAATAACATCAACCGAGAAATCTTTAAGCTAATTAACAATAAACCAGTGGGCAATCAATTTTTAACTCTTCAGTAAAAGATTCTAAATATTGAAAATTTAATAAACGGAAATTAAAACAATAAGAGCAAGATTTGCAAGATATATGAATAAATTTAATACAATAAAAAGGGTAGACCTTTCAAAGTTAAGTAATTAAGAAAAGCAACAATGGATTTAAAAGATGATTAACACCAACTTAAACAAAAAGTCAAGAATATCATAAAACTTCTATTCAATCATGAAGAAACAATAAATAATTGATTGTAATTAGCAAATAAAAGTTCTAGTGAAATGACTAAATACGATTAAATGATGTCTCATTATAATCAAGAATCGAATTTTCTTCTCTGGTACGGTCTTCGTTGCTTAAATGCCACTCTTTTGTCTTGCTCTGCTTTCTTAACTGAATTCTCATTTTCCAAATTGGTCTTGATGAAGGATTCAACCGTCCCTTTCCTAATATTTAGATTTTAAGCAGGCAACACCACAAATTTTTCTTAAGTCTTTAAATACAAAGGAAAATGAGCCGTCTGATAAGGCATATCATAATCTTTAAGGTTGCTTCTTGCAGCGTTTATGGTCTAAAGTCATTGTAAATTCGAATACATTCTAAAACTCCTTGAATTGATCTTTGAGCTATTTCCTTTGGATCATGATTTATTCGTTGATTGCAGAGGCCTTCTTCATGCATGATTTAACAATTTCTTCGTTTTCCGCATTGTTATTATTGTTATTCTAAAGGGGAGGCTATTTAACAAAGAAGGATTCCTGATGTGAGATGTAATCTGATTTAATATCATCAGCAACTCTTTCATATTCATGTGATTCCTAATAGGGTTGTTGACTCGATTGCTCGCCGTTGTAATCACTCGTGTACTTACTGATGATATCAACATCTTGGACATCGCTTTCTTCTTCATTTTGACTTGACATATATTTCTATTTTATAATATATATAAACTATAATACACTTGCAATTGCAATGAATTAAAATACATTATGTTGTAAAGAATTGAAAATAATAAGAATTCATTGTTTACCTTGCAATTGATTCACTAACCCTTAAATTTTATTATCTTTAATTTGTAAGAGCTACTCAAGTTTTTTTACTTTCAGTTATAAAATTTCGACAGTTTCTTTCAACTCTGTAATTGCTTGATTCTTTTCAGCCAAGATGAGTCCAAAATCTTGGTTTTGTAGGGGATCCTCCTACACCTACTATTTTTGTTGCTATTAATATTACTATTGCTTTTATTATTCAAGTGCCTTTTTCTCCAATTCCTTTTATTGTTCCAAATATTTCTCAATCTTGATTTACAAAAACTTCAAAACTCGTTCAATAGCTTCTGGCGAACAAGCAATAACACTATCAATATCATTTTTAGATAACTGAAATCCAAGTTTTTTGAAAACCTAACAAATTGTATTTATAAGTACTTTCAAATTGAGAGTGCTCCAATTGTATTACTTTTATTAAACACTATGAGCTTGAGGGTAATTATGCTTCTCCACTAATTTGGGCAAGTAATGGTATACAATTTCAGCTACCATAGCTCCGTCTGCAAAATCTCTTTGAATATTCTTCTTAGCCCTTGAGAGTGGGAGTTTGTCTAACTGTAAATTAAATTTCAGAATTTACCCATGCATAAATATTTTACAACTCTAATTCAGAGAGTGGAGGTAAATCCATTAAGAAGGTACAACTTAAATATAAAATAATTTAAATAATCTTGTAATAACATTACTTTCAAATTAATAATTGTATTATCACTTCTACACTTATCTAACACTAAGGATTGATGTCCAAATCTTTGGATAAAATAATTTGCAATTTTATAATTTAATTTTATAGCCACAATAAATGTTATTATTATCCTAGCGCCAATCAACATAACTCTAGGAATTAGAAACACTGAAAGCATCCATTTTTGGTTAGTAGTCTTTTCGTTCTCGAAACCCTTCAAATGAAAGATCACAAACCTATTAGAGATCATTGAAATTTTCAATAGACAATTCAAGACACAAAAACAATGTGCAATCATATTCTGGTGAAAAACAAGTAAGGAGTAAAGATCATTCTAATAGTTGAATTTAAGTTCATAGAACTAAAAGGTTGAAAATTTGATTGCAACTTGGACCCATCAAAAAAATTCATAATCTTTGCATTCAAGTTCCAATGTAGTTATACCTGGTAAGTTAGTTACTGATGTGTGTTAAATTGCTTAATTGGATGATATAAACAAGGAATCTATCAAGCCACACATCATTATAGAAGAGGATGTATTGTTTACAGAAGAAAGAGAGAATTAACCTCTTATTTAAAACAATAAAGATAAGCATGCTAAAACTCCTGTTCATTTGATTGCTCCTAACAAGAGTTATAAAGAGTAATGTATTAAATCTGTTAATGAAGAAACCCAAGAAATGAGGAAAGACAATGGGGGAAAGAAGTCACAGAATCAAAATATTTAACGACCATAGACTACAAAGACAAACCCTGGAATTTAAGCTAAATCATCACCTCTTGTGTTTAAAGGGCAGTCATTGCAGAATCCAATGAAAATATCATTAATTGATCAAAAAAAACTCAATAATCAATAGAGTGGACCAAATAATAATAAAAATGTGTTGTACACTTCAAAAATAGTCAAAAAGAATAGTATAATTGTTCCTGAAGAAAATCAATAGGATAATTAATTCATTCCAGAATTAGAGAGACTAAAGGAGTAGATTTTATCAACATACTTAAAATAAAATCGTGCTCTTATTGGATCTTAAAATTAAATTCTTAAGTATATGAGTGTATTAAAATTAGAAATTTCGATTAAATCCTGTAAATTTTAAAGCAGGATTTCCCAAAATGAAAATCTATCCATATGGAGTATTATTAATATGAAGAATTATCATTTAAAAGTTTTGAGTTAATTCAAGAACCCATGGTTAGGTTCTGCTCTTGGGTGTCTTTCTTTGACATAATTGAAAGCCTTTTCTGCATCAATAGATAATTTTCTCATAACATAGGCTATAATAATGCTAACCGATCTGCTTTAACCACCATAACAATGAACTAAAATATTTTTGTTTTACGCAACAACTTGATCGATGTACTGTATGCACTCTTCAAAATATTGTGAGATATCATTCTCTGGTTTGTCTTCAATGAGGATGCATTTGTATTAAAACTTTAATGGGAAGTATTTTTGCAATTATCCAATAATGAGAATATTTGAAATCTTTTGCTTTTTAAGCCAATATAAATCTTTGGCATAGACAATTGAGGACAAGTAAACATGAGGGACTATTTCTGACATTCCAGTAGTTAAATCGTAAATAATATAATGGGTATTTATAAAATAATTAATTATCAATAAAATACTATGCAAACTGCATCAATATTTAATGGAATATATGTAGTATAAAGAAAGATATCTTCTGGGTCATTTGGAGTGGTGCTTCTGGGACATGATAAAGAGAGAAATGTTGATGTGGCGATCAAAATAGAAAAAGAAGAGAATGAGGATGTGCGTTCATTAGAGAGGGAAGTTTAAGTCTTGGAACGATTGCAAGGAACTGACGGGATACCTAAATTATGGTGGCATGGACAATAGGATGAATACAATGTAATCATTCTGCAGTTGTTGGGGAAGGATCTCTCCTATTTCATGAAGACCAAGAAGAAGTTCTCTTTTAAAACCACGATATAGTTGGGCATTCAAATTGTGCATGTTTTGGAGAGGATACATAATAAAGGTGTTGTACATAGAGATTTGAAACCAGAAAACATTTTATTCGGAGTTGACGATGAATCATCTAAAATATACGTTGTCGATTTTGGGATCAGCAAAATATTCAGAGATGCTCAAGGAAATATATTGTAATTTCTTTAGTGTTATGAGTTTAGACCCTTCAGAGACAATGCATCATTTATAGGTACTACTAGGTATGCATCGATTGCTGCACATAAGGGTCATGAATTAAGTCGGAAGGATGATATCGAATCATTAATATATGTGTTATTGTATTTCATGAAAGGGTAAAGAAATCTTGAATTATCAGAAGTCTAGGCAGCTTCCATGGCAAAATATGCAGAATGTCAGTGATGAAGATAGAACTGTCAAAGTCGGTGAAATGAAAATGAACATGGATCCTCGAGAATTGTGCAAAGATGTACCAATTGAGTTTGCTAAAATTCTAGAGTAAGTTGATTGTACTAAATTCTATAGATATCTGAAATAATTGCAATATGACAATGAACCTAATTATTATTTTGTGTATCATTAATTCGAAAAGGCTGCTGAGAATCAAGGAATCCAATTAGACAATATATTTGATTGGGATTAATAGTAATAGATGAAGATATCTCAAAATAATAATGAGAATCCAGATAATTTACAAAGATCAACTACTCAATAATAATTGTAACCTCCTTAATCTACAGAGATGAAGAAGTCAATTGAGAAACAAGGATCTAATTTGATTCGATAGTAAATTTCAAGTTGTATCAGGTAGATTAAGCAACAATCAATTTTTGATTCCGCCTTCCCAATTGAAGAGACAAGATTCCCAATAGCCCAGCGTGGTTTCTGGGAGTGTGATGTTGAGTACTTACAACTCAATAAGGCCGAAATACTAGGCTTCACAAATAGCTTTTGATAACAAAGTGTGTGATGACAATTCTCCATAAGATTTTATTTAGAATATGAAGTAGACTGCTGAAACAGGTAATTAGAATGGTAGATAAAATTCATGTGCTGAGACAGTTGGTTGGAAAGATTCAGTTTTTGAAGAGAACTTTGAAGAAATTCCACTAGCTAAAAAGTATGGTATGCTCAAATAGAAAGGAGTCGAAATGTATGTCATTTTATTTTATGAAAGACCAAAAAAGAGAAAAACTAGTTAAAGTCCTATTAAATAAAGGAAAAAGAATTGAATTTAGATATTAATTAATTATGACATTATATAATTGTAGATATGTTCAGCAACAAATACTTTTCTGTTTCTATTTGGGGATTTCTGTGATCTTTTCGTTTTCACCTATCCTTCCAATTTTGATTCCATGATTAGGATCATGAGGATCAATTTTGTTTGACTTTATATTGTCATATATTTTCTGAGTTAATGATTCAAAGATAAATTCCACGTTTTCTCCAGTTTTGGCTGATGTCTCCTGGAATTCGCATCCCAATTAGATGGACAATTGTCTCCCTTCATCATAACTAACTTTTCGATCTTTTAAATCACATTTGTTGCCCACCAACAAGAACTCGATTCTGTTATTAGTGTCTTGTCTCACATCCTTAACCCATGCTTAAATTCTGTCAAATGTTATTCTCCTCGTAATGTCATAAACCAAGAAACACCCTATTGATCTAAACATATAAATAGCACTTAAATACCCTCTGTAATATGCTCTAGTGATAGAGCGAAAGGATTCTTAGCCTGCCTGAATAGAATTAAATTATACCGTATCCCAAAGCTACAACTTGATGAGTTTATCATCATAGATTATTTCCTTAGATCCATATTCAACCCCTATGGTAGCATCATACCCAACCTGGAATCTGCCTTCTGTGTATTGCAACAATAAACAACTCTTTCCAACATCTAACCTAAGTAATACAACTACTTGATTCTCCCACAATAATGAACTTGAATAAATAATGATAATTATTCATTTTTATAATATCACTCAATTTCTAATTTTCTATACAGCAGATAATAACCCATATGCCAATCTCCACCTCCTCTCAAATCCAGAATATGTTCAATTTTCCTCTCTGCAGTCTTGTCGTCATCATACCATATCCAATTATCCCCTGAATGATGAACCCATGCCATATAATGTCCAGAGTCAGCCTCTCTTCCAGTATGAGCTATAAATTATACAATTATTTACTTAAAACTCCAATCAACTCGTAATTTCCTGTATCCAATCCATACCCATGTTTTCTATACAACTAATCATCATGATTCTTGATTTCCTCCTGTAATTTTTTGGCCTTAAACTACTTGTAGATTTCTCTGGTGTCATCAGGCACCATCTTTCCAGATGCCTCTAAATCCTTTTTGAATTGTTCCAACTCATCTGTTTCCTTGGCAGCCATCTCCAACAGTTTCTTTTTCTCATAATCTCTTCCAGCTTGCAATAATTGTTGTAATTCTGGAGTACAGAAATCATATAACTCTAATATCTTTGGGAATGCCACATTCCTCAATATTTTGGCCTTCACTCCTTCCTTGCCTTAGACTCCTTGTTTCCAATAAAATCTGACCATCTGGCATAATAAATAACTAGGCTTTAATAATATATTAAAAATATCTTACCAATTTACTAATCCTTTGTGTTTTCTTATAGATGTGATTCTATTGATCAATCTCAGAGATCTTCTACATCTACTCTTCCAAACTTACTGTAATACCTTCCACCAACGTGCTGACTGGTCTGCTCTGATTGTCGATGATACACATTAACTTTCTTCCCCTCTCGATACCTACCTTCTTAGGTTCATCTGGTATGTCTTGATTCTCTATTGTTGATTGCAATTCTATTTCAAATAGATCTTGGATCAGGTTTTTTTGTTTTCCCTCTTCATTCTCGTAGGCAGTCAATGGTTGAATGGTCTGAAGGATGTTTTAAAAGCATTCGTCGGCGTCTTGTTGTTTGAGTTGCATTTGGTTGTCCCTTTAACCGAATTCTGGATACAACTAGAAGAAAACCTAGACATATTGGGGAGACGGATTACATCCAGAAAATTGTATGGCTTAAATGCTTCACCCTTGAGTTCAAGTTTTTGGAAGACATCCTTTAATGCGTTAAAAAACTTGACACTCGGTCCTTGTCCTTGTTTTGTGTTATTCTTGACGTAATCATTCAACTCATTGACTCTTCTCAAAATTTAAATTGAGGCATTCATATAACAAGTGTTTCCCTAATTGACCAATCCTATTGGTAGAACAATCTATTAAAGTTGAGATTGAAGGACATACCCCTGCTTTTTCTTTCAATAAAATGGCCTTCTATTCAGGAGTGAGATCCTCTTCAAAAATTTTCTTGCCCTATTTCAAATTTAAAAGATGCTCTTCTCGTGCTCCCATGACCATGATTTGTTGTCCCTAAGATATAAAGACCTGTATACATTCTTGAGATTCAATTTTGTCAGGTCCTGGTCCTTTTTCAAGAGAGATCCCTTGATCATAATCTTCTATTTCTCAACAGGGACCTTGAGCAATTCCTGGAGGGTCTCCTGGAACTTGAGTACAGTTCCATTGAGATCGATGGGCACGTTTTTGTGGATTTCTGTGGTGTATTTGATTTCTAATTGGATTATCTTGTGCTCTTCCTCTATTTGATCCATATTTGATTAAATATTATTTTTAAATAAATTTGTTATTAAAATGAATCCAAATACACCTTTCAATGAACGCTTCCATAAGATTCAGGAGAAATTGAATTCGATTCCCTTGCAACATGATCAATCCAAGGCTCATAGAATTGACACCATTTGTGGCAGAATCACAGCCGTAGAGGAGAGAACTCAAGACACAATCACATCTTACAACAGAAAGCTTGTAAGTTGATGCATATATGACTCAATTAGCATTCACTAAAGGATGAGATAGTTCGTTTGTAAAAGCAAATTGAGGAGGAAAACAATGCCTTTGAAACTCAATTTGAACAAAGAGTCAGAGAGATTGCAGCATTTGAGAGTCGCATCACAACCAAGTTGGAATAGGAAATAGCATTGAGAAGAGACGGGAATCTAAAATTACAAGGATATTTGGATGAGAAGGTTTCCCATAAATCTTAATATACTAGGTCGTATACTTGAAATCCGATATCCAGACTGAAGGCAAGATCAGGTAAGAATAGACAGAGAACATTACTACATCTTTGGAGAACGATCTACCGAAATTGTATGACATGGTGAAAACAGAAGGGTAAGATAGAGAGGACAGTGACAATGGAACCTTGAGGAGAGCAGGAGATGAAATTCGTCGTCTCAATGAGGGTTTGGCAAATCAAAAGAAGTTGAGGTACATCTTAAATGGTAGCATTTCGTTAGAGAGGAATCAGAAACAGCCATCTTTGAGATGCTCAAGGATCTAGTGTCGAGAGTGAAGAGTGAAATAGAAGAGGAGAAGAAACTAAGAGAAGAATCTCAAGAATCATTGTTAGGATTACTCGAAGATGCAGCAAACAAAATTTACAGAGCAGCCAAAGATTGATTATTCAATGAAATAAAATATATAAATATATTCAAATAAATTTTATTGTTTCTAATTTATTTTAATTTCTGATTCTTTAATTTTTTATTAAACCCTTAAATTTTTGAGCTATTTCCCTAATATTATTATGTTTCAAAAAATATTCAAAGTTCTTTACCTTGTCAAATCCTTCGAAAATCTCCAAATATTATCCCATCTTCTTACCCTGTTCTTCTTCCAAATTCTTATTCAGATACAGATACTCCATTGAATTGTCATTCACCTTTATAAAAGGCGTAATAATTATTTTGGTTTGTCTTCTCTATTAATCCCTCACTTGCTCACTTGTTTTCTTATCTGAATCCTGATTACTCTTATTACTCAAAACCGTATTTTGATGATTCTGCTACCTCGCATTCAATTGCATTTATTGAACATTCTGATTTGAGACATTGTTCTAACGTAGACTCTGCCTCTCAGCCCTTTAAATCTTACCGATAACTTCCAAAATCCTATCTCTCTAATAATTTGATACAAATAAACATACAATCTCCTCGTCCTTCAAAGCGTCAGTACAAGCTTGGAATGTTAATTTTCGTTTTCCATATTATTTTGATAATCTAGAGTTCCGATCTAAGGCCAATATTGTACTATTAAGAACTTCCTTATCGACTTCTTGTTAATTTTCTATTATTTCATCATTGGCACTATCAGCAAAACTTGCTCCTTGTTATTGATATCAAATGTTGATTACCTCTGCTATCAAATAGACAACGCTGATCATCTATTTCTTGGGAGACCATTTGAGTTTTGCACATGTATAAATAGATACTATTCCTTATGTCGAGAGATTCCTTTCTTGTAGAGATCTTTCTCTCTATCTTCCTTCTGTATTTCACTCTGTCGGATGGAATGTTCCTTCTATAATTAAGCAACACCTTGGCTCTATTGGGATAACCACACACCATTCTAAGATAAGACCATCTACTTACGGACACTCTCTGATGATATGAGTTGACTTGTTGCAAGCTCGGCATGTAACGTCAACCAATTCCTGTTTGTTCATAAATGAGATTTATTGCACTAACTCACAATACTTAAACTAATAATAATACAATCGAGATTTCTACATAATCATTTTGATGTTGTTGGAGAATATCTAAAAATTGAGATCTGTCTATTTTTAAGACATAAGAGAATTGATTTGATTTGCATGACATCTGGTAGGCTTAAGATTGAAAGAATTCCAATACACCAAAAGGAATACCTTCCTATCTTACTGTTTCAAGTACTTTTACGGTCTACTATTTGTTGTTCATAGTAATGTAAAATGAAAGACTCCCATTCGATAGAATATAGAGATACTCACTTGGATCATGTTGCTACCTATACAAATATACATTCTACTTAATATATTGTAGATTCAGGAACGAACTTCTCTTCCACCATGGTTTTGGAGAGAGAAATCAAAAACTATTCACTGAAATTCTGAGTGAGGAAATTTATCTTAGAAATCAATTTCATATTGGTATCGATCTTCATTTCCTCTGCCAATTGTCTCGGAATCAAATCACTAAATTTGTACACCTCTCTATCGTTATCCTCCATCTGATCACTCCATAAATACTCAAAGTATTTCCTAATCTTTTCAGCCAAGTGTTTGTTGATTCCCTTAATACGAATAAATTTCTTTAAATTGTTCATATCAGTCCTCACTTAAAAACTTCTTCGATTCCACTCTGCATATATCGTGTTGATATTCCCTATTGAATATCCAAATACGCCCACTGCTGACAACGCCATCCCCACAGCAAATACTCTCTCCCTCAAATTCTAGGGAGTTATATCACCATATCCAATTGTCGTCATTGTTATTATGCTCCAATAAAAGGAATGCAAATATTGGTTAAACCAATATTCATCTTCTATATTCTGTACTTTAATCCACGAATTCCCACTTGGATCTCCTGTCGATCCTACCAAAAACCAAAGACAAGCTGAGAAATGAGCAGCTGCCAATATCGTGTAAACCAATTTAATTAAATCGAAGATAACTATCTAAATTGCTGTTAATTCTAATCTATCGAATAAGGTTCTTGAAAACTTTTTAATTTGAAACACTTTTAATATAATCACCAAATCCAAGTATTCCAAATCAAATCTCAAACTTACAAAATATGGAATTATCACGAAGATATCAAACAAGAATGCTAATTTTATATTGTCAATTTACATGATCGAAAATAGTTCTTAGCTATCAAATATCTATTCTCTATCACTGCTCCCTTATTGTAATAGCATGTGTTGAATTTCAATAGTATCTCAAGCATAAATGAGTATGATGGCAAGACATCAAAAATGATCTATCTTGCTTATTGAAGATCATCATTCGTACTATCGTCAAATTTAAAGGCTATTTTGGCTGATACATAGAGCACGTTGATATTCAAAATGGTCAATATGTATATATTCCACCAAATAGATGCCAGTGATTCTGGTCTCAAAATCAGTCTCTGATTCCCAATATAGATTTTTAAGAGTTTAGTTTTTCTGATTGGGACTAAAATCCGCTGGCTCAAAAAATATATCAATTTCTGGAATCCCGTTGGTTTCTAGAAAATAAACAATTTTATCACTATTTTTACTTCGTACTTAAAGAAGTTGCGCAGCTGATAGAATTCAAAATCTGCTGAAACATCCCCGATTATGTCAAATACATTTTTCTTAATTAATTTAAAGCTTGTTGCGAAATTTGATTTTGTTATAAAACTAATAAATCGCAATGTAATCATGAGTATCTCCAAAGCCTTGGTTTTCCAAATTTTATTACTGAAACCAAAGTTTTCCATAGAGTTGTGACTTTCTGATTATATTGGGCTGTCCTCCTTATAATTAAGCATGGGTTTATTAGTTTGAAAACTAACTGCTCTCATTCGTAATTATCGATTACTCGTTGTGCTCAATCTAAGTAAGCAATAGCAAATACTTATTTTTGGATTCAATGATTATGCTCGCCAGATCAACTTGTCTATGTGTCCTTGAGTTCTGATTCTCATACAAATTTATTTCTTGGTCTTATTCAGTCACTTTTAATAGAGATCGAACAGAATGACCATAATTCTCAAGGTCCAATTTATCCTCTTGTAATGATAAAATTCAATGATTACAAATTTCAGTATTGAGATGATTAATTTTCATTAAAAAGTTATTAAATTAATACTATGCAATAGGAATTATTTTCTCTTCATTAAAAGCATCCTCTAAGGGGAATCCAGTAGATCTAAATTGATTGATGAGATTGGTCTGAATTGTTTAGAGTAGGATTTGATTATTTATCAATTAACACCCTAAGTGCGTTTAAAACACTGACTTTAATCCAAACAGCAAGGATTCATTATTCTCAAAAGGGTAGAAATTTTGAATTAACTATATCTTAATTAATGTCACAATTTTATTATTAAAGATCATATATCATTTTTTGTCTGATTTTTAGTGAAGAATACCAATACACTAATTTGAGCAAATAATAAAAGAGGTGTAGGCTTAATTTTAGAATTAAATATAGATTAAGTGAAAATATATCAATTTAATTATTATTATAGATATAATCAGTTATTAATATGGTATTTAATATAAGTTCAAAGTAATTATTAAGTATTTTAATTAAATTTATTAAATATGTTCCAGAGATAGTAATCAATATATTGAAAATTTTGTTCTTAATTCCTCATCGCAATTTAGATTATGAACTCAGAAGGGAGATTATTTAGACTCAAAGTTAAGAATAATAATGATTTTGTTATTAAGTTAATAAGGATTCTGGGATAATTGGCTGAGTAAAATTATTTTTTGTATTTATCAATTAATAACCTAGTTATGGCTTGTGTGTTTCACTTGGAAAGCGCAAAAAAATCCATTGTGGAATTTATAAGGTTTTGATGATTTCATAATTTTCAATTTATAAAAGATGTCATATGAAATTGACAATTTTGCAAATGATAATATTATTTTGTAAAGAATATGGAAATATTGATATTTGTAATAAATAAGAGTAAAAAGGTCAGAAAACCTTAATTTCTGCATATGGAACAATTCTTAATTTATTAACATATATGTAAAATAAAAGTGTGTGTGTGTGTGTGAGAAAAGGGAATTAAAGTGGGATCCAAATTTAATCATTAGTAAGAATCAAATACTAAGGAAGTATAATTTACATTTAATTAAATGGGTGTAACAGACATATGTGTGAAGGGAAGTTGGGGAGTCTGAGGAGGTGGTTTAGGTGATAGTCGAGAATCGTTGAGTTTATAATATTTATATATATTTATGATTGCTGAAGTCCAGAGTAATGAAGATCTATAAGTAATGTGTAGAATCTGCGAAAAAAAAGTATGAATGCACTATTACAAGTGTAGACAGATGCTACATTGATCGAGAATCATTTAGTTAATTGTTAACAAATCTTTGAAGCCAGAAAGCAATTGCATTAATTGGATGTGTAAATTCAGAAGTTGGCCGAGTTGGCTCAAAACAGCTTTCGCACATTGAATACAAAATATCAAATCCACAAGTCCAAGCAGGCTAGGCACACAAACAACGAGAATCGAGGGATGCGCAGCAGTGCTCCGTTGAAATTGAATCAACCAGAAGATTGTGCAAGTGAGGATACGGGTTCAAGAACAAACAAGGTGAGTGTAAAGGTGTATAATCGTAGTGTACTGTGAAGTCGAGGTTTGCGAATTTGGGAACAAGCTTGGCAGATGATGAGCCCGATGAACGTGAGTAGGAATCCGTGATTTAGATTGTGGAAGAAAATATTACAGGAGAGGACCTGGATCGAATAATGAAACAATAGATCAAGTTGTCAAAGAAAATAGAGTAGTAGAAACAAGGGGTTAAGTTTGCGCATTCTCCTTCGCCAGAAATCAAATAAATAAGTTCTCCGTTATCAAATGGAATGGGGAGTCCCTTCTCTCTTGAGTACAACGTTGTGTTTATAAATTAGTGATAATACAGAAATTTTAAAAGATTTGAGATTACAGTTAAACTCTCTCTCCATAATTACTAAATATACTGAAGAAACTCTTAAAACCCATCATGGCACTCAGTCGATTTAATTTGATCTAAAAATACAGGTGGAATTGTTCAATATCAAACATACACTCCAAAAAGATGTACAAGATCTAGTAAAAATGACTTTGAAGCTAATTGAAGTAAAATTGAAAAATATTTTATAATTTTAGGAAAAGGTTTAATGTACATAAAAAATTTCTAGATTACAAAAACTCATCTCTGACGAAGATAAGCTTGAGAGCCTCACTTCTCCACTCCGCATGAAGATCTCCAAAGTGGAAACTGGCAATCGCAGAACTTCTTTGGGTAATTCTTTACAAGAACATTTTGAAATGCTCAAAAACAGTTCGACTGGATCCAAATGGTTGAATAAGTAAAACGTCATATCCAATTTTGAAAACACTCACCAAGTGCAATCCAAGACGTTTACTGAAGGTGTAGGAAAGGATTGCATTTTCTAAAAATGTTTGAGTGAATCTGATGATGGTGGAGAAAGCAGCAGTGAATCACAATCAGAGGAAGTGTCAGATAGAGACGACAAAAAGAATATCACTAAAAAATCACTTGAAGAATCTTTTGAAATGGATGATTTTGTTTAACAATCCAAAAGCAATGTAATTTCATTTAAAGATTTAAATTTAAATTTAAATAACGTGATTGATAAGTGTGATTTTGATAATGAGAAGGAATAGAAAGTCAAGGGGTATTACAGCGATGGAGATTTCAAAACAACTAAATTAGTCAAGAATAAACAATTGTAAATCATTATTAAATATGCTAGATTGAATGTAACTCTTCAGGATTTTGAATTTATCCAGGTTTTGGGTGTTGGAGCATTTGGGGCAGTTTGGTTGGTGTCTAAGAAGAAGACTAAGGATTATTATGCCATGAAGGTGATAGATTGTAGAAATAAGAATATGAATGAAATTTAGAATTTGAGGGCTGAAAAAAACGTCTTTGAAATTTTAGAAGGGGATTTTGTAGTCAAAGCCTATTATTCCTTTATTTAAGACAATTGCTTGTTGTTCTTGTTAGAATATATGATGGGGGGTGATTTTAGTTAGGTGCTGTATCAATATGGACGTATTTCTGAATCAGTGGCTAAATTTTATCTGGCTGAATTGCTCTTAGCAATTGAATCGTTACACAAGAAAGGTATAATTCATAGGGATTTGAAACCACAAAATATCTTATTAGATGCGCAGGGTCATCTAAAGTTAGCCGATTTCGGTTTGTCTGAAATTGCCTTGGTGTAAAAGATAAGGGAAGGCAAGGATGGAATCAATTGTTCAATCGATCCTGAAGCATTACCAATGAATGTTTCGAAGAGAAACATCAAAACCAAAAGCAATATTGAATTTCATTTACAAAAGACTACTAGTAAGACCAGTATTTAAGAGCGAACTCAATCAGGAAAAAGATAGAATAGAATAATTGGAACTCCCGATTACATTCCTCCCGAGGTTATCTGTGGATTATCCATTTCTAACTTTTCAATTGACTGGTGGGCGTTTGGAGTGATAGCCTATGAATTTTTGGTAGGAATTCCACCATTCAATGACTGTAGCATTCCGAAAGTGTTCGAGAATATAATTAATAGATTTATCGAGTGGCCAGATATAGGCAGTGGAGAGGACATGATGAGTTAGGATGCATACGAATTAATCAATTCATTGTTGGAACCATAATACCATTAGAGACTTGGAGAGAAGGGTGCTGACGAAGTGAAATCTCATAAATTCTTCAATGGGATCGATTGGAATAACATCAGAAATTAGGAGGCTCCCATGATTCCGATAAGAGACTTAGACTAATTGGAGGAGGAGGAGAGTAATATCACGAAGAAGAAGAATGAGGAAGTGAAAATGAAGGATAGATTGCAATCAGTGCAAGTCTCCCATGATGGAAATCTAGATGATGTGGCTAACCTAACCAGAGTTGATCTACTGGCCAAGATTAGTTAGAAGGACGCTGAAAATGTAATGAAAAAAAGATCAATTCGGAAGACTATTTAACAATTTCTATGATTAATATATACTCATGTTAAAGTACTTTCATGATTTATCTGATGAATACGCCAAAAGTACATACAACCCTCAAACCATGGCTGAGTGCATCTAGGGTTTGTATGAGTATCTGAAATAGGAAAAGAATGAAGATCAATTCGTCATCAACAATGGAGGGATAAAACTCATCCATCAATCTTAATGGCACTTCGAAAAGTAATACTCAATCTGTTTAACATTCAATCCTCAAGGAGATGGAACACTCTTCTAATTTTCATCCTCTCATGTCGATGGCAAAAGAATAATCGCCAATGGAGTTCATTGTTATATAATGGCTGGTGTAGTGTTCTATAAGAATGTGTACCAGAGATTCAATCTAGAGAAGGTTATTGTAGAGGATAACTCCTCCAATAATAAGTTGGGGGACGCCATCATGAATGGATGGAACGAACTAATTATTTCACATGAATGTGGAAAACTATATTCCAGACCAAAGTTTATATATTCAATTAATCAGAAAAAAAACACATTGCAGATTGAATATCCCAAAATCAGGAATCAAAATCTGGAGATTCTCTACTTCCAACACATTTAGTGCAAGGTCAAAGAGATCTCCGTTTATAGTGAAGTCGTGGATCTCCATCTGAAATCCCCCTTTTATCAAATCTACCCATTGTACGATCCTCACCAAACCAAAAGAGTCAAAGACCGAATCCAGAATGTGGTCTATGAACTCCAAGGCGACACCAAAATGACATCCTCATTGTAAAAGTATGATTTTGTAGAATACGGTGGTATCAAAATATTAATTCCACTCTTCAATCTAATTCAATATTATGATCACTCTAAAATTGATGACTTATTCCAAATCCTACTCTACACTCTATTACAGGATAGTCAGATCAACAAGAATCAAATTACTGATATGAAACTATTCCAATAGATAGCCTAAATTATCATGGTGGACATCCCTAATCTCACTTAAATTTTACAAATCAAACAACAAGTGGAGGATTAAGACATATTGAATCAGCTCTTGCTATTGATTATTGATGTCAATTTCATTAAACGAGTCACCGATTAATAGCAATATTGCATCTTGTTACAATAATTCTACATCAATGATCATCAACAATACTTAAAGGTCACGTCAATCTAATATCTGGCTCAATTGTTGGTAAGTGTCAATCAGAAAAGCCAAATCCAAGATCAAATTCTATAAATTATGATCTATTCCTGTTAATATAACTTCAATACATTGAAGGAACAATTCAAACTCTTTTTAAAGGTGGCTGAAGCATCAACAATCGAACTTAAAATTAAAGCCATCTAAAGTGCAACTAGATTAGTTTCGGACTTATTTAGAGATGACTAAGAAAACTTTGTTGTCTTTAGGGATCATAACATCCAAAATAAGATCCTAAATGACATCCTTCTTCTCTTGCAAACTGATAGTATGGATTGCTTGGTGGCAACTATTACGTTATTGGGACAAATGCTTTATGGAACTACTGATCTATTAAGTTAAGGCATGATCTCCTACATTTCTAAGGCGATTTGTGTAACCAACAACTTTGATAGCTTATTGAATGCGTTGACTTAATTACTGAAGATCAATTGCTTAAGTGTTGAAATTCTTTAGCACCTATACTCTTAAACCAAGTAATAAAATATCCTCGAATACTATCTTAATTATGTCAAGAAGATCACAATTGAATAGTAACAACTCATCCTCTAGTAATATTCAATATGGTTTTTAGATCAATTGAAGTTTGAATCAAATGAGAGACTCTTAGAGATTTTTGTTTATCTTCTAAAATAGAATCCTCAATTCATGTTTTAAACTTTGATTCATTTTCAAATTAGAAAGGATGTTTCAGCACTCATCACCGTAGTCACTGAAGCAATAGAACAGTTTAACGAGGCACAAATATATCAAGTCTAATAGATAATGTTCCAAATTTACTTCTCAGTTCAATCGTTTAAAAACTTTGAGGTGTTCCTAACTAAACTAATTAGGCATGTGATCTCTTTAGAAAATGAGTAAGAACTATCCAAAATGGTGGAACAAAAAGAACTGCCATTTGCTGTTCAGAAGATTATCAACTTAAGTTTTCCTCTTGATAAATTGAAAGAATGGCTACTCTATTTTACAAAGCTCTTTTAATAGACTTCATCTCTGCGCACAGAAGCAAGTTAAAGCTTCATGATCTAAATAATTGATTTACTTAGAGCAATTCAATCATAAAGTTAGGACGAATAGGCCAAGGAGATAATTGAGTAATTCCTTACTCAAAATGAACTAATTCTTCAATCACTCACAGTACAATAGGTGCAAGTATTTGATTCGATTAAATTTTAAGAAGATTTTTAAGTTATCCAAGAGGAGTTGCTGCTTAAATGGACTCAAGAACAGTAATAGATCAAGATGAATCAATCAGAAGAATTATCTAAATTAACAGATGAAATCAATTAGGCTGCAGCATAGATGGAAGTATCTGTTTATAAATTGATGAATAAAACCAGAAAGATCAGAGAGAGGTGGTGTAAACTTTGGCACAATTTAAGAATTACTGTGTATCGACCAAAGGAGTGCAAATTTCAAGTGGATGAATAAATTGATCATGATTACCAATTCAATGGGAATCCTTATTACATCAATAAGATTGAGAAGTACATCAACAAATGTTATTCTCGTCCAATATTAAAAATAAAGTTTAAGAAGAATCCTGAATTTGAGAATGATGTCCAAGTGCCTCTGGAGAAGAAGTAGCAGCACAAATGCTTCTGGCTTAAAAGTCTGTACCTCAAACAAGGAGGCGTCACAATAGGAGAGGACAAGATAACATTCTCCTATTACTCCTACTCTTAATAAGCAAACCACATCACCTTGTTGCCACACACAATACCAAATCACAAGCCATTCAAGAAATCGTGGAAGAGGTATCAAATTAGATGGCTGCACGAAAGGATATATATCAGAAATAGAAATGCCATTGAAATCATCTTCAAGGATGGAGAATCATTGTACTTGATCTTTTAGGACTAGGGATTAAAGGAACAGATAATTGAGAAGTTGAAAATACAACCGAAACAATGTGATTTCAATAAGGTTAGCAATTTCAAGTATTTAATGTATTTGAACTTTCTATCCTGTCGATCCTACATAGATTTGACCAGATATCCAGTGTTCCCGTGGGTTTTGAAGGGAAATGCTTCAGATTTCGATGACAATGATATTGCATCAATACAAAACGAGATCAATTACAGGGATCTTTCTCTGCCAATAGGGGCATGTGGGACTGAGTAGAGATTAGACTAATTTATTAAGAGATTTGAAAATGAATAGTTTTACTATGGAACACATTATTCTAGTTAAGCTTTGGTGTCCTAGTATTTGATCAGATTGAGTCCATTTACAGAAGCAGCCATATCTATATAGGATGGTAAGTTTGACATTCCAGATCGACTGTTTAGGTCTATAATGAAGTCTTGGATCGATTGCAATAATGAGATGGCTGATGTGAGGGAGTTAACACCTGAGTTTTTTTATTTGCCTGAGGCCTTCTTAAATATCAATGGGTATAATTTCGGTAAGCTGTAAAGCAGCCAAATAGTAAACAACGTATTATTACCATTCTACTCTAATAAGAATGCTTTTTATTTTGTAGCTTAGAATATGATAGCATTGGAGAGTGAGTATGCAATAAAGTTAAATGAATGGATTGATTTGATTTGGGGATACAAACAACAAGGGGCAGCTGCTGTGGATTCATTCAACGTATTCTATCCTTTAACGTACTCAAACTTCGATGAAAATAGCATAGAAATCAATGAATTGGCAATGGAAACCCAAATTGCCCACTTTGGATAAACACCAGAGCAGATCTTTTATAAGCCACATGCTCAAAAGAATCAGATAGTCGATAAGACTTAGTGGCAGACAATAAAGAATAAAAAGTCATAAAGCAAATTGATCTACTTAATTTGTAATAAGAGTAAAGTAGTGAGCATTCAAGAGGACTTTACATTAATTTAATGGTAGATTGTTAAGAATTAGTATCAGTTTCAATAGGAAAAATTGGTGCAATTGCCGAAGATTAACTTTGATGCAATGATAAAATATGTACAATCACCCATTTTGGTATTGATTGAATAGTCAATAGTGTTGTTTGGTGGAATTAACAATGGAACACTTACATACTATAGTTTAGATAATTTGAAGTTGTAGGGAGTGATTGAATTGGAAAGTGAGATAATCAATAATCATTGTACGGTCACTGTTTTAGCAGCAAACAAGCAACAGAATATAGTGATACTGGGAACCAATAAGGGGTTTGTGTATTACTACAATAAATTGCTGTAAAGCAAGTAGGACATAAAATAGGAGGAGGTACTTAAGGGTAAATATGTCATATATGACACAACTTCGCAAATAAATTCAATAGAAATTTCAGAATAGCTAACCATCTTTTGTGTTGGGACTCAGGATGGAACCATATTCTTATATAATTTGTACAATCGCACTCTCTATAGATTCATCAATCATCCGAAGGGGTTGCCTATCTTCTACTTAAAATTGAGTTATTCTCCATTACCTTGTGTTTTGTTTAGTTCCCATGATGAGCGCATTGTGGCGTATTCTATCAATGGGTTCTTGTTGCAATCACTGCAAGTCAAGGGAAACATAGAATACTTCGAAATCAGGAAATCTGCCATAAATACTTTGGTATGGAATCAATTATAATTTTGTAGATTGTCCTCACAGACAATAACGTATTTGAGTATCGATTGCCCTTTTTGGATAGACTATCTATAGTGCCTGCCCAAATTTGCACAAGGTTCGTTTAGGCAACAAAACAAATTTCAATTTTTGGTTGTAAAACTGGTGATCTGCGTATAATTTGAGGATTTGTTTATGTAATATTTCATATACAAAATTATATAATGTTGCATTCTCCATTGATTGAAGATTCGGACGAAAAATAACATGCATTGGTGAAACACAGCAAGACGAAAACCATCTGGATAATAGTTCGCTACATCATATCTGACATAGCCAAGAGACCAAGATCTTTTAAGATTGGATTGTTTACGATCTATTTGGTAGTAACCTTCTTGGCTTTGCTCGAAAGTGCAGTTCAACTCTCTCCCTTAATATTTATTCAATTGGCTGAGACTCAATCTGGAGACAGCGACTTACTATTCACTCCCATGTCTTCACTTAACAAATCAATCACCTACGAATCCTCTTCCACATTTATCAACACCACGGAAATTAACGAGTATTTCAATGTGACTGATGGGATATTTGGATCATCGCCAAGATGGTTATTGACAGGTTATCTCATTAACAATAATACCCATGTGGAGAAGATAAATCAGAAATTAAGAACTTTTGTCATCATACTCAATCAAACCCAAGAAATCAGCATAGGTTTGGGTCGCAGATCGACTCAAAATTACTTAACTGCAAATCAAGTCCAAGTCTCAGCTTCTACTCTCAGAGGACTGAATGCCAGTGTTGGTGATGTATTGTAGGTGAATATTGATGTCGATGAATTGATCTCATTGCTAGATGGAAATACAAAAAATGGAAGCGAGGACTTTTTTTATTCATTAATCGATTCAACCATTAATAAACCTTTGAGAAGAATATTCGGAGATGACTTTGAATATCAGATTATTTAAAGAGAAGAAATCCAACAAGGAGCAGAAGATGTCGTGGCTCTTGCTGATTTGTTGGAATCCAACCAAGAATTGAAAAATTTATCCAAAGAATACATCGAAGAATACATTAATAGTTAGGATATTCCTTAAGATGAGAAGAAATTATTGTTGGACATTATTGAAATCGAATACTAAAGAAATTTAAGTGAAGATGCCAGAACCTTGGAAAGATTTGCTTATAAATTAAACGAAAGTGTTACTGTTTATGAAATTGAAATGGCTATTTCCAGTCTGGTAGCATAAAGTGCTAATTTCACCTTTGACGTCATTGTCACTGAAAAGATTGAGGCACCCAGAGGAAAATGGCAAGATGGATTTAATGCCTTGTTGATGGATCAATAAAATGCAACCAATATCTTGGTTGAAGGACTCCTAACGAAATTTGAAGATGTTGTAATTGACAAAAGATTGAATGACGATTCCACTATCGGAGCTGTTGCAGAATTGATACCAATAGATTTTGTAAAATCCGTCGTTTGGAATGCCTCTCAAAGGATCTATTTGCCAGATTACTCCTTATGTTAGAATCTTGTATTAAAAAATAGATTGCAAGTTTACTAAGACAAAAATACCATTAAATCAAGTATCATTGATATCACCAATTAATTTTTTAAAACAACTGGGTTTGATTATCCTGTGTCAGCATCTTCAACCCTAGCGACTGCTGTTTCAAATTACTTTATATTGAAAAATTTCATAGATAATCTCATAGCTGCAGCCACTATGATTTTATTAATGCTATCAATTCTTTTAATTTATTCATTGATGATAGGTGATGTGGATGAGAAGACTTATGAATTTGGGATGTTGAGAGCCTTAGGATTCAGAAAATCATGGTTAATTGTACTACTACTCTTCTAAGCATTAACATTTGCAAGTTAGTAATCACTATTCTATATTATTAGTACCAGGCCTATTATTAGCCTTGATTACTTGTTACATTCTTAACTCTTTGGTTTCTATGTTAATATTTGCGACAACTGACATGGTTTCCAATTATGTGATTGCGGATCAAGCATTGTATCTAGCTGTAAGCTTAGGAATACTCATACCAATCATTAGCAATATCTTTCCTATCTAGAGAGCTTTATCGAAGACCTTGCGAGATTCTTTAGATTTATATCATAGAACAATTCAAGAAGTGATGGTTAATGTAGTTAAACTTGAGAAGATGGGTATATCTTTGACCTAGACATTTTGTTCATTACTTTTAGTTGCCATAGGTTTTGTTAGTTATTATCTAATACCTATGGCTTTCATTTTTAATAATGTGACCTTGGCCTTAAACATTATCAATGTCATCTTCATTATCATGATCATAGGATTCATGCTACTAGTCAACTTGTTTTAAGGGCCATTGGAAAGAGCCATCCTGAATTGTATCTTATGGATTTGTAAATTCGATAGAAATCTTAAATAGATAATTTTTAAGAATTTATCAGGTCATGCAAGCAGAAATTGGAAGACTACATTCATGTATTCACTCGCCCTCTCATTTATTCTATTTGCAGGAGCATCCCTGACCCTGGATTCCAAAGTAATTGGTGATGCATTGCAATCAGCTTTAGGAGGAGATGTGACTGTTATGGTAATGCCAACTGATAAAATTGGTTTGGATGAATATGAAATACGAAAACATTTAGAGAGTGAAATGATGAGAGATAAAACATTAATTCAGGATTATTCATTTAATGCCATTTTGTTGACTCATTTTCCATTTTTAGGAGGAATTTAATGGTTTACAACAATGGCAACGTTTCCATGGGCAAGAATACGATTAGGAGGAGTGGAACCAAACTACTTAGAAACCATCATGTAGGAATATTATTTGCCTGACGATTATGACGATTAGGTTTCATATCCAAAATTAAAGAGTGGAAAGAAAGATGGAGTATATGGTCTTTATGATAGGAGTGGCAATCTGGATATTGAGAGTGAAGAGGATGTGAAAAAGGTGATTACTTAAATGAACATACGAGATAGTTACTACAAGGGTCTCAATATATCCAGACCAAATGTTAGAATAGAAGAAGATAGAGAAATCAATATCATCATTCCATAAGGCTACAAATACGAAATTTCAATTGATGTTAACACTCCATCCTTGATTTGGTGGGGAAGATACTATCGAATTAATGTTAGACATACTGCCTCAAAGGTACCTGGCTTTGAGTTCTCATCCTACAGATAAGTTACTTAGTTTGGATAAGGAATCATTTCTATGCCTGACTAATTATATATGGTCAATAGTTATCTTAGAGGAGATATCCGCAACATATCTAGTATTCAATAACCGTATGTGAGAGAATATTTGAGTAATTTACCAAAAGGATTAACATATGGATTGCCGAAAACAAGCTTGAGAGTTAAATTTGCAAGACAGACTAGTAAGACTGAAAGGGTGGATTTTTGTAATCGGTTAAGAAACTATTTTAGAAATGATTAAACATTACTATTCGACGTGAAAACTTTAAAAGAAGAAGCAGAGAATGCCTTCTTTTATATTCAAATCCTAAACATAGTCGTTGCTGTGATTGCCCTTACGTTGTCATTCTTTTTAATTCTAATTTCATTCGTTGGAAATGTCAAAGACAATTCATGGGAATTTGGAGTCCTTCGAGCTATTGGATTAAATAAAAAACAACTTACTAGAATCTACATTTATGAGGCAATCTCCTTAATCACCGCATCTGGATTACTTGGTACTTTCATTGGGATCTCTTTGGCCATTTTACTGACCCTCCAAATTCTCATGTTCATAGAATTACCTTTTGTGTTGATGTTCCCAACAGCTACATTTCTAATTACTTGTCTTGGAGGATTTGTCACAGCCATAGTTGCCAGTTACCTAGCAGTCTTGGATATGAAAGATAAAAGCATTTCAGTCATTTTAAAGGGTCTATTGTGATAATTTTTTAATGTTTCTAACAAAATAATGATAAATATTAATACTTTGAATGGCTTAACCCAATGAAGATCAACCTACTTTAGCTGACATGCAATCGATCCAACCTCAAAGACTGATCCGACTCTTTTTTAAATACATCTTTTCCGATATTGCCAAGAGGCCACGTTCTTTCAAGATTGGATTATTCTCAACTTATATTGTAATTGCATTTCTGGGATTACTGTAATGTTTAAAAAGTCTAAGTCCTTTTTTGTTTCTTCAATTGGCTGAAACCTCTGTTGGGGATGCAGATCTACAATTTTTACCCAAAAATCTGGCTAGCAAAAATGAATTCAGGCTCATCAACATAACAGAATTACGCCAAGTAATCTATTCATTCTATTTAGTATACTACTTAAATTGACGAATTCCTAGATGTTTCCCCAAGATGGCTGTTTATGTGTGATATCTACAATCCCAAAACATCACTTAATTTGACTTCCTTTTTTATGATTCTAGATTCCCAACTTGAAAACAGCATAGGCCTTGGTCGAAGATTAGACACAGACATCATCACTTCTAATTAAATTTATATCTCCAGCACGCTCTAAAAAGGACTGGGTGTTCAAATTGGAGACACTATTCAAATTAGATTTAGCGTTCTTCAATTTCTCAAACACTTTGGATTCAACGACAAAGAAGGTGAATCTAAGAATAATCTAAGAGAATCTTTCAAACGGTTCTTAAATGACCTATTGCAAATTTCTGATGATGATATATTACATAGGAAATTTGATGTTGCAACTATGTTGAAATATGCCAAAGAATATAAATATTATGTTAATGATTTAGAAGCATCTGAATGGAAGAAAAATCAGACTAAAAAAAGTTTAGTTTAATCAATTTATAGTTAAAACATAACAACTCATTAGAAGAAGTTAGCTAAACGAATGATTGAATACTTATTTACTAGAAATTTGACGAACGATGCCAAAAGCATTTATCGATTTGTTTTAAGGTTATCAAAATTTACTTAAGAAATCACTATTTCATAAATAGAGGATGGCATATTTGATATCGCCTTTGAAATGGCTGAATTTGAATTAAATTTTTCAGTTTATCAAAGTGTCCAATCCCCAAAAGGAAAATGGACAGAAGCTTTAGGATAGATGGTATTCATGGATTATAAAAATGCAACTGACTTATTTTCAGATGCCATTCTCGATAGATTTGATGCTGTAATTAAATAAAAGAGAAAGTATGACTAAGGTATGGCAGGAGCGGTATCATAATTAATTCCTGTTAAAGAGACTAGAAATTCTGTCAGAGACAAGCTAAAACTTTTTTAACTATAGGAGTATTCTCTGATGGCCAATGTGGTATTCTAAAATAAATATCCAAAATATGAGACTCCAGAAAATGCAAAAGCCGCAGTCATTTCATCAACAAATCAATTTTACTCTATTGCTGGGTATGACTATCCTGTGCAAATTATGGCACCATTAGGTTTTATCATTGAACTATATCATTTAATAAAGCACTTCATTGAGACTCTGATTGAAGTGGCAACTATAATCTTATTAATGCTATCAATTCTTTTAATTTATTCATTGATGATAGGCGATGTGGATGAGAAGACTTATGAATTTGGAATGTTGAGAGCCTTAGGATTCAGAAAATCATGGTTAATTGTACTACTACTATTCTAAGCATTAACATTTGCAAGTTAGTAATCACTATTCTATATTATTAGTACCAGGCCTATTATTAGCCTTGATTACTTGTTACCTATTAAATGCCTTAATTTCTATGTATATATTTGATATGTCTCTTTTGATTTCCTCATATAGTATTCCTCTTTATGCTTTGATTGTTCAAATAAGCATAGGAATCTGTATGCCTATTGTTAGCAATATCTTACCAATTAAATAGGCTTTATCGACAACACTTAGGGATTCCTTAAATCTATTTCATAAGGTTGTCAGCAACATAGTAGTAACAGTTATGAGACTTGAAAAGATAGGGATAAGTTTAAATTAAACAATTTATTCCATAATGCTAATATCAATAGGATTTATAAGTTATTACGTCATTCCTATGAATATAATTTATTAAAATATTGGACTTGCTATTTTTGTATTAAATATTGTATTTGTAACTATGTTAGTAGGTGTAACAATGATAATCAATTTGGTTCAAAAAATAGTTGAAAAATATCTTCTCTATTTGATATTATGTCTGAAACCATCAGATTAAAATTTGAAACCCGTAATCTTAAATAATTTAAAAAGTCATCAGAATAGGAATGCAAAAACAACCCTTATGTACTCGCTTGGTTTGTCTTTGATTATATTCACAGGATCTTCATTTGCGATTATGAGCTAGATGATGTAAAATTACATCAAAATAAGCACAGCAGCAGATATTCGTATTTTTGATGTCTCCAAAAAGTTTGGTTTAGATGAGTAACGATTAAGACAGCATCTTGCATGGGAACAAAAGAATGACTCTACTTTAATCCGAGATTATACATTTTGTGCATTACCTTTGAATGATTATCCTGGTATCTAAAATCACTTTTAAATCTCACCATTATCTCGTTTTCCTAGAAACAATATCATATTGCAACCAGTCGAGAAAAACTTACTGAATTCAATCACATAAGATTATTATCAACCAACTGAGTATGATACTGAATCGCATGATGTTAAATATTTGGACAATGGTGTAAGAGATGGAATATATGATTTATATAATAGGGACTCTAATTTTGATATGAAATAACAGAAGGATATCTCTGGAATAAAATCCAATTCCAAACTTTATTAGATATTTGAACCAAAATAGAAAACTATAAAAATAGATAGGGAAATAAATATAATAATTCCAGAAGGCTATAGAAATGCAGGTAGTTTAAGTGTTAATACACCTGCATTGCTTACAATTAGGAATAAGGAGTACAGGATAGAGAAGAGATTGAAAATTAGGCATATGGCAACTAAGATACCAAATTTTGACTTTAGTGCTTATGCTACAGTTGTATTTTTTGGACAAGGACTGATAACTATGGAGGATGCAGAATTATTATTAAAAGAGATGCTAAACAATAGAGCGGTAAGAAAGAGTAGCAAATATAAGAAAATTATACAATTTATAGAGTAATTACCTAAGAATTTAAGTTTCGGCTTGCCTAAAGATTAATTGTTTATAAAGTTTAATAGAGAAACAACTAGGGAAGAAAGATTGGATTTTAGTAATCGGTTGAGAAATTATTTCACAAATGATTAAATTTATTTGATAGATTCTCAAGAGCTGATGAGAACTTTTGATGAAGTGTTTACATATTTTGAGATATTTAATGCCGTGGTTGCAGCTATTGCATTGATTCTGTCCTTTTTCTTACTTTTAATATCATTTATTAGCAATGTAAGAAATAATTGCTGGGAAATAGGTATCTTAAGAGCAATTGGGTTACAAGAAGTAAGATTATTATAATTACATTAGGTTTAAATTTAAAAGGTGTTTATATATGAATCTATATCACTGATAGTATCTTCAGGTATAATAGGTTCTTTAGTTGGATTCATAATAGCATCTACTTTTGCAATGTAAATAGCCACTTTTTCGGAAAGTTAGTATAAACTAGCATTTCCTTTGTATACTTTTCTTTTTACTTTCCTTGGTGGTATTTTGATTGCGGTGGCTTCGAGTTATTTGGCTGTAAGGTAATTAAAGAATAAAGAAATTGCATCCATTTTAAAAAATTAGATTTGATAATATTTTGTAGAATAATAATAACAATTTATGATATTGATATACATTTAAATCTCAATCCTATTGAAAGATTCTCTAATCAACAGCCAATCCAAATTCTCCATCAGATGTTCCAAATGCTAAAATTGTTCTGTCTGGTGACAAAGCAAACGAACTTATATCATTCATTGATGGTGGACAATCAGTCAGTTAAATTTCATTTCTTTTTTGTAGAAAAGGAGTTGACAACATCAAGATTTTCTTTTCCATACATAATGGTAAAACCTATTATATTAAATAACACTTACAATAATATCAGTTAGTTTTGAGTCTTTTACAACTTTGAGATGTCCTTGATTAACAACATATTATTTTAATTCAAGATGGGCCAAGAATTAGCCATTGATGCTATATGAATAAATATTTTTGTTTTCATAAAAGGCAATTCCATACAAAGGTGTACAATAACTACAAACTTTGCTAATGGGTAATCCCTTAGGATGCCTATAACTTCTTAGATATTTGCCTGACCATTAATTATACATATGAATCCAACTATCGCTAGAACATGTTAATACAACTTTCAAATCATTACAAATAAATATATCTGTAATTTATTAATCATGATGATGATGTTTACTAATAGGAATGTATGAATTATTAGACACTTTGTAGATTATAAGAGTTCCATCCTTACTACCAGTTGCTAATATTCTCATTTTATAATCAAATCTCATTACAGTTATAGTATATTCTTATTCGAATTTCTATTCAGAAATAATACCGTTATTATAAATTAGCATTCTCCCATCCCAAACGCCACCAATCAATACTTGTTTTCCTCTAAGTAACACAGGTAATTCATCATAATTACAAGTCCAATCAAATAGATGTTGATTTTCATCCAAAAATTTTCCAAAATTGATTGACTGTTCTTTCTAATTATTAATATCAAACTTATTGTCTTTTAAATCTAATTTAATTGTAGCACATTCTCCATTTCGACGAATCAACCACACTTTGTTATCACTCAAAAACTGTATTCTAATAATCGACTTGTTTCTTGAAAAGTTTAATGATTGAGTTTGGGGATTATTTTGTTTTTACCTAAATATTCTCTTTTCTACCTTTTCATCTACAATTCGATATACAATTTTTAATTTTCCCCTAGAAATGTGAGGTCTGTCCCAAATTTAACTAGGACATTAACCAAAATGAATTGCTTATGATTCTAAGGAAATCTTTTGTTTTTCATTTTTGATTGAGTCCCAATCTATTGAATTTTCGTATGTCAAATAATAAAATGTATTCAAAGCTTTGACTGCTTCTTCTCCTTTTTATTTATATCCAAAAATTAAGTCAATCCAATTGCAAATATGTTATGAGACATAATCACTTTCCAATTCCATTCTGTGAGCACAGATAAACAAATATGGGTTCTATTGACTCCAACTAGGTAAGTCGACATTGTTTACTCTTTGTCCAGTTTGCTATAAGCCATAGTCATACTTAGATAGATTAAGAAACATCTCAGGCAAGTAGAAGAATTCTGGTATCAACTCTCTGACATCACTTAATTCTTCAACTGCATTCCTATAGGTGTCAACGAATGAAAAAAAGAGTCGATCTGCTAAATCGAACTTTCCTGATTGTAATTCTTTGGCACCGTCAGAGAAAGGTTTCAATCTAATCAGATAATGGAAGATGATTGCTGGGCTTGAATAATGACTCCCATAGTGAAATTACGGAACCTTATTAAAATGATCTATCATATTGTATCTCTATTCGAACACTTCAATCCTGTCCTTGGTACCCAAAGCCCCCATACATTTAGTAAGATCACGATATTTGTGCAATTACTCGCCATCATTCATTATCCAGGGAAACACGGGATATTAAGTTAAATCCTTATTACTTCTTCCAGCAATTTTATTGACTTTCATTAAGTATTCAAAGGTTGTGATCTTATAATTGTACCACTTGTTCATTGCCTTACTCTCCAATATGACACTAACAGGATCCAACTTACCAGATAAAATCCTGGGTTTAATATTGATGGTTCGTTATTTTTTCAAGGAGATCAACTTTTCAATCACTTTTTGATGATCTCCATTTGAAAAATTGAATACAAGCGTACTGCCTTCCAAGAGGGTCAACTCCAAAGATGTCCATCTACCAATATATCTTCGGAATTGTATATCATAGATTTAATCCAAATCCCACTATTTGACTAATTGGGAATCCTCAGGAACTCTAAATTTAATTAGACTTTGATGAGTCTCCTTTTGAGTGATTGATTCAAAATAAAAGATCAAATGAGTGTCACTAATACGCAAAGAACCTATTCTAACTGTTAAGGTCTTAATCCATTGGACTCTGTGAAGGATCACCTCATCTTACTCATGTTATTAAGAATAAAATGGGATGATGGTATCAAATATGATTTCATGTATTTTCTTTCTTTGTCTCTCTGGTTATTTCTTATCGTAATCAGCCAAATTCATTATTCTTGTGCTTTATTGTTGCGATTGCATAACGGTATCAATTTAAGGGTAGTCGTATAATTTTGGTTTGAGTAATGGTCTTGATTTTTGCTTGGTCTCGTATTTCCACATTTTCCATGTAAATCTAATATAAATACTTTCGATTACATCTAATTTTATTTAATGTTTTCATAATGCATATCAATCGAATCAAATGGTTTATCGATTTGCGCCTTGAAATCTGGATGAGCCCACCATTAATTAAAAACGCGTACTCGGTTAAATGACTTCTTAAACATGTATCTCGCTTGTCTCATACAGATTTGTTCAGAATCTATTCTCTGTATCTTTTAATCATAAGAATAGGTCGTGGATGAAGATATCCTATACACAATATACTGTAATGAATTACATCTATGAAAATAAGACTTCTTCGATTCCCTGACGTTATTATTGCAATTTGTCCTATAATGTTTTTTTCTTCTAAGCAAAAATCCGATAAGATTCTTCAAAATCACATTTGGTTTTTGAATAGTACTCCTCATTCATGAAAAATGATTCTTATATTTTTAACAGTAAAGTTTGATTATCTACAAACACTTATTTTGCAGATATCATTTTCTCCATTATCAACTTATCATTAACTTTGAGTGATTTTGTCTCGATTACATCAAAAATGTGAGAACTATCCTTTTTAATTAAATCATTGAGCATTTTGATTAAAAACAGCTTGTGTTGTTTGTACCCTTCAAAAATGAGAGCTTAAAAGGACTCATTCTTATTTAAAATTTGAGTAAAACTATCAACATAAACAATTAGAAATTTAAATGAATTAAATAAGCAATTTCTCACGATTTATAATAATTCCTACTTGATTTCTTCATCATAATTAATCTCTTTTATTTTATCCTCCATTTAATACAGAAATATGAAATGTGATCCAATAATCAAATAAACTACTTTATCCTGCACTTCCTCAATCTCCTTGTCTCTTAGTGTTTCAGATGATATAATCAAAGTCCTGACCAACTTATCTAGTGTATTCAATATCACTTGCAATTGTTTGATGTTTTCACTACTCTGCACATTATATGCAAAATACTCAGCATTCAATTACAGAAAAAGTTGGCAAACTTAAACAAAAATGGGACATGAATGTTATTCCATCCCAATTTCAAATGAGAACATCATGGCAGCAAAAGACTTTTATAATTCTGTTGGGTTCTTCTACTCCAAGATCCCTAAGATTCCTTTTTAAACAATCTGATAGTCTTCTAAAGAACTAATTATTTGTGGGGAGAATTTGCCACAAAATTGATTCACTATTTCACAGATATTCACAATTAGAATATGATCAACCCATTGAATAATTCCAAATTATTGTTTCCATTCTAAGGATATAATTAATACAATATTTACTCTTAGGCATTTCCTACTATGAGATGGTTAACCTAAAGGCAATAGGTTAGAATTTATGGAATAGATAATAATGCTCATTTTCCATAGTTCTTGGATCTGCAGTAACCAATCTGAAAGTTTCAAAAATAACAGAGTATAAGTTGACCCAAAACTATGAAAACAAGTCCAATTTATAACAGTCACTAGTATATAAAATAAATAAAATTTACGACAAATTAGATAGTAATTGCTTATATATCAGTCTTATCAATAATTAAGTAGCTTGTGAATTGATTTTTTCTTTAAAGAATTCCTCCAAAACTCTGCAATAACTTTGCAATTAAGCCAACCTTTGAAATCCATTTTTTTCATTTTGAATAGCAACTTTGATAACATTGCAATACAATTTTAATCCACTATCCCAAATCCAGAATTCAAATTGTGTCAACTCTCTATTGTTATATTAATATTAGATTTCTAAGAGGGTTTCTAAGATCCACCAATGAAATTCTTCGTTATTTAATAGAAAAAGGGCACTGGTCTGATTCCATTTAATTAGCATACACAAATCTTACATAATACGACCTTTGACTGAATCCACACAATATTGGAAATAACTGATCAACAAAGATAATCCACCATCAGATTTAATAACAAAGTTCTCATCTAGGATGAGAGTGTCTGAATTGGTTTTTCCAACTCTTGTTCTCAGCATCCATTCCATGATGGCTACATAGAGAGGTTCATAATCGATGATTCTTCTATTTGGCTATACAATCTTTTTTGTTTGCGTGACAGGTTACTTTTTTTTTTCCTCAATTGAACTTTGTTGTTCTTCTTGTTAATGAAAGACTAATGCTTAATTTATTAATGGTTTCCTGGGTTAAACATCCTCATCTTCATCGTCTGAGTATGTCTCGACAGCAGCACTGTTGCCTAGAGTGTGAGCAATCCAACTAGCTATTTCTTTTTCGTTTGAAGATTAATTAATTCGAATACTCTCTGCTATCAATTTGATGCAACTAGTTTTCACATCTGGACAGGAACAAGTGGTTAGTAGATTCAATAACATTTGCATTACTTCCTCTTGAATGAGGATCTGAGATATGGGATTATTGCTCTTGGTCTCGTATTAAAATAATCCTTATAACTTTTTGAGTAGTAATTAGTAAAAGCATGGAGAGCATTTTAATGTGAAGACTCTTGCAATGTCAATGATATTCTCTTTCTCGATTTTGGATTGCGATTAAAATAGTTTGTAATGCAGAATTGCATCGATGATATCTAATAATTTAATACGATTCTCATACTTAGATAGGAATCAATTAATTAGGAGTAGGGTATTGTTGGCAAATTAAAATTGGTATAACCCATTTAATTAGCATGTTCTTCGCAGCATAACCTATTTTTTGGATCAATATCATATATGAGAGTTTATAGGATCTAACTAATACCAAAAATGGATATACAAAATTCAGGATTACCATTGTAGATCACTCGAATAAATTTCAGATAGTCCTCAATGATTGAAAAGTCGTCTAGTTTATAAATTTGGATTCTCCACAAGAGACTGCATACGAATTGTTACTTTAATTTCAAGTCTTGAATGGAGTTATATAATTGGGAGAGCAGTTCTATTGTTTAGCTGTTGATCATTGAGAGTCCGGAGTCATTAAGTTTAAGGGCTATCAAACTTAAATATTCTGTTCTGATTGCATCCGACTATGATTCTGGTCTTGATTTGAAAATTTGACAGAACAGAGTCAACAATTCATTTAACAATTAATCATAGGGCTACAGTCGTAAAAATAAAAGGAGAGGAACAAAGTTTTCGATTCTACAAAATTATGCAAATTGTTGTTTTTGTGTTGTTCTCAAGTATGATCCACTATATGATTGTAAGGCTCCATCGAATTGATTGATTGGATCAGTAATAAAATTGGCTCTAGCTCTGAGTGGAGTATAACATAATAGTAATTTATTATTCCCATGAGATTTATGCAAATTTCTAAGGTGATCATTTGTTTAAATACCCAAGTTTTTGTCTCCACAAGTTAAATCACTATATGCATAATAGTAGTTTATACTTTCCATCAAATCCATCATTATAAATTAACAGACAAGTGACATAGCCATAAAAATTGGTAAAAAATTGAAATTCAATGACAAGAGCCTCATTAGAGATTTGGGGGAAATCTATTTTGATTTCTCTTATTTATTGATTCCCACAAGTCAAATAGAGGTAATAGGATTCTTAGAGGAAGAATTTTTTGGATTGAATCTGAACGCATAAAGACGACCATTCATTATAAGGTATTTCGATCAGACTAATAGGGACTTCATGATGAGGTGCTGTATGATAATGAGTAATAAAGTATACAATTTAAATCAACATATTGATAGACTAACTTGTTTCCATTCAAGATAAATTGACATCCTTTTTTTTTATCCGACATCAGGTACATAATTTTGGTTTCAACTTCTGATTTAATTGCAATGGGATAAAGCCATGTTTGGAGAGAAAGGCCTTTGCTAAAACACCATTTCATTTCTCTTGTGTCCACAACCAATCCACTATGGATGTAATTGAAGTAGAATGAGGCATAAGGTGAATCATAGTGATGTTCTGCAAAGACTTTCTATAAAATATGAGTACAATTATACTTATAATAATGTTATGAATCTGTGAACTTTTTCATTTGTCAATTAAGAATTGTACATCTAATTTTTGATGTAGATGAACATACTTTTGTAATTTCGCTTTGTCAATGTGATTGCTCCCAAAAACCAATCTATAATCCGAAACAATTATTGCGTATGCTGAAAAATTAAAGATAATTCATACAATTTCATTAGTCAGACAAAACTCCAATAACAAATCTACAATCTGCTCATTTTAGTTGTGAATTAATGCTAAGGCTTACAATGAAGAACATTTCAATAATTATGTCTCTAAATGATCATAAAACTTTTGTTATTCTTCTAAAGGTGTTTGATCCACAGATTACAATGCCTTTAAAAGATAATCAGCTCTGCGGACTATTTTGTTTTGTTTGTAGTGTTCAATGAGAGCTGGTTTGAATTGATCCTCAAAAATGGCATCAATTAATTACATTTTATTAATATATTATGCACAAACCATTTCATTTTGTACTCTTCATAGTTTTGGCTTTGGGAGCTGAGTGGCAAACAGGATTGGACAACGTGATCAAAAACTAACCTCAATTGACACTCACCAGCAATTATCCAATCCACACTCAAATCGAAATCCTATTTGACAAGCAATTCTCAGAGTATGTATCTGTCTTAAAAGAGTGCCTGAAGTATTGCTCATGTTTGAACAAGTAACCTTCGAATCAACCTTGGATGTCGACATTAATCTATCATTGGGTCAAGTGACCAAATCTGGTAGAATATTTAAGCTCTCCTTTTAGGTTTCGAATTACGGTATCGTCTAGGAGGACCTGCAAGAGTCCAATAACTTAAAGTCAGATGGGTGGCATTCGTCGATAAAAATGTCTAACTCACCTACCGTGAATTCAATTTCATGCAATTAAGGGAACTTCGCCAAGGTATTCTCATCCATCAAATACTTCAAGGTTCTGGTATAAGGGAAGACACCTTCACCCAACCTGTCAACGCTAACATCCAATCACCCAAAGTTAGTGCTTTTCTTGTGGGGTTCAAAATTAATCCAGAAAACGGACCATATGCTCTTCAAATCAATTGTGCTCTGGATTCACAATTGCAAAACGTTGATTTGAATTTAAAAACTAAAGACACTACCCATGTAAGATATGTCAAAGTGGCTTTGATTATTGTGGGAGAAGGTTCTAAAGCTATAACAAAATAAGGCGGTGTGGATTCTAGAGGTTTCAATTACTTTGAAGTAAAGATAAATATATTTTTCAAGGAACAAAGCACTAGTGGAATTAGAAGAATCAATTACAAACAAGTTGTTCCAGAAACCTACCTAACGGCACCTTCAGACAACATTCTGAGTCAAGGACTTAGAGGCTTTGAGGCAAATAGTACAGAAAGTGAACTTATTTCAATGAGCTTGGATAAGTATCATGTATTCGATGAGAATTATGAAATGAACTTTGGTCCATGTATGGAGTACTTTTCTATTAAGAGTGAATGGCACTCTGATCTACAGTCTAGATTTCTCCATCCTGTTGCACGAACCAACCAAAATAGAGAAAATGACAATGAGTCATCTGCGTAGAAAATGAGTTTAATAAATCAATATAAGATACTGGGCAAATTGAAATTGCCTTCTTTTTTTTTCCTTTTTCATTTTGTTTGTATTGCACATATTTTGTAAATGCAAATTTATTTCCTTTTTTCTTTAAACAATCATGTTATTGTTATTGGCTAAGTTTTATTTTAATTAAATTTAAATCATTCCTTTTTTTTTCTATAATAGTACTTTTTTGAATATTATTTCTTAATTGGGACGGAAAACGAGATTGAGAAATACCTCTTTGTTTCTCAAGATTAAATTGGGAATAAAGACTAAAGTAATTAATATTAATATTTAATATTTAATAATTTATATCAGTAGAACAGAATGCATACTTTTCGAAAATTCGCAAGAGGCTATATGCAAACCATGCTCTATGGGATTGAAGAGAGACCAAAATTTAAAGTATACAACAGATTTTATTAAATTAGATGGATGGTACATTTTATTTTATTTTGCATTTAATCAATCATTTTCAATATTTATCAATAATCGTGAATGCAAATTAGAACAAGCGTTTTACAGACTTTAAATTGGCTTATTCACAAGACTTTTTGGAGTTTTTCATCTTAAATAATACCTTGAAATCATCTATGACATCAAATTTGGCATTAGTTATTATCGCAATCTCATTTGCCTCCCAATTAATACTCATCCTATTTTTGATGTTCTCCACATTCATTAGAATATGGACAGCCAATCTTATAAGAAGAGACATCACAGGAAATGATAACATGAATTCCCAAATATAGCAATGGGTGATGAGTTTCAATGAAACCCTCCATTGGTATTTTGTTCTGTATCCTGTAATTTATCTCCAAATTGCAGTTATTTCTTTTAGTTCCCTCACGTGCAATTCTGTAAGCATTTTTCCAAAATCCGATTGCCAAATAGGAATAGGAACACAAATACTAGCCATAACTCCACTAATAATTTCATACATAAATGGACAAATCTTGATTTACATAATGAGGAATCACAGATTTCATGAGCCCAACTCTTTGAAAAGAAGATACTCCCCTCTTTTATTGTTAAACAACACGATTATTCTCGTTGAGATTTTTTCCCATTACATTTATGAAGTAAAATTAGATCAATTACCTAATAGTTCCAAGCTGCTGATATTTTGAAATATTCAATGGCTATTTTGTTTGCGCTGAATTAAATTGTAGATCAATTAACAAATTTCCCTTATAGAGATCCCATACGAGTTCCTTCTATTAGATTGGCTTTCGTGTATGCTTGGATAGTCATAGCTGTTACTGCCTTTAAATTTGGGTTTTTTCAAGAAGAGAATCTATTTTTCCTGATTATCTTGCCTTTGCCAGGATTAGCTATTGTAGGAGAAACCTTATCATCTTTATTTTAAAATCATGCGATATTAAATTATAATTCTAGCATTTAAATAGAAGAAAAACATATCATCATTGCAGTCGACTAATGTTATAAATATCATATTGAATATTTAAAAGTATAGTTATAAGCAATTGATTCTAGGACCCATAGGCATAATTGCAATATTTTCAGTTTTTAATGATTCATCGTTTGTATTGTAAGAATAATAAGTGCTACTCCAAACTCAAACGGTTTGAGACTTTGAATGTGGATTAAAAAAAGGATCTCAACACTCTCACTCTGAGCATCATCAAATGTATATTTAAGGCAGCCCAAAACTGGCTGTTTTCTATGTACTCTTTATAATAATAAAATAGTCATAATCAAAATGCAGATTTATAATTCGAGCAGTTGTAATTATAGTATATTAGTTTTGTCTCGGAAATCGCTCAGAAGCCACTCATAGGATATTTAGAATTGAGACAATATTAGAACAATAAATTGAATAACAATTCCACTTACTTCGTTGAGATTACTAACAAACTGGCTGATCAATTAAAAAAACAAATCACGGATAACTAAGTCAGACAGAACTCAAAGGCTGTCTTAATTCATGAATAAAGAACTTAACTTATAGAAATCTCATTGACTTAGCAATGGTAAACTCAAAATCTGTATGAAAATTTATTATAAATCTATATAAAATTGGTAGATTAAAAAATAGATCATTGGCAAAATCTAATAAATGGATATCCGAGTTTGAATCCATTTTAATATAACACATAAAAATTGTGTGAAAAAATCATGAATGTAATGTATGGACATATGATTAGCTTAGGATTGCATTGGATAAGTATATAGGAGTACCTTAAGAATGGTTTGATTTGAAAACAACCACTACTAAAGGTATTGCTGTAAAAAAACTAAGTCATGCTTAACTAAACATCAATGTAATAACCTTAAAATTATACTCTTTATTTTATTCTTTAGTAATGAATGATTTTGATAGAGTAAGGATATATATAATAATTAGGCTATTTATGTAGAATAGTATGTGAAAGACTTAACTTCAAATGATAGATAAAAGGAAATTGATATAATAGATAACATATCTCTATACAATGATTCAACTACCATTATTTTGGTTAGCATCGTTAAGAATAAAGGGAAGATTGTTAATAAAAATCAATTGGCATTAGCGAATTTCTTCCATTACATTGATGCAAATGATTTCAAGGAATCAGTCTCCTAGGTACATAATTTGCTACCTAAAACTATGATGAAAGGTCATGAATATTTGATAGATGCTTTTATATAGAAAGGACATAGTGAATATTTCATTCGTAAGATATCTGGATATTATGAGAATAAAAAAGGATTTATTGAGAAATGCTATGTAAAATTAGGGAATTTGTTTGAGGAATTAGATGATTATGTTATCACAGCATCCATTCTTAAATGCAATATATCTAATTAGCTTATTCTTGTTGATGCTGAAGGAAAGATTATTGGAATAAGTGAGGAATTATATAAAACAATAAGTGCAAAGATTCCAAACATTACCATTGAATTTTTTAAAGAATTCTGTCACTTCTTTCTGATATTCCCCTCATTTTTGACTATTTTGAACTAAAATCTAAGTAAAATAAATGAATTAGATCATCAATTTATTGAAGATGAAGAACATCTATTCTATATACCATCAAATTTGGTTGAACTTAATTCTCTATTTGTAAGAGAATCTTATGAGAGAATTGGCAATACACTTTAAGAAGGTTTAGAGAGTTAAAATTTGAGTTCTTGGAGATCTTGGAAATCTGTATCTAAATCTTTGAAGAGTGATCATTCCTTGGGATTGGACAGAGGTAATACAACTATATTAGGGGAGAAAGTACCTATAGCGGATAGATCTAATATTAATTTTCACTTTCAGTTTATGAACTAGCATAAGGACTAATTGGAGAAGGTATTGATTTCATGTAAATATAAAGTACACGATAATAAGAACCAAAATAAAAATATCTTTTTAGATGATGAAAGTGAAAAGGTATTCTTACCCTTACTTCATCATTGAATTAGAACACATGAATGAAATTACTTCTTAGCATAAGTTTTACAACAGATATCCAACTATGGGATAAAACTTTGAGGCTTCCAACACTTTGTTTAACTCAGCTTTAAACCACAAATCTTTAAATGAAACGGTTCCATCAAGTGCAGACAGATCAATTTAGGATACTAAACCAGTTAGTTTTTAGCCAGCTAAATTAGTAATAGATTCATAACTGACAAAACCATCAAAAATTAATGAAGAAAAAATAAAATAATTAATTTAATAAGATGACAGTAATATCCTGTTTGGAAATGACCATTCATAAATTAGATTATTCGATAAACCAAGTGCAATAGAAGTTTAAGATGTATCTGCTCCACCATCTGAAATTATGTTACCTAAGAATGCATATCGGCCAGATTTTAGTGGAATCCCTCGACAGAAACATTAAGACGATGATTCTGATGAGTTCTTTTAACTCCACAAGTAATTTGATGTAAGAATTCAATGTTATTATTTAGGAAAAACCATACAAAGTAGAGGAGAAAGAATTATAAAAGGAGAAATCAAGTGATGATTTTAAAGATAAGGATGAATCACAATAGGAAATAGAAGATAATCTTGAGAAGCATTCTTCAAACTAAAATGTCAATAAGAAGAACTTTATTCAATTATTGGTGGAGAATAAAAAAATGCTATAGGAGTAAGATTGAATTATGATATCTAATTGTAGGAATCAAAATGACATTGATGAGGAGGAGAAGAAAAAAAGATCAATTGCGAGTTCATCAAAGACTAGTACTTCTAAGTCTCCTTCATTGCTTGTTCGTTCCTTGTATTAGGTAAGTACATTTGGAGGAGGACTTAAGTCTGTTATATTTGCCATTTTAGTGTATCTTGTTTTGCAATTTTGTCTTGTGTTTGTTAAGTTGAGCATCATTCAAAGTAAAATGTAAGAATTAATGTAGACAATTATGACATTTTATAAACTAATATCAATTATGTCACTTATCCAGAAACTTTGAATTTCTACTTCTAAAAGATGGCCTTTTTTGCTTGGATCAGTTTGTAAGATAGGTTGGATATCATTGAGTATAGTGAGTTCATTAGAAAGTAACAAATAGAAGAACTGAAAGCCACTAGAGCTATCATAGATATAAAGTTAAATGAATTATATAAAGGAATTATATAATTTGAGGAGTAAATTATGAATGATGAGCTTAAGTTAGTAAGCATTAACGATTTATCGTTTTCGGAATAATAGCTTGATCTTACTTAATTGATTTAATAAATTCAATTGCATTCCTTTAATTATATAGACAATGCTGAAGAAGGTGTTATCTTTTCTGATTGCATGTTCTTTAGATTGAATGTCCCTTATGTTTACAAGTTTGCTTACAAATACATCACTTTACTTAATGAAAACTTGGTTTATTATGAGGATAGAATTATAAACGATGTCGTAGTATTAACCATGACTTTTATTGCCGTCAATAGTTGTATCATTTTGTATCTACTGTATAATACATTTTTGTTGACTCAATATGAACGATAGATTTTGATGCTAATAACTAGAGTATCTCATAGAACTGCTGAAGATATCATGTAGAAACTAACTGATGTAAAGACAATTTTGATTGAGCCTTCATAATTGATATGGAAAAGAGTAAATTACTTTGAATTGAATTATGAACAAGTCCAATAAAATCAATAAGTGACGAGTCTATTGTTTGCAAAATCAGTGAAAACTCAATCGGTTACCAAATCGAATGAACTCTCTGGGCAAAAGTCAAAAGTAAGATCGAAAAGATCATATTAAAGTAACTCTTTGGCTTAGAGAATCTATGATTTAACCTTAAGTTATCCCTCGAATTTTATCTTCCTTTTCTTCCTATGGTTCTTGGCAATATTATTCATAATTGGAGGGATTTTGGTTACTATCAGTTAAGTATCAGATATTAAACCTACCCTTAATCTTAATTTACAATTGATTCGATTCAAACTTAGATTTGACACCTTGATTGTCTTGGGGGAATGTTTAAAAACTCAATAAGTAATCAGTGATAAATTAGAAGCCAAATTTGGAAACATTAATATTGATATGAAAAATCAATTAATTTTGGATCTCTTTAGCGAGTAAACCGATGGATTTTAGGACTCAATGAGAAGCATCTATGATTCCCTTGCTAGTTAATCTGGACTCTTGGAAGCATAAAAGAAAGAATTGCTAATGTACTTTGAGGATAGTCTGTGCAATTACATGAGTGAGGAAATACCATTTTGTACTATCAGAGTATCAAATCAAAACTTTTCTGTTCCTGACTCCTTCAAAACAACCTATGGTAATCCATGGTTAGAGGATAATAATTTTGATTATCTATCTGGTGGAATTACGGGTTGTGTATAAGAGTTTACAAAGACTTTAAATTTGTATTTCTCCAAAGAAATTTAATCAAAGCAATTGCAAGTATCTACAACTTAAGAGGCAGTATCTTTTTTAAAAACATAAATTCATCTTAATCAATTTGTTGAGTATTTTCTAGATTCTGGAAAGTTATTGACAATCATAGGGGACAATTTGTTCGAATAGAATTAATCGAAATTATAATAAGCCACAACAATAATGCAATTATATATTTATATAACAGGACTAGGTTTGCTAATTATTTTAGGTTCGATCTCTTATTTTTGGTTAAAGTATGTTAGTTCGAGAATGAAATTAATGAGATTAAGTTTGACATTAATCCCATATGAAATTCTATTGGAGCCAAAGACAATGAGTTCTTTAAAATAATTATGATATTTACTTATGAAAAGTTATATTTTCTTTCTCAAATATTCTGTGATTAATGAACCAATCTCAAAATGTATTTGTCTCCTATTTATTTATATACAATTATTTTAATAAATATTAATAAAAGAATTATGATTACTAAAAGAATTTTGAGTTAGTTATTAACAAGAAAATATTCAATATTTCAATCCTAATTTGCATATTGTATTAAAAATAATAATATAAATTTTTAATTGATGGATTAAAAACCAGAATAACAAGAGGAGGAATAAGTTCAAAACAAAGCACAATAAAAATAATAATAAGGAAAACAATAGCCTAAAGAAAAACAATTGGCAGTCAAAAATCCTAAAGGAACAAGGGATTTCTTACCTCAATAAATGGTGATAAGGAGACAAGCATTTAAAATAATTACAGACGTATTTGAGTAGCACGGAGCAGTTGAAATTGACACCCCTGTTTTCGAGTTGAAAGAAACTCTGATCGGTAAGTACGGTGAGGAAGGAGGAAAATTGATATATGACCTTCAAGACTAAGGAGGTGAAATCCTATCTTTAAGATATGATCTAACAGTACCTTTTGCCAGATACTTAGCCACCCACGGATATAAGAAGTTAAAAAGATATCACATTGGAAAGGTGTATAGAAGAGACAATCCATCAATACAATAAGGTAGATTCCGTGAATTCTTTTAGTGTGATTTTGATATTGCTGGAGAGTACCAATTTAATTATAAATTAGGAATGACCCCATGGTGGCTGATGCAGAATTAATTAAAATAATTGACTAGATATTTACTAAGTTGGATTTAGGACCTTTTCAAATTAAAATATCTAACAGAAAGTTATTGGATGCCATGATCTAAATTGCTGGAATACCTAAGACTTAATTTAAGACAGTTTGCTCCAGCATTGATAAATTAGATAAATAACCATGGAAAGAGATCAGACAAGAGTTGACTGAGAAGAAGGGAGTAACTGAAGAATAAGCAGACATCCTTAGCAAAATGGTGTAATTGAGAGGAGAACCTTTCTAATTGATTTAATAACTCAAGGAATAGAAGATATTTGAATAATAGGGAAAAGAAGCCTTAGATGAAATGGAATTGCTTTTTAATTTGTTGAAATATATGAATGGATTAAAAAATGTGATTTTTGATCTCTCCTTAGCAAGAGGACTTGACTATTACACTGGATTAATCCAAGAAACTGTATTATTAGGAGGACAATTAGGTTCAATTTCTGGAGGGTACTATAATTTATTTATAATTATATAGTGGTCGTTACGATGAATTAGTAGGCATGTTTTCAAAAAACAGTATCCCTTGCGTTGGTGCATCAATTGGAATTGAGAGAATTTTTGCTATTTTAGAGGATAAGTATAAGAAGAGTGGAGTAGTTTTGCGTGAAAATCAATCAGATTGTATAGTTGCAACAATCCCTTCTAAAAACATTGATATGACTGCTGAGAAATTCAAAATCTATGATTTGTTATGGTCTAATGGTATTAAAGCTGATGTTTGCTATAAATTGAATTGGAACTTGGGTAAGTAATTAACTTATGCAAATGATTAATAAATCCCATATGCAATTGTCATTGGAGAAGATGAAGTCAAATAAGAAGTTGTTAAATTTAAGGATTTCATTGAGAAGAAAGAAGAGACTGTTAGTTTGAAGGATCTAGTTTAGATTATTAAGTAGAGAGTTGGAAAGTGAATATAATAATAAAAATTAGTGAGTAATATATGTTATTATTATCGTTAATCTATTATTAATGTTAATAATATAATAATTTCATAATAATGAATGGAAAGTAGCAATTTATCCATTAAATTACTGATGAGTCGATTGACTTACAAGTTGCTAAGGACTTACTCTAAGAGGCAGTAATTGAGAATCCAAGTAATTATAGTTAGTTATAGCAGAGGTTCTTGGGGAGATTTTTGAATAGAAATTAAATATGCATGCTCTTTGTATTTTGCATTTAGCACTGAAGGAGTACACCCCACTTTCTTCTTTGATAGCAGAACAGTTCCTGAATAAGAATATTTACGCCCAATCTTCAATTGTTAGAATTTACTATTCTTATTTGTAAAAGACAGCATCTGTACATGAATTATATCAAGCAATCAAAAATAAAAAAGTAGAAAAACTAGACAATCCATAGATAGTGGTTATAACTGCTCATAAGGTTTAAAATTTATCGAATGTTGGGTTTCAAATACTCACTCTTTATACACCTTCATTCAAAAATATGCAAATCTAAGTCTATGATGATGTGTACGATTATGGACAATTTGTAAAAGATTAATTTATTCATATCATAGGTATGACTATTAAAATAGGCATAGATAGTTATCCGACGTTCTCATCATCAGCAACAATCAGTTTATATTAAATATATAACGATGTCTTAATTTAAGATGCAGAATTAAAAGACTTCAGGAGGTGTTGTTAAGATGACACCCTTAGAGAACCGATCAAATTAAATATATAAGAGAGTCTTTTGTCAGATTTCTTGAGTCTTTCTTCATCCCTTATGCTTGTTAGTGCAAACACACTCAGACCCCTCAATATCCCAACCAAGCTCTTGCCTTGTGGAGGTCAAGAATAGCAAGTAATGAGATATTACAAGAAATTTTATTCAATTAGTTGATTTATAATTAAAATATTAGATTAATATTCAATCACTGTCTATAATTCTAAGATTGAACTTAATATTTCTTTATTTCAATAGATCAATCTTAAAGAAATTCATACTATATTTTTTTATTTCTACATACTTTTTTAATAAAGATATGGATATTAATTTATAATAGAAAGAATAAATATCTAACATTTTAGATTCATAATGAATATATGTTAATTTTAATTGCAAAAATATTTCGAAAAGACTCTTAATTTGTAATGAAACAAACAAAATTTCGCACTAAATTGCATTTAGTATTATATAAATTCAATAAGAGAATCCAATAATAATAATTATTATACAAGAACCATTTAATTTTCTTTAACAATGATAATATTGAATAAAATGACAATTATTCTAACGAAAATCCATTTAGATAGTATTAAAATTTAAGTTCAATAAATTTTAATATAATTTAATTTCATGCATCTTAATTAAATAGATTGCTTTATTCATCTCTATGAACATATTTGAATATTGTCTCTTTTTTATCATAAATCTATATATAATAATTATGACTACATACTTCTTCCATTTCTTTAAATGCTTGTAATAATTTATCATTGTATGGATAAAAAATGCCTTCCTTGTAATTGACAAAATTAGCAGAAGCTGGCACCCACTCATTAAAATTTTCATGAAGATCATTGTCAATCAAATTATCTATTTGTTTAACATCCCTTATTCCTTGTTGTAATAGTTATCTTAAGGTGAAATTATTTTTTGCGGCTTCTAAGATTTCTTGTTTGTCTAATTAGCCATCCCCATTAATGTCACACTCTATAAAGATTTTCGAAATTGTTTTCTTCAATTTCTATCTATCACTGAATGAGGCAATGTTTAGTTTTAAGACATTATATAATTCTTATTCAGAAATGGCTCCACTGCCGTCAGTATCACAAATTTCAAAGAAGACTTTCATCTTCTCCTCGATGGAGTCTTCCTTAAAGACTTCTAATCCTACAATTAGTTCCTTATAATCGATAGTGCCACTCTGATCCTCATCAAAAACATAAAATAATTTTTCCGAAAGATCAGTGCCCAATCCGACTACACTCAATAAGTCTGTAAATTCAGCTTTATTGAGACCATTTTATTTCTTTTTTGCATATTTGACCATAACTTGATAATTACTGAAGAGCTACGTGATGGCTTCCTTTCTATTTTTCAACAACCATTATATAGTTTTCCATTTCATTTTAAACTTTGATCTAGCAGTTACTTTTTTGGTTAGATTGAAATTGGAATGTTTTTATGTTTAATTATTCAGCATAATTGATACACTTCCTTTTGGAACTGATACTGCTTTTTTGATGTTTCTGTTCTTCTCCGTATATTTGCATTTATTTTACAATTTCTTGTTGTAAACTAATTCCTAAATCTTCTCCAATCTCACCAACTATGGATTCTTGCATTAATATTTGTATCCTTCATTTTCAAATAATACTTACGTTTCATTTACGGATCTTGCTCAGATTCTAAGATTACACTTAAATCCTAACTTTAAAAACGAGTAGGCAATTCAATCACACTATTTTGACTCTTCTAAGAAGCTATTGATCTTGGGGATGGTTATATTGAACGAGTCACCTGTGAAGAATTCATATTCTGTTTGGGACCATAACTATGATCCAAAGCATACGAATGAGTTTTCATAAGAAAAAGTTTTTATTTCATGATATTTAATATTCAGAATAATTTCTAAACTTCAATACTACTGTTATTAATAAATAAATAAACAAATTTATTCATCTCTATTCTTTTTCGACCTTCTTAATTAATTCCAGAGTAAAGTCCCACAATTATTCAGCCCTCTCTTTGGAAGTGTACTTAGGTTTAGACAACTCGCAATTATCATAATACCCTCCATCTACCAATTGATTGTCACTCATCATAATGCAATATAGAGTTGTTTGACATCCATAGTAGCAATCCTTGGTGAAGTAGGCAAAGAACGGCCACAATATCTTCAATAGCCAGTCGAACCATTTAGAAGATAACTAATATTACAAGACCTCACTCCTAACAACGCCTGGGTGTAAAGAGCATGCCTTAATCCCAGTCCGTTTGGAGAACTCTTGAGCATTCAAAATCAGACTCAATTTAGTGTTACCGTAAGCTCTATAAGTGTAAATTCTACTCCAAAATATACTATTGGCCCACTTATCACAATTGATATCATTAAAATCCAACCCCTCATAGGTATGAGCAACCGAAGCCACATTAATAACTCTAGGACTATCTGATTTTTTTAATAATGGTAACTAGGATGAGTGAAAACAAATACCAATTGTTAAGTTAAATAGAAAGGGCCAAAATAATTTGTACCAAATTGTGCTTCCAAACCATATGAGGTGAATTCTCTAGTCAAGGTTCCCATTATAGCAGCATTGTTGATTAAGATATCAATTTTCTTTACTTCCTTATTTACTTATTCAACAAATTATTATATTGATTTCCAATTTTATAAATCCAAAGGAATGTATTTAATGGTTGTTTGGGGATAGTATTTATTCAAATGATTCAAGAATTCAGTTGGTTTGGTCCTGCTTCCAAATATTATTGTGCAATTATAGTTAGCTAGTTATCGAATGGTTTCTTGTCCTATTCCTTTGCTCCCTCCTGTGATAAGAATGGTCTTGTTTGAGATATCTCTTCTTATTTTGCACTCTCTCCCTCTTAAATAGATTCGCAAAGCATATCCAATCGCAAGAGCAAGTAGGAATGCAATTAAGTATAACCACATATTTAATTTTTAATAATAATATTATTAATCAAATCCAATATCCCATAATAGTTTAGTAAATTGATTTAAAATGAGAAATTATTTCTATGTAGATACATAAAATTGATCATAACATAAACCCCTCATTTGATGAGAGAGTCTCATTAATTTATTAATTAATTTATAATAAAATGATTGCTTGAAATCCTTCTCTTTTTATAATCTTCATCATCTTCTTTGTGTCTGAATACATCTTTATTTCATTAATTCTTCAAGTGTACAACAATTCGAGAAAGTTTAAAGAACCTGAGTTGCATATTCAATATTCAGTTATCTTATTTTGGTTTAGAATTTTGAATTTATTTCTTGGTTGCCAATAAGATTTTGAACAATAGGTGAGTAATGATGTGAGATTTCATTGATGAAAATTGTAAATCGTACGAAGATGCTCTCTTTCTTATTTTAAAATTAGAAATAATTCATATATTTAATATTAATGAATAGGGCTTAAACAGCAAGTGAAGGGTTTAGATAGAAGAAGACAATGTCATCAACGGGTTTTAAATTTCGTCCGAGCACATAATAAATAAATCGAGACGTGCATTACAAAGATTCATTGTCTAATAACGAGGTTATCGAAATTAATCCTGATCATATAATGTAAAAAGTGTTTCTTAAATGTTGTAACTTAGATTTTACAATATTCGCAAACAGATTCCCTAATAGAAACAGGTGATAGTCCGTAATCTTACGAAGATTCCAAGAAGAATAAGGATTACTCAACCAACAACCGCACCAGCTCGATTTAGAGTGGACTATGATATGTAGGGGTCATTGGCAGCAGGCTTGTCCATGATATTGGTAGTGTATTTTGAATGTACAGTCGTTGAGGATTATTATGATGTTTTTGTCATTACTTCAGAGGATGGCTTTAAATTTAATGTAAAATTATCAGCACTTAAACCTCAACCATTCATTGAATTTGACACATTTTTAGATTTGGGATATTGTTAGATCAATAAATGCAAGGAGGGGAAGATCAGGTTTAAAAATGTTCCAATTGAAGAAGAGGACAAGAGAAAAAAGAAAGGAGAAAAAGAAAGAGATTCAGAAATCGAAAAAGAATTGACAGCTGAAATCACCTTAAAAAATGACAAACTAACATTCGAACCAAGACATACCTTCTTGGTGAAACCAGATGAAACAGTCGAGATAACAGTTAAATATTAAACTAATTAAGCAAGCATTTTTAGACAAAGCATTCAAGTCATTAAACACTGGAATAACAGTATTGACACAATTGAAGTCTCTTGTATTGCTGTGGATTACTCCATATTCTTTATTGACTAAAATCAGGCGTAGAGTACAACTATCGATTTCTAAGATCTGGTTATGGGGTATCCAAAACAATATTCTGGATCATTAGTAAACAACACTCCAATCAAATAAAATTGGAAAGTCTTGATAAAAAAGGGTTTCCACACTATGACCTCTTCAGTCGGAGGATTTCAAACTCCCAATGAAGTAGGTTTAGAATGGTTGGAAAAAGTAATCAGAGTAACACCAGAGAAAGGCTCTATGGAACCTTATGCATAGATGCCCATCAAAATTGAATGCAAGGGTCCAGTAACTGAAGAAGGGAAGATGAGATGTGAAAATTATGCTTTCCAAGACAAAACCAACGATAATTTGAAGTACGAATCTCCCATTGATTTTGGATATTCTTTATTTTTTGAATTCTTTGGAGAAAAGAATGAAGAAACTCTCATAGTTCATGCATAGGGTAAACACATTCGACCTCAAGTCAAGGTGAATAAATAAGCTTTAGCTTTTGGAGAATGTTAAGTAAATGATACTAGAGATGCGATTCTGGTTATTGAAAATACTCATAAAAACCAAACTATCGATGTTACATTTAGCAAAGCACCACAATTTTTGGTGTCTCCACTTCAATATTAATTGGGACCTCAAATGAAGAGGCAATTCATAGTAACATTTGCCCCTAAGAATGTTGGAAGAGTCAATTCTTCTTTAAACGTACTGCTAGTAGATTCTTAATATCCTATTAAAATTCAATTAAGTGGGCATGCTAATTTTAATCCTGAAAAAAGGCCAGTTACAAGAGGACCAGAGGCTTTACCAAAAGATTTTGATTTAGACAGACAGTTTGTGGATGAAAAACAATTACAATATATAGAAATGAGAAGAAGAGAAATCAAATCTGAAATGCAACCAAAAAGATCAACAAATTATATTGGATAATTATTTGAAGATGAAAGTGAATAAAGTTTACACTAATAACAATAAAGAATGTAAGGGATGAGCGAGTATGAGTAAGAAAGATATGCGGAGAAATTATAATAATTCTATTAAACAAGACAAAATTAAGATAAATACAATGAGTATTTGAAAAGTGAAAGATAATCAAGATTATAAAAAAAGAGAGATAAAATCCTTTATATGAGAGTTGAATCTATGCAATAGGAACTTAAATAGAAATTCTCAAGTACTGAAGATGATAAACCTATTGATATTGAATTCAAGTTAGGAATCATGGGCAGAGAAACTGATGAAAATGATCCAGAACTACCTGAATACTGTGATGGGTTATTTGTTACAAAACCTATTGATAAATATGAACCATTTACTAATTAAAAGAAGTTATTTCAACCTGATCCTTTGTAACCTATGCGTAAAGCCTTTCCACAGGAAGCACAAACTCATAAAGAAAAGAGGGAAGTGGCAATGGAATTAACAGGAGAGGAATTAAAGAAAATATAAGCTGGTCCTGTAGAAATAGATTTTGGTAATGTCTTTGTGAAGAGTGAGATAGCCAGAACTTTTCACATTAAGAATGATCTAAGAACCAGTATCAGTTGTTAAATAATTACAGAGGAACCTGAATTAGAAAAATCTTATACTAAAGTCTAAATAATCCCATCTTCAGATACAGGTAGATTTAGGATAGTACTCAAATCTGATAAGTTAGGATCATTCAGTAGAAGAGTCACTTATGTGATAAATGGCAAACACAGATTTGAATTTAATGTAAAGGCTGAAATCTAGAATGTGAAAATTGAATTGTCATCTCAGAAATTTGATTTTGGTTTTAGAGAGGAAAATTTATCATTAGAGACATAAGAGACAATAAGATTAACAAATAATGGAAATGCACCCGCATTCTTTTAATGGATAGTGAGTGAATAGAAAGTATTCACAGTAAACATAGAGAAGGGGGAAATATTATCAGGGAAGTTTATAGATGTGCTAATCATTTATAAACCTTCAAATTATATAATAAAAGAGGACAAACCATAACCTATCTAAGGCAAGACAAATTATACTGTTTCTATTAATAATTAGACAAGACTTGATGAAGATAAATTGATCTTATAGACTAGGGATGGACTTGATTAGGCAATAAAAGTAGTGGGTCAAGTGAGTGATGCTAGATGTAATATCAAACATTCAATAGTTGATATGAAGGAGTTATTAGTATGCAAAACAGAAATTAAATACTTTACCATTCGTAATGTTTCTAGGGTGAATGCTTTCTTTTCTATTATGACAGAGAAACTGCCAGCTGCTTGCGATATTTCTCCAAGTAGTGGTAAGATAGGACCTGATGAGACAAAGGACATAACTGTCAAATATATGTCAAAAGAGTAGACAGATATTAAAACTGATATTTAGATTATAATCAGAGGTGGAAGAATTCTAAAAATCCCCTTCTTGGTTAAAACTATAATACCCTAAGTAGAAATAGTACAGGATTAATTTGATTTTGGTAAATTAACTACGTTGGGAAATGAAGGTTCTTTAAAGATGACATTGGTTAATAATTCATCAATATCTGCTGAATTACTTTTGAATTTGGATAAGGACTCTCCAGAAGCACCTAATGGAATTGAATGCTTACAAGTGATACCGGTTGATGACCTTGACAAAAGTGTTTTAAAGAGTATTCATGAGGATGAGAATACAATAAAATAAGTGGCTGATAAAAAGTCTGAAGAAGATGAACTTGCATCTGAGGCTATCTCATCTGCTGATGAGGATGAATTGGAATAGAAGATCAAATCAAAATCATACATTTTGACTATTCAAGGAAATTCAAAATTAGAATTTTACTTAAAATTCAGCCCAAGAGATGTTTAGACTTACACATTCGATCTTCCTTTGACTTTAAATAGATATGGTCGTCTAACTACTTTGACAAGATAGATAATTTGCAGAGGGTTGAAACCTCGATTTGTAATGGATCCTCAATGTGTAGAATTTCCAAGAAAGATCATCACCTCGTTGGAGAAATGTTTTGCTGCCACTGTAGAAATTACCTTAAGTAATCCAGAGAGGAAACCAGTTTATTGGAGAATGGATGTCACTTCGATAACAACTGATAAGATATTCAATATCACTCCAACAGAGGGAAAGATTGATTCAGGATAGACAGTGAAAGTGAAGGCTTCTTTTAATCCATAAAAAGCGGATGATTATCAAAAGAATATTCCTGTGTATATTGATAGCCAAGAAAGTTGCTATCTAGAATTAATTTTAAAAGGGAAAGCAGCCTAACCAAAAATATTATTCGATAGAAGAGAAGTTTTGTTGCCTCCAGTTCCATTAAATATTGAATCCAAATGCTCATTTAAAATATTGAATGATGGATATGAGAATTTAAATCTTAGACACAAAGTCTTTGGAGAAGAGGGAAACATTAATGTGAAATTGAGATTTCCGGAAGGAGTAAGTGTTGGCATGTCCAAAAAGAGATTAAGAGTAGACGCTCTCTTTCAGTCATCGAAATCAGTCTCATTCACTACAAAGATTGAATTTTATGATGAAATGGGTAAGGTGTATACTATTCCTGTTTCTGGAACTGCAGATAATTGTTTACTAACTAGCTTTAGTTATCAATAGAGATGTGCTAATGAATTCAAAATAGATGAAAAGGTTTCTTAAGGTTAAACTACCTAAGGTCCAATTTGTTTAATGGATGATGACGATGATGCTAATTCTGACATTCAAAGTCCTCACAAAAAAGGAGCTCCAAGTGTCATCAGTTACAGATCTCTAAGTTCTATGAGTAATCAAACTACAGCAAGTGCACTCGGTTATATTCCTATTCCACAAGATCTGGTCGAATAGAATAAACAGTATGCAACAAAATGGCTAAAGTTTTTCTTATGGAGTGCCAATATCCATGCTTTTCCAGAAGGAGTTATAGAGTAGGATGGCTAACCAATTTTTGAATTAACCTCTGTGTTGAGTGGCAAATCATTACCACTCCCTTGTTAATCTTATCTGGATAAGAACGCTAAAAAACAAGAGAGAATAAGCTAGTTGTTGAAATAATATGATGATTTCATAAGAATGTTGAAGTCAGAAGGAGCCCTACTTAATCATATTCGTCCTTATCATCTTCTCAGCTTTAGTGACTTAAATGCTGCATTCAAATTATTGCCAGAAGAGGAAAAGGAATAAGTACATCCTAGTGTGTTGAAAATAACATAGCAAAGATACAATTACATATCAATTGATTCTTGGTGTGCTATATTTCACTAGATTTTAAAGATTTACGGTCTCCAAAGAATTAACATTAAATATTATCGACAAATTCCAGGTTGGGGAGACAAAGCACTTCCTGATTGCTATATAAATGGGAGCAACATTTATTCTCCTTAAGAAGGCTTGTTAATGCGATGGCTTGAAGTGTGTGCAGAATCGGAAGGACATCAATTACCAAGATTGAAATATTTTGAATAGTTGAAAGATTGCCACTATTTTGCTGCTGCATTACAACATTACGTCGGACCCTCCTTGACCAAGTACTTGTCTGGTTTAAAGGTGTGTGAGACGGTTTAAGATTTCAAACTAAATTCTAATAAAGTATTGGCTGCTTTAATGGATATGAAATTTTCAATTCCTTTTGAATTAGGCAATTTCGCTGAACCAAGTGGTAGGGAAATGCTTATTTTAGTATTGCATTTATTTAATCAATTGCCAAATTATTTGAATAAAGGAACCGAAGTATTCTCTTGCGTTTTGGGTCAATCAATCTCCAGAACTTTACTCATTATAAATAAGAATAACAGACCAGTTTCCTATTGGGTTAAATTGGAAAAGGAAGAAGATTTCAAATTAGAAGGAGGAGATCACATCAAATTAGAACCAAATTAGCATTTGCCTTACAAAATCAAATTCGTATCTAGAATTTCATAACCTGTAACTGATAGAATTACTTTTATGCCCAAGAGAGAACATAATCTATTTACTGCTGCTATTGTGTACGATCTCAAATCTTAAATATTGGGAAGAGAAAGCAAATCAGTTGAAGAAGTCAGTTCTCCTCTTTATGAAAGCAAAGACTTCTATCTTCAAATTTCAAATGAGTTCACAAAGTCAGAATTTGGTAATTTCCAAATTAAAATGTTATTTGAGAAGGTGATTGAAACTAATAAAAGGAAACCTATCCAAAATAATAATAATAAATCCCAGTAAATTGAATAATAAAAGGAAGTTTTCCCTGCAATTTTCTGTTAATCTGAAATTGTCAAAATGAAAAAGGGTGCCTAATTATAATTATAATTGAGATACGTGCCCATGGTCTTAGAATAATAGAGATGTTTCCTCATATTTACAGATCCAAATGTCGGGGAATTTCAACATGAAATATTGGCTACTGCAGAATTACCTGAAATCTAATAAGAAGTAAAACAATATCAGGTGTTCGTAGATTAGCCTGCTATTATGGAATATATGATATTGCCAAAAAATGAATAGATTTTTAAGGCGAGAGAATCAATACTCAATTATACAAGTAAAAAATAGTTATCATTACCTGGAGGAGAACCTGAAACTATTAATTTTGAAATTGAATTAAGCAATCACTTTGGATTCTTGACAGCTCCTAAGTAGTTCACAGTATAGGACTTATAGAAATAGAAAGCCAATCGAGTACAAAGAGAAAAATTAGAGAAATAATAGTAATTAGAGAAGGAAAAGATGATGCAAGCATTATAATAATAGCAACCGTAATAATAATAATAATAAACATAATAATAACAATAAGGTACTAGATAAAATACAGAAATAAAGAATATTTCTATGATTAGCAATATTACTGCCAATCCAAATAATGTTACTACAAATATTTCGATGTTGCCTGATGTTAATAAAATGCCTTTACAATTTCTTTTCAAGAATCCAGTTAAGGACATGCCAATAATTATGACGCTTAGAAGCAACGATAAAACAGATGTGCGAAGGTACAAGTTTTTAGTGACTGCTTTGCCAAAACCCACTAAAGCATAAATGGAAATGAGATGTCCATCGAGAGAGAGCATAGTTCAAGACATTCCATTTTCAAATCCAAGTGATAAGGATTGGACTTTCAAGTTTCTATTAAATTAAGAAGGAAATTGCTTTTCGTTGTTGAATGTGCCAACCGCATAACCTGATCATGGACATAGTTCAATATTCATTGGAGGGTACAAAGATTATGTTTTGAAGAAGAAAACTAAGATTGACATCAAATTACAATTTACTCCAAAATGGATGTGTAAAGTAGAGGCTCATCTACAAATTACTAATGTAAATACAAATGATATCTATGATTACACAATTGCAGGAATAGGAGAAGAGCCTTTAGCCCAGTCAAATATAGTACTCTAATGCAAGGCTAGATAAAAGACAAAAACAGAAATCATTTTGAACAATTACTCTTAAAATGAAATGAAATACAAAGTAGAAACTGATTTGATCAATGCAAGTGGATTATAGAATTTTACAATTGCTCCTCAAAGAAAATATCGTTATGAATTATCAGTTATGCCAATGCTAAGTGGATAATACAATGGATCTATTACATTTTACGAGGAAAGTGGTGAATACATTTGGTACACTGTTGTATTAGATACTGATTCTCCCATTGCTGAAAAGGAAGTAGAAATTTCAACTCAAGTGAGAAAACCAGTCAGCTTTGAAATAGAACTCAGCAATCCTATGCCATTTGAACAGGCAACCTTTGAAGTGAGAATTGAAGGCGACAACTTACATGGCAGCAAGACTTTCACTATTTTACCTTAAATGAGTTCGATATATGAACTCTATTACTTACCACTTTTGCCAGAAAAGAAAAAAGGAGTGATTGGCTTTATTCATCCAAAATTGGGGGAGATTTGGTATAATTTGAGTTTAATATCCGAAGAGAGACAGAGTATTAGAATCCCTACTCTTAAAACAGAGTTAGGCAAAGTTGAAGAATATGAAATTCAATTGGAAAATCCTATCGATAAAGAAGTTAATGTACAAATTCAAATTAGTAATCCTGCTAATTTTGATGTGTTACCTGCTGATATAGTCTTGAAACCTCATTGCGATACAAGTGTGTATATAAGATTTACTCCAAGCAGTCTTGATTAAATCTAAAATGGGGAAATAAGATTCATCACATAGGAAATCGGAAAATGGGAATATTTAGTTTATGGAGTCGGAATACCTCCAACTGCATTCCCAGAAATGACTGTGACTGTTGGAATTAATAAAGATTATTCAGATGTAATCCATTTTAAGAATCCTTTCAGAGATACAATCTAGGTGCAAATTATGATTGAATCTGATGACGATGCCTTTTAACTGCTAATCAAAAAGAAGAATGACACCAAAACTACTATTGCTGGACTATAATAAATTTAAATTCCATTCTCTTTCACTCCTAGAAGTATCAGATCTTATAAGTGTGAGTTAGTCGTTGCCATGAATGAAAAGATTAAATGGAGATATCCTATTACTGGACACACTGAATCGTTTGCAACTGGAAAATTTACATAATTTAAAACTAAATGCAGAATCTCATTCTTATAAGAATTTAAGTTTTCATTGCCTGGGGTTGATAAAATTGGTAAATCCAATTTCACATTCGAAATTAAGAATATTTCAGAAGATGTTAAGATGTTAGTCGATAAATTCTTTAAAATAAAAATGATTCAATCCTCTGCTGATGATTGTGATGAGGTTCATTTTGATGCTGCCTTTATTCCCTTAAAACCGTTTAAAGCTAATTTTGATTTGATTATCAAAAGAGATATTGGAGGTGTTTGGAAATTCCCCATGAATCTGGATGCTACAGAACCTGACATAGATGATCTTATCATTATCACTAGTCCACTCAATAAACCGACTAGTGTTTCATTTAGAATAACTAATCGTACTAAGCATCAGGCTACTTTCAGAGCCTACTTCACTCCATCTTCTGATTAAGAATTTTCAGTTACTCCCAAATATGGAGAATTATAACCAAATGGAAGAGAAGGCACTTAATTCATCATTACTTTTACACCTCTTGAGTATGGATAAATTAGATCTGGTAAATTGATTATTGAGACTGATGACATGTATTGGTCTTACAAAGTCAGAGGAACCTTACCAAAGTATGAACCTCCAGTTGCCTAACCGAAGGTCGACGCTAAATTAATCGCAAATAATAGCAACAATTTCAAACCAAAGAACTTCTTATAAACTAATATCAAGTAAGCATTTTAGTAATTATTTTAGGCGCAATCATTCACCACCAAGCATGCATTAAAAATCAACAGCAATTACAAATTTAAACTTCAGTAGAAGAACTTTTGGAGCAACCCTTACCAGAGAAACCAAATCAGTTCAATTAATGAAAACGTAGAAATTAGAATGATTTAATTATTTTCATCATATTTTTAATTTTTATTGGTAAATGTTTTGGTATCCTAACGATCCTCATATAAGAACTTAAATTAATTTTCATCAAAAATAATCAAATTGCTTAAATCCAAAGAAATATAATTATAAACACAATTATTTTTCGATTAAGATAAAGAAATTTCGTCCATAGAAATTTTAAAGTAAACTCATTCATACTAGTTCGATTCTTTCAAGTCATGCTATAAGATGTCATTATAATAATATTTATTTCCTCACTTTAAATTTTAAGTAATTTTTCTACCCATAGATATAATTAGAAATTATTTAGTTAGTGTTTAAGTTGGAATGAAATGATGAAGCTGGTTTGTAGGGTTGAGCTTACTTTTTTCAAATACAATAATGTCCAGAGTCAATTTGAGAGATATATTATAAGATAAATCTAATGATAACCTCAATTTATAGAAATTCATCTCTTACGACTTATTTAATTATAAATAATTTCAAAAGACTAATATAGATTTTCACACTTATTTTTCCAATATTTAGGAGTGATAATTTCATAAGTATTATAAAGTGAGATTTTTAATTGTCAATTAATTAAAAATAATAAGTAGTTCTTTAATATATTATGAGGTTCTATTACTTTTAAAATGTATTTCTTTAATGAAGTAGGTTAGTATTTATTAAATTAAATGGAAATTTATTTTGATACAATTCAAGATTAATTGGCAAAGCGTGTCGATCTGGCAAAGATAGTAGATTTTAATGCTCTTTCATAAAAACCTGGATTTAAGATTGAACAATGTAATAGCTGGATATACATTGGTCAAATGATGAATGGAAAGAAGAATGGAACGGGTAAATATTTTTAAAATCTCTAAAGGTATTCTGAAAATAGTTTATTCTTTGAAATTATATATTGGCGAATGGGCTTTGGATTAAAAACAAGGCTTAGGATATGAAAAATTCTCAAATGGAGCTGAATATTATGGTAGTTATGGGAACAACAAATAAAATGGATATGGCGAATATTTTTGGGTTAACGGAGAAATCTATAAAGGCCACTGGATTGATGGATAGAAAAGTGGTTATGGAGAGTGGCTGGGACAAAATTCATGGTATAAAGGTGAATGGAAAAATGGCTATGTGGAAGGAAGAGGAGTATATCAATCTGAAAAAGGTATATCATCTTTTCAATTTAGGAGATCTATACACAGGCGACTTTGTAGCATCAATGAAACATGGAATGGGGGAAGAACGCTTTTCAAATGGGGATTTATTTAGAGGAAATTTTATTAATGGTAAACCAGAAGGGTACGGTGAATACTTCTGGAAATCTGGCAGCCTATATTAGGGTACTATTTAAGTGATCTTAAGGATTCTTTCTAAAGGGTATGAGGCATGGTCAAGGTGTATGGCAGTCTTCAACGTCTAGTTCGTGTGATAAATATGATGGAGCCTATTAATTTGATAAAAAATCAGGATACGGTGAATTTATTTGGGCTAATGGAACTATTTATAAAGGATAATTTCAAGATGATCTTAGGTAGGGTTATGGAGAAATGTATTCTAAAGGAGTTTTAATTTATTAAGGGGAATGGGAAAGGGATGTATAAATTGAAAAGTCAGGATTAAGATTAAAATTTTAATAGAAATAATAAACTCAAAATCACATTGCCTTGTATTCAAAGCATCCATACGTGGAAGAGATTAAGGAATTAGAAGAAGAATCCAATGGATCAGAGCCTGAAAGATTATTACAAGAAAATAGGAACATTCAAAAAAAAAGGACAGAGAAATTTAGATTAACAACTTTACATTTTGATAGTAGAACTAAGACGCATCGTATTTCTCCTATGAAACGGAGCTTAGATTTATAAAACTCGTCAGCTTCAATATAAAATAAAAAAAATAGAGCTCAATCTTAAACTTAATGCAAGACATAAATAATTTAATAATATAAGCATCGATCGATTTCTTATTAAAATTAAATTTAAAAAACTAATAAAGAAGCATCTACAAATATTTAACATTCATAACCAAAAAAAAGTAGATTAAAATTGGAAAAGTTGAAATGATAAACTACATACTGTCATATATCATTATAATATTAACCAAATTGTTCTATCAAGCTTTTTTAATATTCTTTTTATAAATTTATGGTGTTTCAAACTTTCAATTTGTATATACATTTGCTTCTAATATCATTTACTTAACTATCAATTTCAAGTATATCTATGAAAAATATTTCATTCCCTCCTCCCACTAAGGAAATCGATATTATTGAAAACAATTTCTAGGCGATGCTTGCAAGATATGTTTGATGACTAATTAATCATAACTCCTTTCTAAGTGTTAAAATTAATATGGGTGACCAAGCATTTTTAATACATCACAAAAAAGTAGAAGGATTTGACTATTTCACATTTAAAAATATTAATTTTTAAATTTGCTACTTCAAAACTAGTCACTCTTATATTTTACTAATAATTTTTACATTTTAAGGCGGGTATTTAACTAAATTTTTATATTATTTAAATCACCTTAAAATTATGCATCATCAAACAAATGCGAATTGTATCAGTTTCCACGTTGACAGAAAGAACAATAAAGTGTTGATATTAACTACAATAAAAAGACGGAATTCAATGGACTTAAAATAAAGTCACTTTTCAATTAGATCAAATGCCATGTAAACTGCATCTTCCAGCAAGGACATGAAATTAAGAATAAGAAGTTTTTCTAATTCTATTTCTGCTTACTCTTAAGATTCAAATAAAAAA